>VWZX01002149.1:0-420117 GCA_013399015.1 Galbula dea
CCGCCCCCCGCCCCGCCGAGCTGCCGCCCTCCGCCGAGCGGATTTGCCGTCGCAGAGACCCCTTGGAAATCGGTGAGTTGGGGAACCGGTCGTGCTCTTGACATCGGGGCCCAGCCAGGAGCGGCGAGCAGGTGCCGCCGGGGGNTTTTTTTTTCTCCCCTCCTCTTCCTTCCTCTCCGTCGGCTTCGTGCCCTGCTCCGTGCCTGGCCCCGCTCCGGGCTCTGAGGGCGCCGAGCCGCCGCCTGCTTGCCCAGGGCTGTCCCGCGGGGAGCGGAGCGGATCGGGGAAGGAAGGAGGGAAAGGAAAGGGAAGGAGGAGGCTGGCGGCGTTTCCGAGCGGCTGTGGGGAAAGGAGAAAGGATCGCCGAGGTGTGGGGAAGCGGCGCTGACTCCGCAGGCTTCGCCTGCCCTGGCTGCAGGAGAAGGAGGAGGTTTCTCCGTCCTCGCTCTGTGTTATTTGATGTATTTTCTGGGGAGGAAAACAGTTTTCCAGCTTCTTCGCAGGGGGTGGAGGTGGTTCGTTAGGCTGTGCAGTTCGCTCCCCTGGCGTGCAGCTGGCCGTGTCAGTCTGCCCGCAGTGTTGGTGTTGCGCTTTCCCCCCAAAGATGGCACTGGATGTCTTTCGCATTTTCTTGTGATATTATTTTTCATCCCCTGGGGAGCTCAGCTCCCGCTTGGTACAGCTGTAAATCTTTTCCCTTTTCACATTCATTCATCCTTGGTCTGTTGTGCATTTGTATTCAGTGCTTGTGAAGAAGGCAGCTTGTTCTATGGGATGAATTAGAAGTGAACGTGTCTGGGTTTTTGGTTTTAATTTTTTTTCTTCCTCTAAATCTAAAGGATTTAAGCCAACACAGGTGATGTTAAATGTAAAATAAAATCTTTGCTGGATGAGCACAAAGACTTTGTGCCTTGGCAGAAGCTGGTGCTCACCATTTGTTAGTGGTCAGAGTGACAAAGATGCTGACTACCTGTTAGAAGAAGCTTTCTTGCTCTTGTCAATCCCACTGGTGCCTTTTTCTCTCCTGAGTGGGAACAGCTCTGTGCCTGCTTCTGGTCTGGCCAGGCAAGAGAGAGACTGTTTCTCATGGTTACTGGGTGAGTTTTGGAAATGCTTGATAGCACTTCTTTTTCCTCTTTCAGGTAAATGTGTATGACACCTAGGGGTGAGTAAGAAGGGACTTTTCACCCTGCTGTCAGTAAAGGAAAGCAGTTTATTTACTTGCTTCTTCATAGAAATGTGGCATTTAGATACTTGTCTCAATTTTCAGATGGGTACAGAACTGTCACTGCAGTTTTCTCAATCAGCATTGTGACCCTCATGTGGGTAGCAAGGCAGAATGACAAAGAATGAAAATACATAACCTGTATTTGAGAGATAGACTAGAAGATGTTGTATTTATTTGAGGAGCTTTTGATCTGTCTTGTGAAAATGGATTTGTTTTTCAGTTGTGTTTGGAGGTTGGTTTGGGTTTGGTTTATTTTTTTGTATGTGTGTCATCTGCTCTTACAAATTATTATTGGCTCACCTGAGCCTTTTCTGCCCCTTTTTGTTGCACTCTCTGGGCTGTGGTAGATCATACATGAAAATGGGCTGTTTACAGCTTTGGTTTTCAATCTTATCAGGAGCATTTAGATTTGTCTGCTGAGTTGAACTTCCTTATAGAAAACGTCTTGGCCACTTGACAGTGCTTAGTTGGAGTCTCTGTAATGTGCATACGTCACTTTCAGAAGGAGCCTTTCCAGATGTACCAGTGAGGAAATCTGTTGAGCTTTCTGATGCTGCAGGCTCAGACAGAAGAGTGAGAATTGTGCATGTTCTTTATTGTGCCATACAGAACCTGAACCCGATGGTCTTCCTGCCTGTTTCTAATGCAGTTTTGGTGGCATTCAGGATTGCTATTGCTAGTTAGACAGATGTTGAATTCAGTAGCAAGCGAGAAGCACTTTCCATGGCTTGCCAAGTACACATGCAGGTTAATCATGGAAATTTTAACGTCTTTTTATTTTTTTCTTCATTGAAATGGCATGGGGTCTCCTTTGCATTCCTCATCTATGATGCCATAGCCAGATTCTCCCCATTACTGGACTTTGGCCAGATCCTCAGCGTTGTTGTAATCCCTTGCTGAAAGAGATCAGCACCAGGTGGCTGGGGCAATTTGTGGTTTGCCGTATCATTTCTGCTTTCAAAAAAATATCCTGCTCTTTATTCTTCTCTGGCCCTTGATCTTCTGTGTGTGTGTGTGTACATGTACACACGCAATGTTTATTTATACCTTCTGTCTTCTTATTATTTTAGGATTTCAGATGCATGCCAGGTTCCCACTGAATGCCAGAAGTAGAGATAACTACAGATGGAGCCCCAAAGTCAACATGGCAGTGGCGGTTCACTAGTGGTGATTCAGCAGCCCTCCTTGGACAGCCGGCAACGGTTGGACTATGACAGAGAGAGCCAGCCGACAGCCATCCTGTCACTGGACCAGATCAAGGCCATCAGGGGCAGCAACGAATACACCGAAGGTCCATCTGTGGTGAAAAAATCTGGTCCACGGACAGCACCAAGGCAAGAGAAGCATGAAAGGACTCATGAAATTATACCAATTAATGTGAATAATAATTATGAACACAGACCCAGCCACGTGGGGCACGTGACCCATCAGCATAACACAAGGGCTCCCGTCTTGAGCAGATCGACCAGCACGGGGAGTGCAGCCAGCTCTGGGAGCAACAGCAGTGCTTCCTCAGAGCAAGGTCTGCTGGGACGGTCACCTCCATCCCGGCCGGGCTCGGGCCACCGATCCGACCGGACAATCCGGACGCAGCCCAAGCAGTCGTCTCTGATTGTAGATGATCTCAAGGGTCCTTTGAAAGAGGACTTGACACAGCACAACTTTATCTGCGAACAGTGTGGGAAGTGCAAGTGCAGGGAGTGCACTGCCCCCAGGGCTCTCCCGTCCTGCTTGGCCTGCAACCGGCAGTGCTTGTGCTCTGCGGAGAGCATGGTGGAGTACAGCACCTGCATGTGTTTGGTCAAAGGGATCTTCTACCACTGTTCTAACGACGATGAAGGGGACTCTTACGCGGATAATCCCTGCTCTTGTTCCCAGTCACACTGCTGTTCTAGGTACCTGTGCATGGGAGCCATGTCCTTGTTTCTGCCTTGCTTGCTCTGCTACCCTCCTGCAAAAGGATGCCTAAAACTCTGTCGAGGGTGCTACGACCGCGTCAATCGTCCAGGTTGCCGATGCAAGAACTCCAACACAGTCTATTGTAAACTGGAGAGCTGCCCCTCCCGGGGTCAGGGCAAGCCCTCATGATTTTTGGAGGGAGGTTTACTTCCTCCAACTGCAGTTTTTCAGGTTGTAGCTGATTTTATTATTCCTGCTATCTTTTTTTTCTCCCTCTCTCCCCCATTTTGGGGGAGGTCCTGTTCTTTTGCTTTCCTTTCTGTCCCCCCAGCTTCAAATACACAAGTTCTTTCCTTTGCATCTTTGCTCTCCTCTTCCTAGTGACTTGACTGAGCGTGGAGCGTGTTCTGTAGTCATTGCTGCTCTTTGGTTAAGTGTGGACCTGGTATCTGCATCTGCCGCTCGCTTGGGCGGAGTCTTTTGAGTCTGTAACTGAACCACTCCTGAAAGAGACAGTGGGGGCTCACTGGGCTCTTGAAGCTTCTTGCTCTGTGAATATCTTCCCAAAGATGTTTTTCCTTCTCAGCAAATTTTCTTTTTTTTCCTTAACCCCCTGGGTACCAAGGAAGAATAACTTTCATGAGTGAGCTGGATAGTGAAATAACTTTTTGTGTGTGTTCTTTCTGGAGAGGGATGTGAAATAAAGGCTTTACCAAATGAAAGGCCTGACCCTTCTATAAGCAGCCTGCCTTTTCTTTTCCTTTTTTTTTTTTGCCTTTTTTGTTCCCCCCCTCCCCTGCTCTGTCTTAACTTTTGAAACTTTCTCAGTCCTGAGAATTACCCCACACTCTCAATGTAACTTCCATTTTTGCTACACTGTGTAGATCTTCACATTGGAGACATTATGGCTGCAACATACTCATTTGTTTCTTTTGCTGTCAAATCTTTGAAGGATATTGCTCACTCCACCCTCCTGTTCCTGTTTTTATAGTCTTATCAGTACCAGTTGATAATACAGTTGGTGGTGTTCATGTATCCAAACAGCCTTCAGGTGTCATTCAGTCACCTAAGCATTCTTGAATCCTTAAGGTTTCTTGTGATCCTTTGGTTTAGTGAATTTAGCTCTGCTCTGTACTTTATAACTTTATTCTGTCCCTGGTTTATTGCCTTAGCCACAAGTTGTGGTCCTTTTTTGTATATTTTATGTATAAAACACAAAGTTGAATCCCAGCTATTTTTAAGACAAAAGTCTGTTAAAACTTTTTTTATTGTAAAGAATATTTATTATGTGAATCTCTATTATTTTATGATATTTATTGCAAAAGACTTTGAAAATGTACTCATGTCTGAATATAACAAAATATCAATACTTAACGAAATAAGGATGACACGAAGAAAGTACATATGTTAACTATAATGCAGAAAATATATTAATTAATGAAAATGGCTCTTGAGTTCTTTTGTTATCATGGCAGTTGTGAGCTACATGTGCACATTGCTGGGCTGTTGAGGTTTCTCCTCCCTTCAGTCTTAACAGGTAGCGAGTAACATCCTATTGATGCTTCAAAACCACTAGTCTGTGCTCTGCTTTAGTTTACCTGATTTTAAGATTGCTGCCTATTTCTGGAGTTTTTGCCATGGGATATTTAATACAATTGAATGTAGATGTTGTGCTTAACAGTGCCAACAAGGATAGGCCCTATTTATTTACCAAAGTATTTGGAAATACAGTTGAGGAGGAGGAAACCAAGACTTCAAGGGGTTTTGGTTTTGTTTCCTAAATAATACCAAATTAACATGTAAATTCTCCTATATAGAACTTCTTGGCTGGTTAAATTGTACATCAACTGAAGTTACCAATCTACCAAGCTCAAATCAAAATAAAAAGCAAGAGGCAGGATAAAACCCACTGTTTGTGTTGCTGTAGTTTGCCAGCTTTAAAATTTGTGTGTGTTTGTGCCTGTGGCTGTAGCTGTAGCTTATTTGGTTCCTTTCCCATCCTTTTTCCCAATGTCAACTGCATCTATCTTCTCTCTTTAAATTAAAGCCTCTTAAGGGTGACCTAAGTGTCACAGCTCCTTGTGGCCATTTAACACATATTCAACAAAAAAGCTTTTCATTAAGAGTGAATAAGAAAAACCTCTTTCTTCTGTTCATGTGGGTCAAGGCTAACATCACAGTCCTTCCAAAGTAAAAAGTTTATTAAAGGGATGTAATTTCACATGGTATTCAGAGTAAGTGGTTCTAGAGGAACTCCACTTTGAGAACACAGTAATAACTTGACAAATGTGTCCTGTCTTGCATTTTGAAGTCCTGCTGCTTTGAATTGCCATATTCAAGCTGTTCTGACTCCTAGCTATTGATGATTTGAATAAGCTTGGCTTTTGTAGTTAACTCTATCAAAGCTGATCCAGTGTCTCAGAATGAGCTGACTGCAAAGGTGCATTCCTTACTAACTGGCACAGGTTACTTCCCTGAGGTATAAAGTAAAATCATCTGCCTATATCCAGGAAACCACTTGCTTGGCAGTATAAAGTTGGTGATACTGCTCTCCCAGGCCCAGTGTGATAAAAGTGACAGGCTGAGAGGCTTGTGGAGCAATGGTGTGTGTTGATGAAGTCTGCTTTCTGAGATTGATTCTTCACAAGATGAAGAAAATCCAAGAGCTGGTTTCTGAGGAGCAGGCAACTTGCTTTGCACTGCCTTCCTATCACAGATGTTTCTCTAACAGTGACAGCTGCAAACAGCCCTTAGGGGACAATGAAATCCTTGTCAAAGTGTCACCATTGGTCAGATAAGACCATTTTTAGGACTGTGTACTGACACTCAAAGTTCCAAGCCAACTGTCTTTCTGCAACTGGATGCAATCCAGTTCTCTGTTGAGTAAGCTTGCTTGAAGTGTTAGTTGTTCCTCTTCAAGAAGAATGTTGTACTGCTTACCTCTGTCTCTCTTTTTTTCAGCCAGGTGCCTTATGTGGGGACTTGGTTTGGTTCCTCAGAGAAGATAAGAAAGCCCAAAGGACCCACATGTCCTCTTTTAATGATTATCTTCCACCATGAGCTATGGCACAGCACAGTTTCAGCTTGCTTTAAGAAAGAATCACCAAAACCTGTGCTGTTGTTAGTCACACAAACTAATGCCTCCTTGAACTAAACTTTGGGTTTAACTGGAACTGTTCAAGGCCAGGGTGGATGGAGCTTTGAGCAGTCTGGTCTGGTGGAAGGTGTCCCTGCCCATGGCAGGGCAGTTAGAACTAGATGATCTTTAAGGTCACTTCCAAACAAAACCATTCTATGAACTTCAGGTTGTAGTTTCTAAGGACTGTAGTCTGACTTTACCCTGCACAGCAATGAGAAGGTAACAGTTCCTTGTATGTCTTGGATGGTATTTAATTCCAGGTGTTAGCTAGAGAAGGCAGTGTTAAGGCAATGAGATTAACAGGTTTATTTCTTGAGTTAGAAGCTGTTTCTGTTTGTAATTAATATGCACCTGTATATTTGAGTTCACTTTCAGGTCCTCTGGAATGTGGGGTCATTGCCTCACGTTATGGACATTACTCTGACATCCTTCAGGCTTACAGAGTTTGTGGTGTAGGAGCACCCAGGATTGCATGACAGCAAGTTAAAAAAACTATTGAGCAGAAAAAAATTAGAGCAGACTGCCAGCTGTATGAAGTAAGGGACAAAAGGCATTTTGAATATGCCTGAAGTGGTCAGTCATTGTCATCTGTTCTGCTTTCTGTAGTGTAGCAACTGGGATGACCATCTAGCTACTGTGTGGGTTTGCTAACAGCTTAGGAGATTTCTGGCCATTAGGAGACTGAAGTTCTTCAACCCAAAATTTGTCTGTGGGCTGTTCAGGTTACTTTCTACACAGCTGTAGAGTGCCAGACTGCCAGTAGTCCATTACAGTGTAGATCATAACAATTATTTCTTAGCCATTTTCAGATAGATTTGAGATCCTGTTTTGAATAAAGAGAACTGTATAAAATGATACTGTAACTAGGTGGTAAGTTCAGCTGACCTACTAACCTCATTGTATGAATGAGGAGTAGGTTTGAACAGCTCTGTCATCTGGTTGGCCACAGCAGAGTCCTGAAATGTGTCACATAAGGTCTGGCATGAAGGAAAAAAAGGGAAGTCCTTCCAGCAAGCTGGAATAGAAGTCTTGCTTTGATTAGTGTCTTGAAGCCTGTGGTAAGAGAGGAGTGTTAGAAATGGATGGCAGATAAGTTTCCATGTTCCCTGCTGGAGGAATACATTGCTAGGAGTTTGTGAGAGAATTTGTGAGAGTTGGGAATGGCTTCATTGTTCTAATGCTAGTGTAGATGATAGTGTTATCCAGGGGGGATAATGCTTAACAAATGAAAAGGACTTGCTCTTGTTTTATGGTTCCATATCATAAAGACAGGCGAGAGAGGATTAGCCTCTCTGTCTGTGATAAAGCAAGTCTGTTAAGAGGGATTAAAAGGGGTAGATGAAGTGTTTTAATGGACTTATATGAAGTAATAGATTTTTGTCCTGGAGGAATGTTCAAGACTCACTGATACTTCTGTATTTCTTGTTCTGCTAAAATTACCTCCAAATTCTAAGGACTCCTGATTAATTGTTGGCTTTCATCCAGCTGGAGCATTTGTGTCAGTCATGGTGGTGCCTCAAAAAATCTGGAGTAAAGTTGTTTTCCACTGTCACCCAGCTGGATTTACCAGCCTTACACAGTGCATCTGTTGCACAGGTCTTGTTCTGATTAACCTTCAGCAGCAGGAAAGTTGCTTTTAGGGCAGCTCTGAATCATTTGTACTTCTTCACCATGGTGGTTTCCACCTTTCTTTCACTGATGGGAGTAGCCAAGGTATGGCTTCTACCCTTGGCACTGGTTACCTAGCCAGACGGGGCCTGTGCTAACAAGCTTTATACTTTTTGGAAGGATCTATTCAAAAAGCTTCTAAGCTACCCAGAAAGTTTCCTTCAGCATGTTTTGCTTCCACATTAAAGCATGGACTTGAGCTGTCACCGGTATGTAGGACTGATTGAGGGGATGGAGATGGTCTGCAAGGTAGGCAGCAAGCACAGCCCACAAGTCAGATTTCTGGTGCTGTCTCAGCGTTTAAAAATCCCAACCCAGAGTTACTCAGGCTCTGTGCACCCATGTGCTGTGAGTACTCACTCACTTGCTGCAAGTGGAGAGCTCCTGCGGTGCTTGTCCCACCCCCAGCCACAGTGTGAACACCCAGGCCCTCGCCAGACCTTTGCAGGAGGCAGAGATCCCCACAAGCACTGAGATGTTCATGAAACTTTGTAGTTGCATTTTCGGTGCCTGCATCTGTCTGTGTGTGCTTTGAATTGACCTTTGGCTTCTATGTAGGCAGGTAGCAGTGTATAAATACTGGCATGCTCTCACTTCAGCCAGATTGGGAATATGTTGCTGTGTCTGTATACATCTGTTACAAACTCTGTTTCTTGGCTGAAGTGTTAAATCTAAAGGCTGTAAGAGGAATACAGACATACTGGCCACTATAGCAGGATCCAACATAGCTGGAACAAAACCTCATTCCTAAAGTGGTATTGATTGCTCAGTTTATTTTTGTGATAAAGAGATGCAGTGCTGTTTCCCAGTATAAAGCTTGCTGCTGCCACTTTCGCTGGTGAAGGTTGCTTGAGATGAGCTACTTCCCCATTTGTTTGCTAAGAGATACAAATACAGGAGAGATTTCCTGCAGACCACATACAGTCTTACTCCTTGGGTTTAAGTATGCAGGGATGAATCTAAGTCTTACTGAATAACTTTGGATTTTAGCTTCAAAAAAGGACCGGAAGATCACCTGGATCTTTTCAATATTTTGAGATATCTGTGTAAAAGGATGAGAAGGTTGTACTTCCAGGGGATTGATGTGGTTGTGTGTGTTACAAAATCAGCTGTCTTCAGCTAGAAATTGTAATTGTTGTGACTGGCTCTTGTTTGAAGAAAAGAAACATCCATTTGGTGTAGTCTTTAGAGAAAGGTGTGCCTGAGAGCCATGCCTTTCTTCCATTGTAAGCACGCCCTGGTTGGTAAACCTTCATGTACATGTACAGTGCTCCAAATCTGAAAACAAATATCCCACAGAACACATTGTCAAAAGGCATAAACGTTGGACAGAGGCTCTGCCCCAAAGGGCTGAACCTCATTGTGTTTGTGCAATAAGGAGCACAATGGGACTCGCATCCTGCCTGACCCTTGGGGGTCACTCCTGTAGCATGACTGGGATCATAGCATGGAATATTTCTTCTGAATGAAGTTGATGGATTTACACCAGTGAGTAACTTGGCCAGGAGACAGAGTGCTTGTGCTTGGGACCAATGCCACCTAATGCTGTTCTGAATGACCTTGAGAGAGGTGGGAGGGTTTTTTTTGTCATTTTCTTTTTTGTTTGCTGCTACTTGGGTTGGTTAATAGAGCACACTGTCTTAGGATGGTCTTGTGTTCCACAGTGTTAGGATTTTCTTAGTTTATATGATAAAGTAACTGTGAGAAGGAGCTGAAGTACCCTAAAAAACATAGGCTGAAATTACAGAACTGATTAACTACTTAATGGATATTTTCAAGGCAATGGCCTATCTTCTGCCACATGCTTCAGCCATCTGACAATTCTTCCAGTGCCATGAGGATTCCTCTTCCACACTTTATTCAGGAGAAAATGTTGAAGTTAGCTGGCCTGGTAAAAGTCCTCTGCAAAGCATTGTTTCTTGTGTGGGGTCTGATTTGATGCTTTTGGATCTTGCACATTGTGAGTAGGAGACTTCAAAATGCAAATGAATGAACTAGTTGCCTGGAAGAGAGGCAGGGAAGTGCTGGGGCTTGTCTCTAATCTGTATTTTGGGAGATTGCAAGGTATCTTTTCCTGAGCTTCTGCTCAAAATCCATTTTCAGCAACATTAATTTCTTAAAATGCATCAGTTCTGCTGCATGAAAATAGTCAATGGGTCTCTCTTGGGACAGGTGGTAGACATATAAGAAGTCCTTCTGGAGTCTCCATACTGGGTATGGGCTTTCAAACCTTGACTTTTAGAGCTTGTGTACTTGTTTCACCCTTTCCATCTCTTGCCCTGTGTTGGAGCAGGAGCTCTTGCCATAGTAGTTCCAGAGTCATCCATCACCCCTGCCATGTGTAGATAACATCCCCTCTAAGCGTTAATCTGATTTGCTGTTCCTGCTGACAGCTCTAACACACCAGGTTTGGGATAACTTTATCTGTTCTGGTGGCAAAAAATGCAATACCTCTTTAACAAGTAGCTCAAAGCATTTTGCACTTGGACTTCAATTCTTTTCAATCATCTAGGCCTGATAAAACAGCTCTGAGGAAAATATTTCTCTTTTGCTGCTGGGAAAGCTGAGGCAGGAGAGGCTGCAGGGAGTCATGCTGGGAGGCACTGGCACAGCCAGGAGCCCTTGACCAGCAGGGTGGTGTTTCACTTTCTGAATGCTTCTGCTCTACAGAGATGAATGGATGGGAAAAGCTCTTAGTGCCTGAAACGGCAGCACTTTCTGGGCAATGATGATAAGTTGTGCCATGGATTGTGTGTGCATTTCACTATGACCTTTTAGAAGCAACGTTAATACTCTCGTGGGGACAATGACATAATCCTTACACAGGGACCAATTTGAGCTGTTCTCAAATTAGCTCATCTCAAGCACACTGTCCAGTATGGTCCATCTGTAATGAACAGTTACACATGGATTAGTTGGAGCTTTTGTTGCTTTGGTTTTTATAATATTTGAAAATGGCACCGTTCCTGATCTCCATGCATCAGCGTTTGGCTATGTGGGAAACAAGGTAGGAGCCTAAATAATACATGTTACTAGCCGGGCTAGAAACTAGAGCCATATCCTATGGCCTTCTAATTAAAACTCTTTATTTCCACAGATTTATTCTGTGGGCCTTACTAAATAGATCAGCCTTGGGTTTCTAATGGTGACTACTTGAGGAGGAATGTAGCCTTTGTTACCCTGAATGGTTGGGAGCAGATTACCGGGCTGCCAATTTCCTGTTGCCTTTCAGAGCTGCAATTTGAGCCCTATTTGCTCCTGGCTCTTGCACAATTGAAAACAATGGGTGGCTTCTTTCAGGTTTCACTTCAGAGCTCTTAGAAACTGGGGAAGTGGCAAAAGCCCTACTTTACAGGTAATTAACAATAGATAATGTTTGCTCTGCGGCCCTCTATCCCCCCCTTTTTTTTTCTTCTCTTTTTTTTTTCCTTTTCTTTTTCTACAGCTGATAAAGGTAGAAGTCCACACTGAGCTACCAGTATAGACACTGCACATGTAGTCTTGTGGATATAGTCCCAGCCATAACCCCAGCAAGGTGATGATGGTACTGGGTCAAATGTACCTCTGAGCAAATAAAGAAAAATGCTGTGGGGTTGCTAGCAATGCTGAAGGCTAAGCAGCAAAGTCTGGACAATCAGCCCAGTATGGGAGTGTTTACCATTGTGAACCTGCTCTTTGATTTAAGGCCCCTTTTTATTGTATCCTCTATCTCCTTTATTAGGTGCACACTTCTCATACCTTGTTGACGTTTATGTAGGATAGTTAAACGTTTCCTTGTGTGTATTCACTTCTAGCAAGCCACCTGTCCTGTAAAGTTTATCTTAAATACAGAAGCTTGTTTGGCCACATAAAGATATAAGTGTCTGCTCTTCAACCTTATCTTGTTAATGGAGAGCTGTGGACAACTCTGAAGAAGATGAAAAAAAAAAAGATGCACTTGCATCATTATTAGTATTTATCTAAAAAATAGGTTGGGGCAGACCAAAAATGTCTAAATTGGGATGATCAGGTTCCTTAGAAGTAGCAGGGAAGAGAGAAACATCAGAATAAAGGTCACCTGCCCTCAGAAGTGAATTTTGTGTCTGTGTGTTGTAGGCTGTGAGGTAGTACACTGGCAAGTTTTGACATAAAGAAAGAGGCAAAATACAAATGGACCTGGTATTTTATCATGCTGATTGCAGAGTTTTCTCTTTGGGCCTGTAGAGCTAACTATTTACTTGTCCTTGCTGTGTATGTGGAAATTTCCTGAGGACACAGGAGATTCGTGCACACACATAATGCAGTTCTCAGTATGCAAATGCCTGCTCACATTCTGCATCTGCCAACCTGATGTGTGCAAAAGCTGGAGGAGAGATGGAAAAGTTTGCCCTGGTAAAACCTGCTCCAGTAAATCCTGGCTGATCCAAGTAGCACTACTCAATTTTTTTTTGCTCTGGTTGAAACTGTTAGCAAACCATACCTGTGCTCAGCATCCCCCCCCACGTTTGCCCTCCCAGGACAGCTTCTGGTTTTGTCTCTTTCTCAACGAGGTCCCAGTTTGGTGGTGGGAATGCTGGCCTGAGAGGTTGCTGCCTCCCTTGGTAATGCTGATGATTTATGAAACACTGAGTCCCCAGGCAAAAGGAGGGGAAGGGGCTTCCTGTGCTTGATCTGGTGTCAGGGGAAATGTCATACAGTGCTGTACCTGGGAGGCAACAGATGCTGTTTAAGGCTGCCTCTCTGTGTTAAATGTTCTCTCAGACAGTCAGCTATTCTCTTTCCTGACTTCCTGCCTGAAGACACAGCTTTGCAGGTGGCTACTGAGACTGCAGGGTTACAAGCCAAAAATGGGACATGTCTACCAGCACCTAAGGAAATTCTGCCTATGCACTTCACCCACATGCATTTGAACAAATAAGCAAAGTATTAAAAAAGAAATGAACGCAAGAAGCAATTCTGCACTTTATGCCTGTGTTTCTGAGTTTCCCTTGAGGCTTGTAGAATTTCATTAGCTTTAACTGTGAACATGACTTTTGCTTCTTGTTCTTACCATCTGCAAGACTTGGAAAAACTGTCTGACTTAATAACCTACTTCTATTTCTCCTCCTTCCTGTTGGAGCTGCCCCTCTTACTTCTGTGACTTCAGTGGTATCTTTTAGACTGTAAATCTTGCAATAGAACCTGTCCTAGAAGGAGAAGAGGATGGCAGAGTTGCAACAGTTGGGATGTATGTCCTCTCTGGAGCAGGAGCAGATGACCAGATGGCCATGCCCTCTGTCACTGGTCTTCATTGGGAGCTCTAAAAGATAGAAGGGAGAGATTCTGAACTTGGGCTTAGAGCCAAGCTGTAGCATTGCCTCACTGGTAGCTTTGTTATGGCATTGTGATTATTTCCTCTCTCCAGTTCCTTGCTGATAATTTAGGAAGACATGGAAGATGGAGATGAAAAATCAGAACAACTTTCCTTTCTTTGGAAAACCACAGTACATTTTAGCAAAGATTCAGACTTTGCCTTTTGCTGCTGCTGCTGCTCCTAAATCTTGTACCCTTGTTGTAGGCAAACCTGAGCTGCTGTAGCACTTGATGTCAGTTACATGTAAACTTACATTTACAATGTAGCTTTATTTGTAAATACAAGCCACTTTGGACCACAACAGTTGACCTAAAATCTAGCCCTCCCTCTCTATTTCATTCTCTAGCATTGTAAGCACCACCTGCTTGCCTGCATTTAATTTTCATGTTTATTAGATTCTGTTCTGTGGAGGGGAAGCAGAGCTAGTCCTCAGTGACCACTGAGCAGCTGCAAAGCTCAGGCTACCTTACCTCTGCTGTCCCCATGCTGTTAGAGCCCTTCCCAGGTATGTGTCCATCACCCTTTCCACCTGCAACTCTGCAACACTCCCCCAGATGTCCAAAGGTGCCCTGGGCGTTGTAGGTCTCTTTCTTTCAGAGGTGACTAAACACCCATTGCTAAACCTTGTAGAAATCCTAAAGTACCTGATCTCTCCCTCTGAAGAGTCAGGAGATTCTCCTGTAGAGGTTCAAACCCAGAAGTCACCACTGCTAACTGTTTTTCACAGCCCAGTGAAGGTGGCAAGGATTGCCTCACCAGGACAGGTAAGGAAAATACCTGTCAAAGCAGGAAGGTGCCCATCTCCTATTCATTTTCTTCCTCTTTCAAACTGAATTAATACCAAAGAATCCAGGAGCTCCTGATTTGCACTCTGTTGTTGGGGAAGTGTGTGTATGTGCTGGTCACATGAACCAGCCTGTGTTTGTACACCTGAGAGAACAAAAATGCACTTTGTAGGTTCAACAGCTCCACGTGGATTGGAGAAACAAGAGGGTTGGATTCAGCTGCAAATTCTGCTCAATGGATCCTGTAGGGTGGGAGCCTGGAGTGAGGCTCACAAGTCCATGGAAAGGCTACCTAAAATTTGGCCTTGTTCTCTGGGTGGTGCAATCTCAAACTTCCTGAAAATCAGGTCAACTAAAGTTCTAAGTATGGATTTCATAATTATGTAGTTCTTTCTAAACCTGAAATCCAAGAAAAATGATGAATACACCAATTAACAGTTATCTAAACCCAGAATATTCTAGAAAAACAGTATAATTCAGTCTTTCTGCAAGTTATAAACATCTGTTGTAATCCTAATTACTATGAATTTCTCCCTGTAGGAATATGCATCACTGAGCAACACTATCAGAACAGGTCTGTATTTCAAATGATGGTAAATTTGGCTGTATAATGCTTACCAGAGTAGAGTTATAATGAGATAGGTTTTGAAAAGATCCATGCAGTCCTAACTACAGGCTACTGATGTTCAAAATACTGACCCTGTAAGGCCATTTTGCCTTTAATTGGTAACTTGAAATGGTCAAGACAAAGCCAAGCATTGACTCTGATGTATAAGAGCCTGTGACACAAGCTTTATGACAGATAACCCTTTGCTCTCCCTGCTTTTGCTTTCTATGGGCACAGAGATTATACGTGGGGATATTTGCATATGCACTCAGCATAAACCAAAGGTTTTTCCTCTCTTACACCTGAAATTTCCCCAGCACACTTGGGCAGACTCTTCCATTTGTCAGCCTTGCTCATCTGTGATGTTCTGCTGCAGAAGATGATGTTTTGCAGAGGATGTAGACTTGCCAAAACAAATGATGGGCAGAGGAATGCCTGATGACTTTGTTTTGCTTTTACGTAACCTTTACAATCTCCTCTCTCAATGCCTCCCAGATAAGTAGGTGGCATGCCAAAAAAAGAGAACAGTTCAAACTTCTAATGATCTCACCCTATCTCTGTTTTAACCAAGCTGCTTTTTGATGGGTTATGAGACATGACATCAGAGTTTTCAGTTTCATGCCTGTGGCATACAGGAGGGAGCCTGCAGCTATGGTGGAATGTGTCCCACAGAGGTGAAGCCAGTCACTGTGCAGTAAGGGCTGAGGACAGGAGGAGTGTGAGGAACAACAGCAACAGAACAATGGATGAGCTGGACAACATCGTGCCATGCTAGACCAGAGTCAGAAGGGCAAAGTTTTTTTTTAATTCCCCAACCAGCTTTATCCTTGGCTGAGATGTGAAGGGAGGTCAGTGGACCCTCGGACCTCAGGTCCTCCATCCATATAGACAACTCTCACTCCTCAGTCTGATAGCAAGCAGTGGTGGAACCTGTTTCATAGGCATATTTTCCTGGAAAAAACCCTGCTGCCCTGTTAAAATGTGATCTTATGTTTTATGTATGTAGGAATCAGTGTGAATGAAAGACTAAGCCAGGAAGATCTGCCTTCAAATCTCAACCTTGGTGAGGGACAACAAGCAAAACATCCCATCTTCCTGCCTGTTTCCACACAGTAGAGGTAATTCTGACCATAATGTGAATTCTATGAGATGGTAACTGCTCTGTGTTGGTACTGTACTTCAACAACACACTGCAAAATTATTACATATGTATCAAAGTTGTACCAAGTATTTTTTGTTTCACTTTCTGGAGACATTAGTAAGAAGGGAGCATGCCAATGGAACCGTAAGGTGCAAAAGTTAACGACCTCAATGGTAACAGTTTTCATACAATCATAGAATGGTTTGGGTTGGAAGGGACCTTTAAAGTTCATCTAGTCCAAGCCCCCTGCAGTGAGCAGGGACATCTTCAGCTAGATCAGGTTGCTTACAGCCCCAAAGAACCTGACCTGGAATGCCCAGGGAAGTGGTTGAGTCTCCATCCCTGGAGGTATTTACAAGACATGTAGGTGTGGTGCTGAGTGGCATGCTTTTGTGGGGGACTGCCAGGTTCTGACTTAATGATTGGACTCGATGATCTTAAAGGTCCTAGTTCTATCTTCTCTTGATCCTGTCCCTTGTGGTAGAAGTATTTGGGCTCCCTGACCAGTGTATGCCTACTCTGGTACCCCTTGGTAATGGAGAGCTGTGACCCTTAGCCAGACTTCTGCTGGCCTTTCTTGTCTAAAGAGTCTCAGGTTGAAGCTTTTAGGGGAGAAATGGTTTCTAGTAGCTTCAGCTGAGTCCAGGCATACAGAGGAGATGCTACCTGGCAAAGGGAGGCAGGTGAAAGCACTTAGTCATCTGCAATCATTTCCTTAACAAAAGGGCTTGATACTGTCAGCTGGTGCATAGCCTAGGGGTTATATTCTTATCTAAACCCAGACAGAAAACTGTATGATTTACAACTGGATGTAAGGAATAGCAATAGCTCCCCAATCCACACAGTAGATTACTGGGATATATTTCCCTCAGGATACAAACCTCAAGGATTCCAAATCAGCAGCAGAGAACAGTGCATGTGTGGGTTGTTGGCTAAGTGAGTTAGGATACTAAGAACATGATAGATCAGTGCTCCAGAATCTGTAAATGCAGGGTAAAACAAAACCCCCTCTGCTCTGAAAGCTCTGAGTAACCAGAGCCCCTTGTAACAGACTCATTTCTGCTCCTCAGCAGCAGCTGTCTTGCCCCACTTGATGATCAGGGGCAAACTGCCTCCACGTGAAGGGTCCTGGGACCACACCTCTCAGGCCAGGAGCTTTTCCCTATATATAGGCGTACAGAGGGGCCCTCTATTTCTTGATACAGTTCATGGTTTGTGTTGAGCTTCTTCAGATGTGTCACCAGACCTGCAGCCTTAGACCCAGGAATGTTATTGTGTGAGAGGTCTGCTATGCTCCTGGGTGCCTTCTGATGTCTGTTGCCACCTTCTTCTTGGCTAGAGCTATGCTGGA
This sequence comes from Galbula dea, assembly GCA_013399015.1. Classification (NCBI taxonomy): domain Eukaryota; kingdom Metazoa; phylum Chordata; class Aves; order Piciformes; family Galbulidae; genus Galbula; species Galbula dea. The sequence continues at coordinate 17,151 of VWZX01002149.1, forward strand.
GTACCTTACATGTCTGGTAAGTCTCTGCTAGGGCATTGGATGCTTTAGTGTGCACTTTGGAAAGTGTGTTGGTAATAAAACTGGCCTGTGGGCTGTGATAAAGCTACAGGGTTTTGGTATGCTTATTAGAGTATCTGCTCTCTGCAAAAATGCTTGTTTTGAGCCTGCAAGAGAAACCAAATCGACCTACTTATCAAATGCTTACTCTTTATTGGGTGTCTAACTAGGGATGAGCCTTGTCCAGGACAGAGGCTTTGAGTGGCCTTTGTGATACAAATGGTGCATGTTTAAAACCTTGCAAGCCCTGTGTGTGGCTGGGAATGGGAAGCTGTTTGTTTGAGGGTATTAACTATCTGATAGCATGCCTTGCCCCCATCGAGGTGGCCCCAGGAGTAGGGTAGCTTGGAAATGCCACTTGCAATTAAAACCTGTATTTTCAAGTGCAACTCTGCTGCTTGTTCATGCTGAGAAGGGTTTCCTATCTTTCAGAGTCTTTTGGTCTCTGGGCTACACTTAATAGGATGAGATTTATTTTGTCTTTTTTTCTTTTTTTTTTCCCCTTTTCCCCTTGAACCACAAAGCTGCCAGGCTAGCCAAGAAAGAGGCTTGTAATTAATGCTAAGTGAAGTGGAAACTAGGGTGGCTGCTTAGCATAAGGCTAGTGGGGCATGCTTTGGCCTCAAAGAATGCCACTGTACCTCTAAGATAACTGTGGGTCTCTAGGTTTTTAGTCGTAGTACATGGGAGTAGAAACTGCTCCCACTGCAGTGAAGATGTTTGTCTCCCTTGTGCCTGGAATATGAATGTTGTAGCACAGTGCAAGCATTCCTTTGGTGGGTTTTTCTTTTTGGGCACTTCAGGAAAGGCTGGATTTGCTTCTCTTTAAAAGCTCTCTGTAAGTTCCAGTTGTAGGTTGTGACCTAGGAGTTTGGGGCTGTGATCTTCCTGCTGATAACCTCATCATCTAGCCTTGACTTATCTGTAAACTGCTGTGCTCTGGGGACGCGTTTTCCTACACATGTCCTTCTACTTGCAGAGAACTTTGTTCCAATAGGTGGTTTCACTTTCTTAAGTGTTGAAAGTGGCTGTTAAAGCAACACCAGTCTTAACCTGAGGCTCACCTGCTTTAAATTTGGGTTTTGTTCCACCCCCTCCCCCCATGTTGTTTTCCCACTGGGTTTGCAGCCGGTCTGGAATGCACTTTCCATAAATGCTATATGGCTTCTGTACCTTACTCTGAGCACCAGGACAGGTCTTTGCTCAGTGCTTGAGGAAATAGGGAATGTGGTGGGAAAGTCCTTTGCTTGTGCTTTTCCAGCACCTCCTGGGTGTTAAAAAAATCCTTAGAGAAAAAAAATATGTGTGACTGATTAGAAACCCTTAGTTGGACAAAAACTGAGACTAGATCAGTACTGAGTGGCAAAGAAAAGGTGAGGAGCAGGGGGAGTGACACTTTGGGGTTGTGTTTTTTTCCCCCCCACTGTGTAGTGGTCCATTTCAACTCCATGGTTTTCCCTTGTTGGCTTTGTGCCTCCAAATGATAGTGCACGTTTCCATATCTTTTTGATATCTAGTCTTTTATTGAGACTATAGCAGAAACACTGGTATCTTTGCATGGTGCCTTAATTTTGCAGAGCTGCAGAGAATAAATCCTGCAGCTGTTGCAGTCCTTGGTTTGACCATTTGGTCAAACTGCTGTTGGTAATGTGTTGGGTTTTTTTCTGTGCTGTAGGAAGCAGGCTATGGCAGAGGACCTCCTGTGTCACGTTTCTGTTTTAAGCCTTACTTTGGGGGCTTTTTGGTGGTGAGGCTTTTTGGTTGTTTGGGGGTTTTTTGTGCTTTTTTTTTTTTTTAAAGCAAAGTCCCAAGTGTCAAGCTGTGCCAGACTTACTTAGAATTCTGGAGGTTTTTCTTCCTTTTTGAAAGTGACCTTACAGAAAATCAACATAAGGAATATTTTTTCCCATCTGATGTCTTTGTGGATCTCTCTTAAATGTATGTTGGTGCTTCCCAGCTGCCTTGGTTTCTTGTGCAGATGAGCCCTGCCAAATGGTTTCCTAAAGTAGTCTGTTAGGACAAAGGCTCAGTTGTTGTTTTCTGTTGATAAACTGGACATTTAAATGCTTCGTTTCCCCCTACTACAGCAGGATTAGGCGGTGGCTATTTGCTCAGGCCCCAGTCCTTGGGCTTGCTGGGACAATTGCTTGAGAAGTTCAGATGTAGAAACCAATGAATGTCAAGCTGAGCCTCTGAAGTAAACTTTCTTTGAGATGAGCCAGAGTGACCTGCAGTGAGCTGTAAAGAAGAGCGCAGTGACCACCCCCCTCCCCTCCCCTTCCCGAAAGGAGAAATATTTCCCAGAGCACTGGGAACCCTCCTGACTTCCTCTCCTGTGAATTCTGGATTAGTGTGATTTGCATGCTTAAAGTTAATTCACTAGTGAACGGAGGAGGTGTCTGGGAGCTTGAATAGATTCAGCTCCTCGCTGCGGAGTGCCAAGAGCCTCCGGTGCAAACCACGTAGCGAGGGAAAGTGAGGACATGTAGGACAACTGCAGGGGTGAAGGGAGGGAGGAGGGACTGTACCATTTGTACTGAAGTGTTTGCAATTCTGCCCTCCCACAGGCCATGGCAACTGGACTGAATGTAATCTGGCCCTTTTATTTTCTTGCTTTCATTCAAATGAGGCCATATAACAAGTGGAGAGCAAGAGGAAGGGGGGAAATTCAGGGAGTATACATAGTAAAGTTGATAGGGCTGAAGGTGCCATTTGCTGTTTAAAAAGACGACCAAACTCGGTGTATTGGGTAGGTTGGGAATTTGCGTGTGCTTGGTCCCTGGGAGGTTTCTTCTGAAGCCATCTTACAAACCAAACAAACAAAAAAACCCCCTGTCTGGTTATCCAGAGACCTTGCTCCCTGATAAGAACCATCTATCACGACCAAATTAAAAAGAAGGCTCTGTCTTGCAGCTAGCCCTTGATAAGACACATTCACCCGTTGGGAAAGCTCCCTTTTCCAATTTTGTGGTGCCTGGGAAAGCTGCTTTTAAACTGGGAGGGGCGTGGGGGGGGACCCCAAAGTTTGAATCATTGCACAGAGTCACTGGCCCCGCTGAGGGCCTTTCTCTCTCTTCTGAAGAACAGACCACGCACAAAGCCAGATGGTTCCCGTCTGCTGGCTTTATTCAATGCACTTCCTCCCACAGACGGGAGCCCTTTTGCCCTCCTTCCACCCCCCTCTTTCAAGCATCCACCACTGGGCCTTTCTGTTCTGTGGCTGGAAATAATCTTTTATTGCCCAGTTGTTCGGAAGTGACCTTTTGCCCTTGATTAGATAGCACCAGGCTCTATCACCGGATTGCTTTTGAGCTGGCAGTTGCTTTTTTGTGTTCGCTGATCCGGTGTCAGGGAGAACAATGCAAGGCTTTGCAAAATTTTAGTCCGGCTCAGGCCTCGTGTGGGATGGCTGGGGGTAGGGAGGAATGATGGTGTATAAAGCAGCCTCACAGACCAGGATTAATTAGACAAAAACATTTCCTTTAATAAACTGCAAAACAAATTGTGTTTTGGTTTAGTTTTCACGTTCATCTTGCGCGCCAATGCAAACTGCCCAGTTTCGCCTTCCCAAGCCTCCCATTATCGATGGTGAGGAGCACAGCCACCCCTTGGTTCTCTTTGATAGGTTTTCATGCCTGGTTGTGAAGGCAGGTGAACTCAAACCTGCCCCAAAACCAGGGGGGCCCAAACCCTCCAGCTGGTGTGGAGTCTTGAATTGCTGTGTTTCACTGATGGGGTGACCTGAAGAGTTATTTCTGGGGCAGTGCTCTCAGGCCCCAGAGGAAATGGCTGATGCCTCCCTTTCCTAAGGAGCAGTACTGACAGCTTCAGGAAGAGAAGGCTTTCCTGTTACCTGTAGACAGAAAAGAGGCAGTGTTTAAGGAGTGTTAAGGGAAGTCTGTACAATGTAGTAAGAAGGAAAATGGAGGTTTCTAGAGAAACCCTGGAACTGATTGTGTGTCATGCCTCGCTTGGCATATTCATTATGTGCTCATGCTATTTTGTGTAAAACGTGCTGCATCGATTCAGGAGGGTGAGAATCTCTTTCCTAAATTAACAGATGAACTATCCTTTATGTTAAAACCAAACCAGCCAAACCCACCTTTCCCTTCCAGCTTGAACTGCACTGAGAAATAGCAGGAGAGAAGCTGCTGAACTGCAGGTTATTCAGTGATCCAAAAAGCTATAACTGAGAAAGTTGGGCTCTTTGCTTGGGTTTTTTTCCTCTTTTAAATTAGTTTTTCAGTATGTGTTCATGATTGCTTAGTCTTCAGTCTGGCTAAATAAATAATGGAAATACATCTGCTTTCCAGTCCTGTAGGAGTTAAAGGAGAAAGATCACTGTTCTGCATCTCAAACTGACCCTCAAAACCTGATGGGTGTGTTTGACATTACTGCCTCCCTTACCTATCCTGGTGTCTTTCAGGGTAATAAAGATCCCCTTGGAGTTGGTACTTGGAAGTGATGATTGTCATTTACTTGGATTATTGTGTTCAGTTTTGGGGCCCTCAGTGTAAGGAGGAAACGACCTGCTCTAGTGGGTACAGAGAAGGGCTACAAAAATGCCCAGAGAGCTGGAACACCTGCCCTATGAGGATGGGCTGAAAGAGTTGGGATTGTTGAGCCTGCAGAAGAGAAGGCTTTGGAAATTCAAGATCTTTAATGTCCATTCCAACCCAAACCATTCTGTGATCTGTTACATTAAAAATAATATGCAGATGTTGGAGTGTGGGGAGGAAGGTGAGGGATCTGTGTTTCTGTTAGGCTATCTAGTAGTAGTCACAGGGGCAACTGATTTCTGCCAGAATTTTGCTGCTCAAAAGCCAATTAGCTTCATGCTCCACCTTTAAAAACAAGCAGGTTATCTGTCTCCTAAGGGTTGTTAAGACAAATTATTGCATGAAGCAAGTGGTTACTGGGGTGAACAGCACTTCAGGAAAGCTATTGGAGTAAGGAATCATTCTGGCTGAGTAGTGGGGTTTGTTGCATGGTAAGGCTTCAACACAGGGCAGTGTGTGTGTGGAAAATGAGCAACTTCCCACTAAATATACATAAAATGAGGCACAGATGCTATAGGGAAAATAAAATACACATAATGGTGTGATCCAAGGCTTGCAATGTGTGCTCGGCATGTGTAGTTTGTGATACAGTCAGGTAGGTTAAATACAGATTGTGCAAACAATGGTAGTGTTGCTGTTCCTGAACTTGGAGGCATTTCTCTGTATGTGTATGTTTGCTTATGGTTCACAGTACTTTCCCATTTAAAGTCTGTTAAAGAATTACTTGTCAAGTAATACCAGTTAGTCTAGAAATGAAGCTTTTCAGTCTTCCATACCTCTCCACTGAAGAACCATCTATGTCCTTTTCAACAGAGCCCAGGAAGAAGTATATTTTTGTGCATTTTATTGCACTTTTAGGGTGTAAAATGTCCAAGAATAAAGCACTTAAGAACAATGTATATCCTAAGTTCTTAAATAAACTCTGAAGTGCTGTATGTCAAGGCTCCTAAATGACCAGGTGTGTTTGGAGGTTTGTGGGTCATGCCTAATGCTATCCTCCTGTTATTCAGCAGGGGAGAAATGTGTCCTAGGGTCCTCAGCATGAAAAAAAGAGGCAGTTCACGCTGATTTAGCAAGAAAGAGTAGCTACAGTATCAGTGGTGATGGTGTAATTACCATCAGGAGGGTTGGGTTCAGTATAGGTTTTATATATATTTGTATGTATTATTATTGTTTTCACTAAAGTAGTTCTAGTTTTCTTTTCCAATCTCTCTCCCTTACTTCCTTTCTCTTCCCCTTGGGAAGGGAGAGGTTAATAGAGAGCATCTGTCACTTGTTTAGTGGCCAGCCCAACCCTAATCCTTGGCATCAGGTTAGCTGCTGATTGTGTATGCCCTGCATATGTGACTAGAAGTTGCTGAGCCTCTATGTGAAAGCTGGTAGGTGATGGAGAATCTCAGTGATTACCTAGAGGCATCAAGTGTACATTTGCAGGCACTGTCCTAGCATCACACAGACACAGGATGTGCCGTGCTCAGCAGCATGAGGGAAGGGCTGTGTGCTTCCTGAGCTGGCAGCTCAAAGAGCAGAGATGTTTAGGCTCTGAATTATGAAAAAGTCTGGAGAAGCTTGAATTTATTTGCTTAGGAGAAGCAACAAAAGACTGTCAAGAAGATGGTTCTTCTGTGGGTAAAACACTTGCTGTCTTTAATGCCTGAGAGAGGAGTTCCTGTCCTCTCCATGTCAATGCAGGGGTGGAAAAAGAAACTAATGTCAGGGAGCTGTTTGAAAGAGGTCTTTTATTGGGTGCAAGATAATAGGGGTTGGAAGTGACTTAGTAGCGTGCTTGCTTGCTGTCTGTAGCAATGTTTAGATCTTCCCACTAAAGAAAGGCTTGCAAATGAGAGGAAAAATGTGTTAGTAAGTAAAAAAAGTGCCACTGAATAAGGCATATCACTAGCAAGTGAAGTGGGGACACTTGGGAAATGAAGGAAAAGCTATAACTATGAGCCTGTGAGGTATTCTATTGGACAGTGTCCTGGTTTGGGCTGGGATGGAACTGATCCTGTTCAGTGGCCTTGCTTTCCAGCTGAAACAGGACACAGCATGAACTGAAATGAGTTTGTTTTCAGATGTTTCTAAGTGCAAGCAGGCCACAGAAGAGCAGTTCCTGCACTCTTTCCCCCAGCCACTCCTGGCTTTCCAGATGGATGTTAAAATAAGGATGTAACACATAGGGTATGCATGCAGAGACTTTACTCCAGTTCTGTTGAAATATTTGGAATTAGATCCTAAAGGCTGACTATATTATGCAGCTGTATGACCACACAGTGATTTAAGTTTCTGATGGGATTATTTTTAACTCTGGTGTGTCTGGATGGCAGAGGAGGTAGGTAACTGTAATCAGTTTTACCTGCTTTGTCATCTTCTTCCCTGTTGCTTTTATAAGGAATTTAAATCTTACAATATTTTATACTGGAAGGAACCTCAAAGCAGTAGTTCCAGTCTAAATTGTTTTGATATAGTTTCTAATTTGTGCAAGTTCAAGATACTTTTTTAAATGAGAACTGATGAAGAACAGTAGTAGGAAAATTCATGCTAGCAGATTTAATTCTTTCCACTTGTCAAATCTCTCATGTGGGTTCAGTGATGGCAGTATGATAGTTACTCAGGTTTGAAAGAAGTTGCTAAGAGCAGAAGGAACTTCAGAGTAACTCATGACTCTTTATCAAGTGGAAAAAGCACAACTCAGGATGAGGCATAGTAGTGTATCTTATTCTTATTGTTCTGTGGAGGAACCCATGTATGTGTAATGTATGGCTATTTCCACTTAGTAATGTCTTTGCCTCTGGTAGCCAGTAGGATGCCCATGACTGTTAGTAATGTTGTTTTCAGCTGTCTGTGCGTGTTTTCAGATGTTATTTTTCCATAGATAGTGACAAATCTTTATCCACTAACTTCATTTTGTGGGCGACCAGGCTGGGCTGCAGCCCACATCTCTCATGATATGCCCACACATAAAGAGTTTTAAATGTATGTCAGTGCTTCTGGCTGCAGTGTCACAGCAGAGAGATAGGCAAGCCAGCTGAAACTTCAGCAGGCTCACCACAGCTGTGTGGGCTTGAATGTGGGCTTCTTACCAAGCTTGGCCCTAACACATGTGATAACCAGCTCACAGAGGAAGTCATGCTCTAACCTCCATCAACAAGTGGTCATTTCATGCCCTCAATCAAGGGTTACCCTTCTTAAAGTATAAATCAAGGGTTATAGCCTTCTTAAAGCAATTTGTGTCCTACCAGAAGCCAGTGCTTGCTTGCACAGTCATGGTTTGTGCCTTGTAACTCACTGATGATGCACAGGGCCCACTTGTGTTTTGGTTTGGTGTCATACTTAGCACACACTTCCTAGCTTGCCTCCAGCATTGTAGCTTTGCTGCAGGCTTTACCATGTCGACCTGGCTGCTGGACTGCTTTTACTGTGTGATTGCTCTGGAAAGCCTCAAGCTGCAGGTTTCTCTTGGACTGAGGCTTGATCTTTCCCATCCCTTCTTGGGGGTGGGCTTCCAGAGAAGGTTGTGAGCTGCTCCTCCTCCTTGGCTAGAGAGGGCACCTAGGAGATTTCTTGTTCTCAGGTGAAACTTGCTCTGGTTGGGCTGCTTATCCTTGGTTCATCCCTACTAGTTCCAAGCTCACTTTCAGATGGTGATGTAATTTGGGCACAGCCCTGATGCCACTGAATTGTCACTAGGTGCAGCAGCTATGTTGTTTTGATCTGTTCTGCCAGGTCTAGCCAAGGGTGACTTTAACTTAAGTGATACATCTGTGGTTATCCAACATGGAGGAAATGGGAATGGAGCTAACTGGGAAGCTTAAGAGAAGTGTGAAATGAATGATTTAATTTCTACAGTGTTTGAGTACAGGTTTTCTTGATGTGGGTTTTTTAAATTTTCTTTTAAAATACTTCAAGAAGGTTAAATATCAGAGCTGGTCTTTGCCTGATCACAAGTTTTTTTCTCTTGAATACTCTTTTTCCATGTTAGATCTGCCTAAAAAAAAGCTTTGGAAAAGGAATAAAACATTAAGATACTGAAAAACTGGGTTGCATACAGAAGAAACTTCAGATACCTGAAGAAATGTCAGGAGTTTTAAGATAGGTGTGCATGTGGTAGGAGATGGGAAATGAGTTAATTTTCTATATTCCTAACTTGTTTCTTTCTTCTCCAGCACTGTTTGCCTGGGTAAACAATGATTCCCTTTCAGCCTTTTCTTCCCTTTCAAAGACCTGGGATTTAGTCAATGGAACTATTTATATGCAAAACGTGCAGCATATGCATAAGTGCTTGCAAGATTGTGGCCTTTTATTGTTGCTAAAGTATCACTGTTTTCCGGTTTCAGATGAACTTGTCATTTTAAAACTGGGAATAAACAAAATTAAATCTTTGCGGGAAGATAATTAGCCTTAAGAAAAGTAAACAAGCTTTAAGGAGTTTAATAAAGGTTTTCTCCACACCCAGCTGGGAAAAGTGAGGCCCTACCCTTGGAAATAATGTTAAAGTAAAGCAGGAATAAATGTATTGAAATACAACAGGGGATGACAGTAAGTGGGGTAAAACCTGCTCTTAGCTCACTGAAAGCAAAGCTCTGAATAAGACTTCTGACAGGCTTGGGTTGTCTCTACTGAGTTTGTATTTAGCTTTCACTTATTTTCCTTGCCTGTATTGGGAGACTCTTGGGGGGGGTACTTCAGTGCACTTCTTGTGGTTTGCTGTGCTGTTTAGTCTGCTTTGGAAAACAAAGCATGACAACCAAAATATCTGTCCCCTCTGCTGTTCTTCAGCCAGATACTTTTGATTTTCTGCTTTAGGTACACTAACCAAGGCACTTATAGTCTGTCTCCTTTGGTGAATACAGAAGACAACTGTGACAGGAATCTTACTTATCCAGATAGACCATAGGAGTAGCTGTAACTTCGAGCTGATGTGGTGATGTCTGGAAGCAGCTGGGCATCGCTTAGCGCCCTTGTTAAGGCTCCTGGAGGTGACAAAAGCTTTGTTGTAGCAGAACTATTCTCCATGTAATCTTCATGTTGTGTATCCTACTTGAATTGCACTGGGGTCTAATTCCAAAAATTCACACTTTCCTTGGGTGTTCAGTCAGGATTTTACAGTGTGTAAAAATTCAAGCCTGAGGCAGGCTATAAAAATTACTGGCTTCCTCTACGGCAAAATAAGGCTTCTCTCTTGGGCTCTTCCTCTGTCAGCTCCTACCCTTATTGCAGTAACCAAAACCATTCAAAATAAAGCCAAGAAACCACTATGCTCCTTACTACAAGCAAGGGCTCTATGGTCTGCTCTTTGTACAGCACTGAGCACTTTTTGAAAGCTAAAATACCAAACCTATCAAAACAAACCGATTTTAAATGGTAGCAAATAGAAGAGGAATACAGTAATCTTGGGCTCCTTTGCTTGACTAATGTTTCTGTGCAGTCAGCTCTGTGTTATTGCCTTTATGAGATTTACATAAATTAGTCATCACATTTTATCATTTTCATTTTACATATGTATGGCTGTTAGATGTGTGTGAAAAAAATGTCAGGAGTATCAGAGGTCTATTTGCATTAGAATTTCCAGTGGAAATGTCAAGTGTGACCTTTCCCTTGTCTGGGTGGCTAATCCCATTTGAAATTCCTGCCATGCTCCCAGGGAGGGTCACTGTGCCTGTGAATTGAAGCACAGCACCTGCTGCAGCCTCTACTCCTCCTCTTCCTCCCTCAGCTCAGATGACAGAGTTGGCAGCCTGCAGACCCAGGCTGATGTTCTGTCTCTGCCCTGCCTGGCTGTGGTTCACTGCAAGCTCTCCTCCTGAGTTAAAGGAGTAAAATGTTTGTTATGGATTATTTTTTGTCTTGACATCTTGTTTTTGGAGGGTTTAAAGAGCATAAAGGAGAGCCTGGAGAAGAGAAGGCTCTGGGGAGACCTTATTTTTAAACTAAAAGAAAGGAGATATAGACTGCATAGAAGGAAGAAATTGTTTTACACTGAGGGTGGTGAAATACTGGCAGAGTTTGCCCAGAGAGGTGATGCCCCATCTGTGGAAACAATCCAGGTCTGGTTGTCTGGGGCTCTGAACAGCCTGATGTAGTTGAAGATGTCCCCCTGCTCGCTGCAGGGGTCTTGGACCAGGTGAGGGTTAAGGTCCCTTCCAACCCAGACCATTCTATTTTAAAGGAAAGAAGCAACAGACACATCAATGGTGAAATAGAGGAATAGTGACTAGAACATTTTAGGGCAGGAAAACAGATTTTTCTCATCTTGAAAGAAAGCAAGGAAGAATAAAAGATGCATGTGGGTTCATAATGCATCCTGGATTATTGGGTGAGAGATACATCTTATTATAATGAGTAACTTGGAGCCTTCCATTCTGGCAAATCAATCTGGATGCTGTAAGCAGGTGCAAATATATTGGCAGGTTATCCAAATGTTCTTTAAAAACCATGCTAAAATAAACCAACCCTGTTTTGCCACTACATGGATCTGCTGACAACTTCCCATTACAGGAAATGCTTTTTGGTATTAAGAGGAAACTTGCTCTATTTCCATCATAGTGATTTTTAACTCCATCATATGTTGAGGGGATTTGGAAAGAAAATTTCCTGCAACCTATGAGAATAACTTTTATAACCTTGCTTATCTCTAATTTCATTTTATTATTTTTTAAATGTTAGCTTATTTAAATATTTACTTTGGGAAATAACCACCAGAGATTAAGTTCTTGGTTCCTGTAGTAATGTGTGTGTTATCAGTTTATGGCTCCTTTCTGAACCAACCCTCGGTCAAATAATTTTCTATCAGACTGGAGCTGTATTGGTAAGAACAAGAGCCACTGGTGCCTTTGTAATCACTTCCTGGCATTAGAGCTGCTAGGGCCAGTTCCTGGGCCTCTCTTGGTCTTATATAAAGTTTGATTAAAGCACAAAGCCAAGATAGTGGGAATGCCAAACTTGCTCCTAATTCCGCTGCCAGATTATTCCATGAGCTCTAGCAAAACCCCCTGTTTACAATCCTTAAACTTTGTGCCCACCTGCCAATTGAAAATAATACCCCATGACACGTGGGGGAAGCTTGGTATATGAAGAGTCTTGGGAAAAGAACTTTAGTAAAGGAAATTCAACTGTAGTTAGTGTCATACAGTTGGAAACTTAACCGCTCCTGGTGTGTCTTATAATCATTATGAACATGCAGTGTAGGAAGTCCTATTACAAGAGCATGAGTGAGCATGTTGTCAAAATCTTTGCATGTCACTTGTGCTTTGCAGTAAAGGGAGCTGCTTGAACAGTTTTGGGAGGGGAATGGCAGTGTCTTGTTGAGGTGAGCATGGGCAGCATGATGCAACTGGACTTGTATGAGGATGAGAATTGGGCTCTGCAGCAACCCGCTCCTGCTCCTGGTTTAGACCTCCTGGCTAGGGTGGGCACTTAGTACTTGTGGGATGCTATGAACAGCTTAGGTCCCCTGGGAGTTTACCTGTTCCTGTCCCAGACAGCAACCTGGTGCACTGGCTCCTTAACAGCTTTCTGTCTGTGGTTTAAATTGTAGTGTGTTAAAACAGAACATGTATATTGTTGCATGACAAGAGGGTGTTAACTCTGCCTGACAAAACTGGTCACCACACCAGCTGAATTATTCTTTCCCTTTCAGTCTGAGAGAATCCTCTACCCATAGCATCCAATTGAAATTGATCCCAATGCCTTTTATTGTTCCTAGGGATAGAGTGTAAGCTTATGTCTACAGCAAGTGTTTTGATGGATGATTATCATCCTGTTACAGCAAACCCTGCAGCTCTTTTCCTGAGGAAGTGAGCTGTACTGACAAATGAAATGTGTTCATCTGTTGAATAAGAAAAAACACAAATAAGAAATGTATTTAACTGGGAGGTGACTCAGTGTGTGACAGGTGGGATGCTGGTTACATATTTTCCTTAAGGAGTGGTAAAAGATGACAGGAATGAGTCTGTCACATCCTCCCAGGGTGTGTATGTGGGCAACGTGAGACAATATATTGCAATTATGGAGGGGGGGAGGTGGCTTTTGATCCAGTGCTTCTAAATCACTTGAGGGCTAAAGCTGAGGTCTATAGGCAACCACGTGTCCTAATGCACCTTGCTGAAACAATCCCCCTGGGTATCAGTGAAGTTATTTTTGGCTGATGTTAAAGCACAGTCAAGATTAAGTCCAGTGAGAGCAGTGCAGTTTCCTTTGTGAAAAAACAGTTGTTTCAGCAAGCAGCCTGTTCCATGTGTTTAGCTGAAAACAGAACATGTTCTTGAAATGGTTGTTTACTGGTATTTTTACTGTAAAGTGCATTGCTTGCCTCTCTGGGGAGCAGAAAAGCCTGCTGCCAGCAGAGCACCTGAAGGAAAATCTGAGAAGGCTTTGGACACAGCACATTCTCCTTCTGCCCCTGACAGTCTGGATGTGATATCTGCAATCTGTCCTGTCAACCAGACAAGCCACAGGGAGAGAATGCACACTTTAACTGTGTACTAGGCACACATAAACTCATCCAAACTTCAGGGATTATTTTTCTGTTCAGATTGGAATCTTAGCATGTCACTTTGTTACCTTGTTAGACCTTCCTCTAGCTTTTTGTTACTGAGACAGAAACAGAAGAGGAAGCAGTTCTCAAAAGCCTATGAGTGGAGCTTACCCTACATAACCACTAGTGGCAGTGGCTGCTGTCCCATTTTCTTCCCCTTAGTCTGCCTAATAACCTCTGGGCTATTCTGTGCCTCACATTGCTCTTACAGAAGGAACTTGACACTGACAAAAGGACATGGATGTGACAGGACAAGATATGATTGCTGTACTGCCTTGAGCCTGGTGGTGAACTTGGGTTTTTTTGCTGCCTGGTCATTGCTGTGAGCTCGAACAAGTATGGTCCACGTTGGACTCATGGCTCCAGCCAACTGGTCTGATGGGAAGTGTTCTCATGTCCTCAGCTCTTCCCATAAATCTAAGTTTTCCTTTAACAAAGGCTGCTTCCTTATATAGGAAGTGCAACCTCTCCTGTGAAGATTTAGGAGCCTCTCCAGGCTGCTTGCTGTATCGTTTCCAGGCACTATGCTGATACAAACAGGCTGGATTTCTGATTCTGTGGAAAACCTTACAAGGTAGCAGCCAGAGCCTCTGTAATAAAACCTTTCTGTTTATTAATGGCTTCCTGTAGCTTTCACAAGCTATGATGCAAGCTGAAAACAGCCTTTCTTCAAGATCACCATTTCCAGTGGCTTCAGCTACTTGGGTTAAAAATTCAAGTCAGGTCAGAAATATTCTTTAACATTAGATTACTAATAAAAGCTTAATATATCAGTTAAATGCCATGGACAGGACACAAAGTGATTATATTCAAGGAAAAGAGAGGACAAACTAGGATCATAAACTTTATAGTTCTAGGTCTAGGAAGTAAGAATTTAATATTCTAAGGCATACTATTACATCTGAGTTATATATCTGTTCCCCCTCCCCCTTTTGCTCCAGTCTGCTTAGGTTGCTGTGCTAGAGATTAGCTGTACTGTAGATCAGGAATTCCACTAAATGGTTAGGTAAAATAAGTTGGAGAGTTTTCTCTTGGTATAGTAGGATCATAACTCCCCTCCTTCTGTGTTTTTGATACTCTTTGTGAGGAATTAAGGGGACTACATACAGGGTTTGTTGTGCTCTGGCTATAATCGGGGCTGTTCAGGTTGCCTCATTCATCTGAAAACAGATTTATCTTTGTGCTAGCTGCTGACACTAGCTGAGGGGCTGAGAAACAGATGTCATTGATGGTGTTGGTCTAATCTGTACCAAAGCAGCTTGAGCAGAATTGAGGTGTAGTCCATTGCCTTCATCACTCATTTTGATCAACGTGAGCTAACTAATTCTCATGCTGGCTTGTGAGGTCCCTCTCAATCTGAGGGGGGGAGACAAAAAAACCAGGAGTATTGACCTCATACAGGTTAAATCCTAATCTGTTAATTTCATTTTCCAGACAGTCCTTGAGGTTGCAGCAGATAGCTGGTGGCAGGTATCTGATGAGCAGTGGAGATTGTCTCCATTTGTTACTCAAGCTAGCAGGCAATAGCTGTCTGTCCTAGCATGTTCCTGAACTCTGTCAGGCAACCAAGCCTTTTCACTCCACAGAGGCTACTTATGAGTTGTCTTCTGGGTTGGAGTGTTTGTTTGGTCAGTAACTTGTTGAAGATCTGTAAGATGTTTCTTCATGCATTCAGAGTCTAGGTCCAAAGTTGCCCCCAACACACAATAATTGACAAATGCTGCTAAGTGCTAGATAAAATAAATGTCAGATTGCTTGACAAGTAGGGTTTTGTTAAGTTTCTGTATTTTATATTACTGTGATTTCAAACATATGTGGTTATAAGCTTATCAGATTTCTAAAAATGAACTTTCTATAAAAATCACACTGGGCCCCTCAACTGTGTTTTCCTCTCTTATTTATAGACAAATTGAAAACAAATGGTCTTCTCCTTCAAAAAAACAAAAAAGCACAATGAAATGGAAACAGCTGTCAGAATGTGCTTTTTGTCTGAGTCATCCTCAATACAAAGTAAATCAGGGATTATTTTCTTTAATCTGAAGTACATTGTCCTTTAATGGTGGTTTCAGTGGCAATTCAAATGGAGGCTGAAGGGAAAAGTGTCAAAGCTGTTGCAATGGAACATAAAGGGTGGTCTGCTTCAAAATAAGTCTCAATTAAATGCTTTCCACAAAATGAAGAGGGTATTTTAATTTCTTTTTTCTTTTTCTGCAGCTGGGATTTGTTTCTGGGTAGCTAAGAACTGTTGCTTTGGGTTTTGGGCCAGAACATGCAGTCCAAGAAAGTATAAAGCAAAAATGTTGTTATCCAAACCCTGTCCAAGGTGACTTACTCCTTCACTCCTCTTTCCATTTCTCTACTCTCCCCTCAGCACAAAAGGAGCCTAACACTTAATGACAGTGTCCTGGCTCCTTTCACTTCTGCTTCCTCCCCTGACACACCCTGACTAAGCCAATGAGCCTGCTCTGATGAGCAGGGCCTGCTGCAAGAGCAAGTGTAGAATCAGAGCTCCTTGCATGTCACATTCCTGAAGGAGAACACTGCCTGTTTTACTGTGGTTTTTCTCTGTCTATGGCAAAACTCATTGCAGGAGAGCTTTCTTTCAAAGCCTCTTTCTTGGCAATGACACATCTGTTCAGCATTGTCCTGTTACAGATGTGGAAAAGATTCCTTGGTCATTAGAAAATAAGATGTACAAACCAAAGGGATTGATATGTCTGGGGCTGGAGTCATGCCTGCACATCTTAGCTGGAGTCAGGTGGCATTTTTCTGTTACTTCACATCACACTTTCAATGGGGACTGTGACTAATAGGTAGGGACCAATGACTGTGAAGAAATGCTAAGCCTGTTTGCTACCTCCTCTTCTGAAAAGAGGTGTTCTGCCTTTCTGGTGAGTGTGACTGTGGTCAGCCAGTCAGGAGTCAGTCCCATTTCCCTCATGCATGATCAGAGATGCTTCATATTTATTTTTATATTGCTACTTATGTTGGAGCCTTTCAGCTAAGAGCTGACAGAAGACTGGCAGTAGTCACACAGGCTTCCCAAGGCATGGTTAATGCTCCTGCCACAGTGTGTGCCCCTGTTTGAAGGCTTTAGTGATTAAAACAGAAGCCTGGCAGTGCTGCTGAGGTGGTGGATTTAGGCTTGTTTTGGTCATACCCTCGGCTCATGGCTAGCCATCTGCTTTTCCTATGTCCTGTTGCATTCCTTCACCAGTCTTTTGGTTTGTGCAGGTGAAAAATTTGGTTGTCCTGGCCAGAAGGACACCCAGAGCATGGACCATGTAGGATGGAATGTAGAGCTCTTGATTCCTGGGCATGCTGCAGTGTACAGCTTCTCCTCTGATTAGACATAACCTGTGTGGTGGAAGCCTTGGCCTCCCTTAGTGCCTGTGAGAAGGGTGTGTGATGAAAGAAAAGCAACAGCAAAGGGAGCGAACAGCTTAAAGAATTGGTCTCATTCAAACAATGTGCCTTGCTGTACTCAAATGAGAAATTATTCACCTAAGAGCACAAAGCTGAGGTTTTGAATGGGGCCTGTATCCCATAAAGGAGAGGGATGGGAAAGGATTTGGAGCTTAGAGGGGATGAAAGTGTTAATGTAATCCTTGATCTACAAACAGCGGTGCTGAGACCAGCTCTGGGGTACAGCATACCCTCTGCCTGCCTCTGCTGTTAAGAGGATGTTAAAAGACTGAAGAGAGCAGAATGCTTGAGACCTAGTTTAAAGGCTGAGTTTTGCATGGAGAGAGAGATCAAGAATTCAATCTATTTAGCTTATCACAAAAAAGTAGAGGAGTGACTTGATTACAGTGCTTAAGCACCTTTGTGGAGAGGAAATATGTACCAAAGGGCTCTGTAATTTAGCAGGATGAGTCACAAGACTGAACTTGAAACCAGAAAGCTCAGAGCTAGGCATGTATCTTTAGCAGTGAGGTTTAATAACCATTATAACAAACTACCAAGCAAAGTGATAAATTCCCCTGCTCTTGATTTATTCAGGTCAGGACTGCATGCCTACTTGAAAGAGGTGCTTAAACCAAACACAGGCTGCTGGGTTGAGCAAGGAGGTAGCTGTGATTAAATGGCCTCTTGTACAGACTGTGAGACCTAAGGAGACACAATCCTTCCATTTGACTTTAAACTTAGCAAATTTATGAAATCAAGTGCTGAGGTCATCTGTTCTAATAACAGACAGCAGCTTCAAGCTACTGAGTAGATCACCTCACACACAGAGCAGGTTCATAGAGCAAAGTGTGATGTCATGCTTAGCAATAACTAGATGGCAATGGGAAGTGTTATGTAAGTCTTTGCTGTATCATGAGACTGCTGTAATTCTTCCGTGTTTAGGTCCTGTTGGAAAAAATCCAGTCTGAGCTTTTTATTTTGATCCTGGCTCCAAGCTTGGCTACTCAAACTTGTATTAGCAAACAAAGCCATCCTTCTTTTGAAAGTGTTTCCATAGGAAAAGAAACTGCTAGCTTTTGTTACAGTTATCTCTTAATAAAGTTTGCATGCTTATTTTATAAAATAAGCATGTATATAAAATCTCTGGTACCAGATGAAATAATTTCCTTGAGTTTCTAAAGTGTCTCTTTGCCTCCAGACAACCTTCTGTGAGCCTGCTAAGAGCAGCAACTGTATATGAGTTAGGAAAGTGTGGAAGAGCGTTTACAAGGGGAGGGGCAAGGAATCAAGATGATGAATGAATGCTTTGAGAGTGGAGAATGTCTTTAATTTCTGAAAGCTGAAACAAGGGCAACAGGAAAAATATAATTCCCCCTATAACCTTTCATTTTTAAACTAAAGGGAATGTTGCTTTCAAGATGTCTCTATTTCTGAGTTCCAAAGGCTGTAGGGAGAGCTGACTGTTCTTTGTAGCTGCCCATGCTTCTGCTTCTCTGGTGTCCAGCTTTTCATCCCATGTCCTGAGTGGCACTGTGCACCCACCACTCTTACTCAGTAGAAGTCCAGTGGTCTTATGCAGGTGGTGGGTGACTGTAGAAAGAACTCTGACATCTTTTTACACTCTTGTTAATCTTTAAGAAATATATTTACTCATTTTAGATGGCCTTTGACTTTTTGACTGCTGCTTTTTTCAGCAGCAGAGAATCTGCAGCTCTTGATCAACCTAAGGTCCAAGTTGTCTCAGACAGGGCATCCCCTGGTGGCACTAGTTCAACTGTGTTTTCACACACTTCACTTCACTTTCAGTGAAGGGTGATGGTGCAGTTTCCTGGTTCTTCCTCCTTTTCATACAGTGCTGAATAGAATAGGTTTATGACCTATAAACACAACCTCCAGCTGGTAAATCATATGCAACAGTTAGTCACCTATGAGAACATGTGACTCACTATTTTAGAGACAGAGCAATCTGAGTGAGGGTTGTGAAGGATATTCAAGCTAAGGCTTCAGAATTAGTCTCTGTAATCATAGGTGCAAGATACTGCAAAATTGTTATCTGAAGACCCTTCACCATACTCTGAAATACTGTCCTGGGTTAGCGTTAGACACAAGATTATGAGCAAAGAAAGTTGATGGTCTGATAATGTGTGGCATCAAAACTAGTACTTGAGTTTTTCAAATCCTTGAGCATGTGTAGTTCCAGATATGTTTTTATGTGGTTTTTACCTACTTATTCTGTTCTTGTGTTTGAATCTTGACAGCAAAAACACACAGTTAAGTGATGACTGAAGAAAAATATCCATCAGAGCAGCACTACTCTGTGGGATCTGCTCTATAGCCATTACTTTCAGAAATGACTTAGTTTAGGGCACTTCCTTGTGACTTTTCTCTCAAACACACCCTATTAACAATGCACTTTGTCTTAGACTGTATTACAGCTGATGATAAACAGATGGATCTTGGTAAACTGAATGACTATAAGAGAGCTCTACGAGCATGGTATGGTTCGTATTCCCTTCCAGCTGCCTCAGGCTTCTGTCCTCTTGAAACCCTGTTGAACAGTGAAGGCTTCTAATTAGGTTTGAAGGTGAGGGTCTCTTTCTGGCCATATATCACTTTCTTAGACTGGGCTTTCACAGACTTTGCAAGAAGGAAAATGCATGGTTCTGCCAAAAGTGCATCTTCTTCAGAATGACCTGAAAAAATGGGGTTTGTGTGAAAATTGACTCTGGGGGAGGGTGGGAAAGGAGGAGAAGGGAAAAGAGGGAAGATGACTAAAATTGCCAAAATCTACTGTGAAACAGCTCTTGGCATACTGATTGGATTGAAGTGATGCTGTGAGTCATTGGAGACATAAACCAAGGTACCAGGTTCCAGCACAGTGTTGATGTGTGCAACATTTAGCAATGATCTCTGGATGTTTGAATAGCATTTTGGTTTTCTGGAGTCATAGAATGTTTTAGGTTGGAAGGGATCTTCAAAAGATCCTGTAGTCAGCAGGGACAACTTTAACTAGATCAGGCAGCTCAGAGCTCCAGACAACCTGATCTGGAACATTTCCAGGAATGGGATGCCTACCATCTCTTTGGGCCACCTGTGCCAATGTTTACCACCCAGTGTAAAAAAATGTTCTTCCTTAAACTTAGCCTAAATCTTCCTTGGCCTTAGGTGCCCCAGACAGGGACAGATAGTGATGAACCCCTTTGTTAAAAATGTATGGAAGTAAGCTTTTCTCAGCAGCCTGCTCCCCTGAGACTGGACTGGGAGGTAGTTCAGTGCTGCCATGAGCCATGAAAAGCCCTCTGTGGTTGGTTGCAGCTCTCTTTCATGCCACTAAGGTGCAGGTGTCAGCGGTGTCCTGTGGAGGTGGCTGGAGGCCAGAGGGGGATGGGGTGACATGAGGAACTTGCTCTGGCCTTCCGTGTGGAAAGGGTGGCACCCTTGGCCTTGCCTATATGTTTCCAGCTGGGTGATGTGGCTGAGGGCTTGCTCAGTGTTGCTCTGTGGTAAGTTCAGAAGGCTTTATACCTGCCTTGCAATAAAGGAGTGGGGAGAGACCAGCCAGAGCTGCTGGAGCTTTTCCCATGCTCACAAAGCTGCCTTGCAGCAGATTCAGGTCGCTTCCGCTCCCAGCTGTGCTGATAACCCTAACCTCCCCGACAGCAAATAAACCCTGAGGTTCCTCAAATGTTGGGACACATCCTGCAATTCAGCCTGAAATGGGGTCAGTCAACTGTCAGAAAGTGACCCATTTTCCCAGCTGCTGCCGAGTGTGCTTAGCCATCAGGCATCCAGGGTTTGAGCTGTGTCCCTCCCCCAAAATGTG
This sequence comes from Galbula dea, assembly GCA_013399015.1. Classification (NCBI taxonomy): domain Eukaryota; kingdom Metazoa; phylum Chordata; class Aves; order Piciformes; family Galbulidae; genus Galbula; species Galbula dea. The sequence continues at coordinate 37,531 of VWZX01002149.1, forward strand.
CTGATGTGTGAAAAGAGAAAATAGGAGTTTTTGCAAAGCTGTGTTTAGGAGGGGAGTCTTGTATCCTTTGTCAGTGATGTTTGTAAGCCAAAAAGAGGCTGATGTGGATGCTAAAAAGTCCCTGTAAAATCACAAAAACTTATTCTAGAATAAACCTGTGCTTTTTGAGTGTTCTTGCTCACTGTAGGGACCATTGCAAGTTAGATAAATATAGGTTTAAAGGGCTATTTTTAAAGTATCAAAGACTAATTCTATGGGAGGCAAGGGGTGAGCAGCTATTTAAAATGAGGCTCTCACAATGTTCATGAAAATTGGATGCTTGGTCTGTTTTAGCTTCACCTTATCTAGATTGTTGATTTAGTGGAGACTTGGATGTATTTGTGCATTGAGGACTTCCACCTCAGCAGAACGTGTTGATACTGCATACAGGAAGGTGGGCCTGTTTCCATGTAGCTTTTTACCTTTTCTATATCCTATTGCTCTCTTAAGCCCCAGGCTGTCATTTTTGTGCTGCTTTTGCCAATGTCTTCTGAGCTGCTCTTGGAAAGCAACAGGAAAAACCTTAAAATACTTTTCTCACCTTGAGGGTGATATGTTTCTAACGTAATATATTGGGACTGAAGATTTTTAAGCACAGGTTAAATAGTTTGTCTATTTCTACTGAACTATTGCAAATAAGGGTAAAGGCCTTCTTGGGCTATATTTTGTACATGGGTTCAAATAATTTGTACTACATTAGCATTTTAAATTGGGCTACTGAAACAAAATAATGATGATATTTTTAAAGGTGTGAGGAATATCTATTATTACTTAATCTTTCCCCTTACTGATGTGAAGCATCTCTCTAAAATATAAATATATTGACATTAATAGAAAATATATCAGTATATATGAATTTCATATGCATCTCCCAATTTGTTCTTTTCTTACATAACAGTAGTTTTATATTATGTGCTTGTGTGTTACAGTAATCTCAATAGCTCCCTCCTGCCTTGGAGGTGGGGGGGAAAAAAAAAATCACCTGTACATCTGTCCCCACTTTCAGAATAATAAAAGCTTTATGCTCCAGTGAATGCTTATCTCCGAGCATCAACAACAAACTCCTCAGATGGGGCTGCACAGAGTTTAAAAGTGGGATGCCCTGTGGCAGTTAATCATAGCTAATGTGGAGCTCAGAGGAAGAGGAAATGATTTTTATGACTGTAAGTGCAAAAAGGACAAATAAACAGGGCTGGAAGAGGAGCTATCATCTGCAGGGAAGCCTAAGGCTTTTGGTGTGTTTGCAGGAAACGGGCTGTATGCATCATGAAGGGCACCCACAAATGCACTTGGGGCTTTCAGAAATGTATTTAGGTCACTGACACTTTGAAAGCTTTATACATTTTGAGCCTAGGGGCTGTAACAAAGGCATGTAAACTCAGAGGGAAGGCTATCATCCATCCGTGGCTGGTCTTATTGTATCCACAGGAATTTCAGATCAATGAAGGATGTTAGCAATTATGTGCTGAAATAACTAAGTACAATGGGATGAGGTAAGGAAAGGACTTCAGCCTTGAATTTGAATTTCTTTTGGTTTCTGTCAGTTTGTGCCAACATCCATTTGCAATGCTTAGTGTGTCTCTGGGGCTGTCCTATATTGTTCAGGAGAGGAAATGTGAGAGACACAAGTCCAGTAGCAAGAGTTGAAGTTGCATGTGTGGATATGATCTTTTCCATGCTGCAAGCCACTCACCACCTGGGGTGGTTTTGCTGCTGGAGTTGTGAAGGTATTTTATGGAAGTGATCCTAGTTTCTCTCTCTTGGCACAAAATGCTTTAGAGGAAGTTTTGTCTTGGGTTTTAAGGCTGAGAAGAGGTAACCATTGTGTTGCTTGACTTCCTACAAAACTCCAACCCCCAGTGTGTTGTGAAGAAAGTCCCGTCTGCTGCCTCAGGCTCTGCTTGTTCCCTGTGCTTCTTTCTGCCTGTAAGATTCCTGAAGGGCCAAATGTAGGGCCTGACCCCCACATCCAGGCCACTGGGAAGACTGCAGCAAGGAGGAGGAATTCTTTTGAAGTTGCGGAGTTGCTTCTCAGAAGCTGTCTTGAGCCCAATGGTAGATGCAGCATCCTGGGGTCCTCAGACTGCCTTCCTGAAATGATCTGATTTCCACTTCTGGTAGCACAACCACATCAGTTTCACTGCAGTGCTGCCTTCTCTCATTGCAGAAGAGTGGGCTGAGTCCAGCTCTAAACTTTCTCAGAATGACAGACACTTGCAGAAAACCCCATTACAAACTTCCTTTCTGAAAAGCCAAAACACACTCTAGGAGAGCCTAGAGTCTGACTTCCAGTTAGGACAATTAATCAAAACACTTGCCATGTATTGTGTGAGCTCTTTCACAGTTTGTGCATTTATCTTTTAAACATCTGCAGAACAGCATGGCTTGGATAGGTTTCTGTTGCTACTCTGGGCCTTCATTGGCTCTCGAGAATGAGTGAAGAGGAGCCAGACAACATAAAGGGCAGATAATCAAAGCTTATGACTCTTAGATCCTTGCAGATGGGCCTTCTGACGAAATGACTAACAACTGTTGCCAGATCAGCAAGTAGCAACCACAAGGCACCTGTATTTATTTAACTTTCATTTTGTCAGATAACTTGTCTCTATGCTCTTGCAGTTTTACCTATGGATTATAAGTCACAAGTTTTCCTTCTGATCTCCCTAGCACAAGTGTCAAATGAGTCACTTGAGATTGGTTGTTAAGAATTCTACTCTAAAAGCAGCATATCCAAAGGCAGGATCAGGCCAAGGTGTGGGTGATGAGTCCAGTGTCTAGTTTGTGGGAGACATCTTTATCGTCAGCCTCCAGGGTGATGTCTTCTAAGGGCACATGCTAGAGGAAGGAGAGGTTTTTAGCAGCAGCCTTTGGTTACTGCAAAAAAAAAAGTGACCTCATTTTCCTCTTCTGAATGACCATGCATTTTGTGAATTTGACTGTGAAAACAAAGTGAGACTATCAGCAGCTGGGGCCTCCCAGCTACTTCAGTCTGACCTGGGTGAAACCCCAGGTGAGGGGCAGCCAGCTCTCCTGACCTTGTGAGCTGCCTGCCAAAGCTGAGATGTTGCCAGATGCCCTGGGCTACAAACTGCACACCTCAGAACTCACGTTCCAGGAATGGTTTGCAGGTGCTGTTGCCAGCAGCTCCACAGGAGCTTTGTTGCTCTGGCCACTATGGAAAGGAACAAAGCTGTGTATGTGGCTGTATCCCAGGATAACCTATTGGCGTTGACTTAAGTAGCTCCTGCTGTCTTGCTGCCTTTCACAGGGGCAGACTCCAACTGTACAGTTGCCCTTGTGCCAGTCTAGCCCTGCTGCCAGATGCCTCAGTGTAGCCCTGGCACATGTAGTACACTGCTTGCTCATGGGCAGTATGAGACTCACCTCATTCTTGCTCGTTCCTTTGCTTTCCTGAAGGCAAATATCCAAAATGTGCAATGCTGAATATTGGTTTCCATCAGAACAAGTTGTAAAACACTTTGTGGTTCTGGCTGCTGCTGTTTTTGGGTGCCAGAAAGGGGCCAGAGATAGGTACTTGACTGTTCCTGGAAAGCAGTCAGCTTCTCTGTTCCTGGAGTTGGATATCTGAAAAATGGCAAATGCCAAATCTGTGTGTATCATTCTAGCTGATGCCTTACCTGTGTGCTTTTGGTCACTGGTGGCTTTTGTTCACCAAATAACATCCTGCTCATGCATGTGATATGGTTTGTTGACATAGGATAAAATAACAAACTGAACTTGCTCAAGTGTTGGAAGCAGCATTGCTGCACTACTGTGACACTTGGCCCATGTTTTTTAGCAATCCATGTAGCTGTACCTATAGCTTCATGATTAGGGATCTGCTTTTGTTTAAATGGGCAAATGTATTCTCTTTCTGGTAGTGGAAACTAGCTAGAAAATAGAGTTCTGCTAAATTTGATCTTCCTTCTTTTCTTTGTATGTCTACAAAAAGATCTGGTAGTTTACAAAAGCTTTTTTTGGTGACTTCTGCTAAACATGGTTGTCTTTGGTCTCTTCTGTCCAGCTCTCTTCTGATTCCAAATATGATGGACAAGGAGACAGCTGATTTAAGGATTTCAAGCTAGTGAAGTGAGACCAGATTGGTTAAGGGCATGTGTGGTAATAAGCAAAGCACTTGAAAGCTACCCAGGTATTTCCTCCTGAAAAATGTCCTTACAGAGGGACCTGAAATTCAGATTGATCTGAAGTTTTTAGTATCAGGATTATTTAAATATTTAGATCTGCCTTGTTGCTAACTTTAGGCTGTAGGGTGTGATCTGCCTTCAAGTTAAATAAAACTATTTTCCTTGAGGAGTTCTGCTGAAAGAAGTGAAATTGAGGGGGAGCCAGGGGGTACTGTGACATATGGCATATCACCAAAGCAAGAATGGTCTTTTCTTTCCCCAGTTTGTGTTGGCTTCACTGTGGTTCTTTTCCTGAAGTTGTCTCCTTCAGAGATTGTCTTAGATCTGAATTTATGGAAATATAAGAGCACTGAACAGTGTCTTGATGTTGTCCAGAGTTGTGATCATGAAGTAGAAATGCTGGTTTTGCTCACAGATTAGAACTGTTCACTCAATTTCACATCCTTTGTGAATTGATGCAAATTTACTTCTTAAAATCGAGTTTCCTTGTTCATTTTTAAGATAAGGAAAAAATCAGGAGCAGGATTCTCTCACCAAGAAATTGTGGCGAGGCCTATTTTGATTAGATTTTACTAAAACAAGTAAACAAACTGGCCACACTGATTAGTGCTAAATTAATGAACAATTTCAGTCAGGAATATATATATTTTTCTCATACAAAAAAGTCTGTTTGCTTCTGTGCAGAGACTTTGGTGATATTAATGTAATCACAGATTATTCTAGGAATTATCACTGTCAGCAAGAGTTACAAAGAAGGACATCAACCTGGCCAGTAACTCCAGACTTTCATTCCCACAAAATGCCAGGAAAAAACCTCAGCATAGGACCTAGTGGCTGAAAATGAGACTATTGTGTAGGTACACTGAGGTTTTTTTAGAAGCGCAGTTAAAATTTGCTGCTTCTGGGTGTAAATATTCTGTATGTCATAAGGTAGGATTGAATGAGGCGTCTTTCACCATCCTGTTGTTTGCTTATGATACTTGAATCATTGCTATTGATCAAGAGTCATAAATGAATATACAAATCCAAGCCTTTGTGAGGTTCTGGACGTGCTGTTGAGCATATCAGCAAAGAACAGGGGAAGGGCTGGGTTTGGGAGAGTAAGGCTGCTGTAGTAAATATTTTTAAATTGAGGCTTACATGGGATTTACCAACATGCTGCACAGAGCTGGTTTGTCCAGCTTTACAGATAAAACATGCAATTTGCTTCTCACAAAAAAAAGCACAAAGGAAGTTGTCAGTTTTTTTTTTCCTGTGCTGTTCTTGTACCTGTCAAAAGGATATTGTGAGATCACAGTGTCACAGTATCTACTGAGCTGGCAGGGACCCACCAGGATCATCAAGTCCACATCCTTAACCTGTGCAGGACACCCCAAGAGTCACACCATGTGCATATGAGCATTGTCAGCTTGGTGCTGAGGCTGCTTCCCTTGGGAAGGCTGTTCCAGAGCCCAACCACCCTCTGGGAGAAAAACTTCTTCCTAATCTCTAGCCTGAACCTCCCCTGGCTCAACTTCATCTTGTTTCCCCTAGTCCTATCACTGTCCACTAGATTGAGAAGATCAGTCCCTGGCCCTCTGCTACCCCTTCTGAGGATGTGGGAGACAGCAATGAGGTCTCCCCTCAATCTCCTTCTCAAGCCTAAACAAACCAAGTGACCTCAGCTGCTCCTTGTAAGGTTTCTCCTCCAGGCCCTTCACCATCTTAGTAGCTGCCCTCAGGACACTCTCCAACTGCTTAATGTCTTTTTTTATCTTGTGGAGCCCAAAACTGCACCCAACACTTAAGGAGCAGCTGCACCAGTGCAGAGTAGAGCAAGTAGAGCCCTTGACTGGCTGGCAATGCTGTTCTTGATGCCTCCCAGGACACTGTCAGCCCTCCCGGCTGTCAGAGGACACTGCTGACTCGTATTCAGTCTGCTCTTGACAAGGATCCCCAGGTCCCTCTCCACAGTGTTGCTCTCCAGCCTCTTGCTTCCCAGATTATACATGTCTGGGGTTGCCCCATCCCAAATGCAGATGGAGAATTAGGAGAATATGTGCTTTCCTGGGCTGTGGCTGAAAGGACATGGGTTTATAAGACAACTGTGACAGTGTGTGTGTGTTGCTAAGAAGGAGCGCTTGGGAAATCCTGTGTTGTGCATTTGGGAGTGGCAATCATCCTGATGCTCTTCCTCTTTGCAACCTAAAATAACCCCAAGTAGGATGAGAGCACGTTAATTACCTTCTTTATAATGAAGGTGTTGAAACCCTTTCTGCAACAGTTCCTCTAACCTGGTGGTGAGGAGTGGTTTTGCTGACTCGGCAGCGTTACTGGTTCACTGGCAGCGCTGCACACGGCTTGCACGTCCTGTGCTTAACGTTACGGCAGAGGTCTCTGCTTGTCGCTTGGTGGGTAGTGAAAGGGCAGGAGAGCGAGGGATGAACAACCTAAGTGCAAGGAACAGGATTCCCATTTATCTTCAGAGCTGCTGAAACCTGCTGTGGCTCCATGGCTTGTACAGAGGAACGTGTGCCCTGCTCTTGCTGCTGCTTATGTGAGAGAGTTTCCTTCACTTTGCTGTTAGCAAATTCTACCTCAGATGCCTGTTAACAAAATAATTTGCTGCACATGCTTCCACTTTCCATGTCATGGACAGTTGCTGGTTTTACAAAAGTATTTGCTGTTTGTCAAGCTGCTCTCCCTGCCTGGAAATGTTTTGCCTGCTCAAATTTTTTAGGCTCATACCTCAAGGACTTGTTACTAGGTAACAGAGTTCCATTTGCCAATTGCCCACTATTTCCTTCTCACCATATTACAGGCCTGATTATTAACATTTAGTTCAGAGAAATTGCTGTCATTATGTGAAGTAACTTCCTCTAGAGGTTACTCATTAACCTTAGGTATTTTACTGTGCGATTATAATTGCCAAATGCCATAGGCATGGAAAACCTTTGAACTCCTCAAGGTATTAGTGTGTGGGAGAAATGGTATCAGCTGTGATTTTTATATGTTCTCCATATCCCCCACCCCCAGTTATTTTTCTTTTTGACTGTGTTTTTTGTGCCATTCCTCTTGGTGTGTTCAGCTGCTGAAGAGGAGAATGTTGCCTTCTGAAAGCGAATCACTTTCCTGTTCCCCTTTACTGATCTGAGCTTGGCTAAGCTCAGTGGCATTACAGTACTTGTTATCTGCTTGCCAGTGCAACTAAGAACAGAATTTGTTCTCTTGCCTTTGCATGAAAAGTGAAATAATTGGGAAGCCAACAGTCTTGTGTGGCATGGCCCATGCTGTTAGTATGTATGGTTTTTCAGCATTTAGCATGGCTCTGCTATATTTGCTTTGGGTTGACTCTTAGTCAGCTCTGATGCTTTGTATTGTGCTCAAGGAATTAAGAATTTTCAGACAAAACCAGCATTCCCCTGTTGGATTTTTTTTTTTCTTTTATTGTCTATACAAACAGAATCAGCTGCATACTGCAGTGTTTGTCTCAGGGCAGCATGTGCTCTCTGGAAAAACCTTACTAAACTTATTTTTCTCCCCTATCCCACTCCTCCTTAGAAATCCGTTGACATTCCTGGTAACTTGATTCCTCTGACAGGATAGAGCAAAACTGCTGTAGCTGTAGTGTAGACCTGTGTTGCCATATGACTTCAATGAGGAAATATATATCTTATCCAGGAAATTAGGGGACAAGTGAGATATATACATGGTGTTTAAACAGAACCAAAAAAACCATCAGGAAACGTACACAGGCAATAGGAGTTCATGGAGTCAGACCTAGTTTTGACAGTAGGAAACAAAATGATGTGGTGGGCAAGGACACCTTAGTTTGGTAAATATTCTAAACTACAAACAAATAACCAGTGCTATAAATAAAAATGTGAGCATGCTAAGGTGATATTAGTAAATGAGCCCTGCCGGGTCTGAGTTGAGCAGGGGGGAAAATATGTAACAAGATGACCATGGCAGAGCAACTTCTATCAAGCCCTTAATTTAATATTGCTTACCCACTCTGCACTGGCCTTTTAAACTCTGCATGAGGTTTTCTTGTTTTCAAAGGGAGAGGGGAAGTCAGTAAAAACCCTCAAAACCAGTTGTGTTTGCATGCTGCCCATAGTATGATGTCTGCGACGAAAGTGCCAGATCAGTACCCTCATCTTAATGAAAGATGTTTAATGACACAGCTTCTGATAGTGGCCTAACCCCTTTTTTCTTTTTTTTAGTGGTAAATTTTTTCTTTCATCCTCTAGAACAAACCTTGCTCCTGATTTTAGTGGGTTTTCCTATTTGATAATATGTGTCATCTGTTAACTTCCCAACTACCTGTCGCAATGAGCTGAGCACAAGAATTTGTGTTGACATCTAGTGTTACTCCCTGGGATAAAATCAGTGATCCACAAAGTCCAAGCAGTGCAGAAGGTGGTAACACTTTAAAATGGTTTTTAGTAAAACTGTGCTTTGTAGAATTCCTGTGTACTCCTCCTACTTAAGCTGTTCACCTGCGGCTCCAGGGCTGGCTGTTAAGATGCAGAATTGAACCCTGTAGGAATAGCTCAGTTTTCAGTTTTTGCTTTACAGCTTTGTCAATAAATCCATGCCACTTAATGCAAACTAGTACTCTTTAAAACCAAGCAAACCCCAGACTAATGTTACCTACTGAGAGACCTTCTCAAGAATACAATGTGGAATATAATTTGGGGGTGTGTACTGTGAAAATTATTAGCAAAACTTTACTCATGAGACAACACTCAGTGACATTAAAGGCCTGGTAGATGCCATAATCTCATACTGTATCAGAGGTCTTAGGTTGCACACAAATACAAAAGCATTCTCCAAATCCTAGTTCCTGCTTGTATTTGAAGCAAATGTATGCAGAAGAATCAGGGAAACCAGGCACTAGCACAGCTAACACCTGAGACAAGGCATGTTACTGCCAGCTGTGGCATGTTTCTTGCATTCAAGAACACCAGCAAATGCTTCAACTATTTATTTATTTATTTATGAACTGCCTGAGCTGTTCTGTCCTCTACTGTACAGGCATTACAAAACATTTAGCCTTATTTTGATACATGACCCTGTTTTGTTTGGGCCAGTGTCACAGAAAAACAGCCAGTGTCATAGGCTAGGGATCTAATGTTTTTTCTACAGAAGCATCTGTGGTAGTTCAAATGTTAATTTTTTTTTTTCCCATGTGTTGAGTTTACAGGTGCAGAAGAAAGTTATTTTTAGACAAAAATTAGACTATATGGTAATGCACAGTAAAGTGCTTTTTCCTCACAGATGCTGTGACAAAATTTGTCAAACAATGACTTCAGCTTCCACAGAAAAAAGTGTAATAGGGTAGAACTCTCTTGTAGCAACCTGTGTTGTAACTCTACTTAAGGGGAAAAAATAAACAAATATAAATATCCCAAGCCAACCCAAAAAGTAAAAGAGGAAAAAGAGTCTGACTACAGCATAAACACTGCTGTCCTCATGACATACAATAACAGGCTGAAGTTGTCATAAACACTATTTTCATAAGGTCTGGATATGTGCCTTTGTAAATCTAACTGGAAGCAGAATTTATTGATCTGGAAGCTCTATAGAATCATCTGTGAAGTTCAGTGCATTATTTTCTTATTCAAGTTTTTCTTTTTGAAAATAAAATCCATGCTAATCTCATAAAATGGACAAGATGTTGATTGGTCACCAGGAAGCTTATGTTGAAACTTACTGGAAAAAATACTTTCAATTTGCTTGGTAAAGTATTTAGGCTGCCTCTTTATTATGATGTTTTCAAAAAAAAGGTGTCTCTTCACTAGTCCTGATGTGATCAGTTTGGGTTTTTTCACCAGAAGCTATAGACCTGACTGATGATGTGTTGCTTACTAGGCTGGTATATGTGGGAGGAGTGATTAGATGTAAGTTCAGGATGATCACAGAGAGGAGTATGTGTAGATATACTTAGGACAGAAGTTGCTGTCAGTTGTGAGGGGGGGCCAGAAAGACCAAGGTAAATATGTAAATGGAGAAACTGAATACCTGGCAAGTGTTGTGATCCTTTCTATGATCCTTTTCTTGCTTTTTTAAAAAACTTTTCCCTTCCAATCTCCAAAAGCAGAGCAGGGTTGTTTTGGTTTTGTTTGGTGGTTTTTATTTTTCCTGTTTGCCTTCTCTCCCACCCCCCCTTAAGTGGAGTTACACTCCATGCAAAAAATGGAATCTGTTGTTCATGATGAAATGTGTGGTGAGCTTTGTGCCTTCAAAAACTACAAAATCCCCTCTCCCCACACCTTCATTCCTTGTGTTCTCTGTTGCCCAGTGTGGAAGCTGTAGCTCTACTTGGGAATTTACCATTTCCTCCTAGGATCACCTGTGCTGTGGCTTAAATAAAAGTTTGTTTCTTCAGCTGTCTGACTTTCAAGTTTATCTGACTCAAGTTGACCCCTTAGTTTTATAATGAGCTAGTTTATTTGCTTGTGCAAATTGGGTTTTCTTAGACAGAAATATAACAGACTGTAAAGAGGCCAGTCTTTTGATCATTTCACCTCTGGAAGGGGGAAAGCTACAATGTCTTTCTACACTCACTGGGCACTCTGAGTTGTTAATAATATTAAGTTACTGTTCCAGAATGCTTTATTGTAGGTTGGGGTTTTTTAATGCTATGATGTAAAAGTCCAACGTGTAGAAAAATATTCTCATCTGTCTGTGCTGCCTATTGATAGGGTTTAGAGGCTGATTAGTTTTCTATTCCCAGGAAATACAGAGCCTTTGCTTAGCAACCAGTCTGTTTCTAATTCTTCTTTCAATATGTCTTTGTTACACCTATAGTCATGCACATGGGGAAGCACGAGGCAGAATGCTAGCAGAAAAGGAGGAGTAAACAGTGAAAATGTGCCAGTTTTTCCTCGATGGGCCTTGATCCTCTAATAGAGCCCAACAAAGCTGGGAGCCATGTGCCAAAATATCTTTTTAATAAACAACATAGGCAGTAGGAAATAATACTGGTCAGGGCTTGTTTTTCTGGCTCAGGGCCTCATTCCAACCTGCTGCAACCAGCTATTGAACGTCTATGGGGACACCCCCATCCAAGAGGCCTCATGGAGGAAAGGAACTTTTACATTTCTGTTTGCCTGGGATCTTTGCCAGTGGTGAAGTTCAAAGTGCAGTTTCCAGTAATTTGCTGTTACTACTCTGCATGTTTGATAGGCCAGGACAGAAGCATGCAACCTGAAGTAATATTTCCTGATTTCTGACATTTCTCAAGATATGAATGGAGGTTGCTGAGGCACTAAAACTTGGAAGGGTTTTCCTGACTCCAACACCTTCGCTGCTTTCCTTTTCTCCTCTGGTAGCCCCCTTCCCTCCCCCCCCATCTCCTCCCTTAGCTCACGTTCCCTGCTGTTGTCAGTTCCGTATTTGGATGACATTCATATTGATTGTTTCCCTATGCAAACATTGTGTGGCTGTTCTTATGCAACCAGAAAAATCCTATTGATTTACTGAGTGTGAGGGTTGTTTAGGTTGATATCCTTCTGGAGTAGCGATAACACTTTCATGTCCCCTCAGAATTACAGTTAACCTTTCTGGTTCTGGAGGAGGGGGATGCAAATGAATTTCTTTTGCCCTGTTAACTGTGGTAAGAGGGAGGTAAGCACGGGGAGAAGACAATAAAATGGCTACTGTTCTCTCTAACAGATGCAGTTGTAGGCCATGTGTATGCCATTGTGATTATGAATCCTCATCCTCTATAATTAAGATTATATAAGCATTGCTATTGTAATGCTTTGTTTTCAGCTTTCCAAAACTTGCCTCTTTTGGGCTGATGTTTTCCTGGCTTCTTCTCTGCCATGTCACAGGTTGCTTATTATCCAAACAGGGATGCGTATATTGGAGATAGCTGGGGAAATGGACATGTAGGTAGAGCTTTCAAAGAAATAAGCAAGTAAATACCTTTTCTTCCACAGTGCACTGACAGGTGTCCATATAACCCAAACTCTCATGAGGTTTTAATCATTAAACTAAACAGTTTCTTGAAAGCAGAGGAATTTGGAGTTAATTCTGATCTCTGTACTGATGCTGATCATTTCATATCCGCTACAGCGTGTCCACCGTGGTGACATACGTGGGACTGTCTAAACAGCAAGCTGAAGGAAACAGTGAGAACATATTTTTGAGCTGAATGTTTCAAGTACTGTAGCTGGAATTGAATTATTCATGATTAGTATCTTCTTTTCCGATGTTTAGTCAAAAATTCTCCTGGGGGCAGTGGGAGAAAGTACTGAGTAGCAAATAATCACCAGATGATCCACAGTGGCAATTAATATGCCCACGAGTGCATCACTGGTACCATGGTGTTTGTCATGTGGCAGGCAGCTGTGTTCCACCACAGGATGCTCAGCCCTCCTCTTTAAGCAGCTGCAGTGTGTTGGCCTCCCTCTGTTTGGATTTTTGGCCAGAAGGATATAAGTGGAGTGGAAGAGAGAAATCTACAACCTGGTCTGTGATTTATTTAATTTTTCATTATTCTTCACCAAAGGCTGGCTGCACAAATTTGTTAAAACCACAGTCTCCTGTGGGTAACAAAGACTGCGGCTATGATGCAAGCACTGTGAAGTGATTGAATAATGTTGGGTTGCATCATGAGACCAAACTGAAGGTAAACAAAAGCAGCATGCCATGTTCAAATGAAAGAACTCCTTGTGAAACCTGGAGGATTGCAGCAAAGGTCGTGCAGCAATGTTGCAAAGTAGGTTCGTGGCCAAGAGAAGCACCAAAGCTGTTGTACCAAATGTCTGTAATGGGTTATTACACTGAAACTGCAACCTTAACCCTATTGACAAGGTGTAGGGCTCACTAGACTGTGCAAAGAAGTTTTCAGTAGAGTCCTTTGTGTCTTCATTGTTGATGTGAAACCAGAATAATATTAAAGAGGCTTTTTGCTCAAATGTGAATTGTAGAGAGAAAATTCATTTTGTGCCTTGAGAAGGTCTACAGAAAACAAATTGTGAAGGAGGGAACGTGTCCTGTGGCTCACTGTAAAAGCAAACACTGATAATGATTCAGTGATCAGTAAAGTTCAGCCTGAGTCTTACTTGGTGAAATCTGTGAGAACAGGGCAACTGTCACACCAGATTATATCAGGAGTTACTTTGACCAAGTATCCTGTCTCCAGCAGAGGCTGGTGAGAGGGATTGGGAAAGGGCCTGAGGAAAGGGGTTTGTATTTAAGAGATCTCTCTCCTGCTGTATCTTTCCAGCTTCTGACAAAGCTGTATAGCAGCTTACTAGCCTGCTGTTTGCATTCAGACTGTTGTGCTTGATAACTGCTGCTGGGGCTATTTGACATTCATTTCTCTGACCCTCCAGTTGAACCTGTGTGCTTGTTTGCCTTCACCAGCCCCTGTGGGCACTGAGTTCCACACAGTAATTGTCATATGAAAAAGCACTTCCATTTGTTTCTGAGTTGCAGCCAGTTTAAAAACAGGCTTTTTGGCTTCCTTTTTTTTGGATACAGTAAATTCCTTTTTCTTTTTACCACAACATTCCATTCATTATTTTCCTGATGTTGATTCTGTTCTCTCTTAGCCAGCTGCCATGTCCTCATTTATCTGGCTGCTTCTTGTCCGGAAGTTGTCAGCTACCTCTTACTTTTCCTATGTTGCCTTTCTTTCTAATCTTTTCTAGTTCTACTGTGTGCTTTGTGAGATGCATGGTGCCAAGGTGAATGCAACACTGTAATCAAAGGGCCTTAATGTGTAGCCCATGGTTTGGATCCAGGTGAGGTTGCTTGAATGAGCAAATGCCCATGGACTTGAGCCAAAGGTTGTACTGATTAGCTAGAGAAGGCCGGTACTGTCAGGCTTTGTGTGGTGTCAGAACAAGATAAAACTATACAAGTGCTCCTTGTTACCTGCTTTAAGTTCATCATCTCTCTTCTGAGGTTACAGCTGTAATGCCAAAGCTTTGGGTAAACCACACTTCAAGTTCCAGCACCTGACACAGTGAGTGCCAAAAGAAAAACATGATACCAGCCGTCGCAGGATGGTGAAAGTCTGAGACATGGTGGAATAAGAGCAGGGGAGAAGTTCATAACTTGTTCAACAAAAAAAGCTACTACATGTTCCCCAAACCTTCCAATCCACAAGTTGGGTCATTTTTTTCGGGGTTTTTCCTGATCCTTTTTGGTTATTCACATGTGGATTTCTCCCTGTGAGTGCTGAAATTAATTGCCCTCAAAAAGATCCTTTGTAGTGGAAGATGGGGATGGATGGTTGAGACTCCTCTCGGATCTTGGCTTCATGGAACACTGAAAGGCTCATGCACTTCAGTAACAGCCATTTGCAGAAGCCTTACAACACAGCAAAAATTCAAGTGGTTCCTTCTATAGCAATGTTACAAGCCAATAATTTGAGCTCAGATCATGTCCAGTGAAGAGCAAGGATTACATCCCCATTTCCCCTTGCTGTCCTGCATAGTGATTCCAGACCCATTCCCTGCAGGGAGTCAAGCAGGCAAAAGGAAGGGAGTGTCATCCTCTTGGGAGCTGTTACAGCATCCGCTCCCCCCAGGAAAGAGGAGAGAGGAATTCCGACAATTTCTTGCCAAACTATTCCAAGGACAGAACACTTACACCCCACCAGCTAATCAGGGCTGTTTCTGAAGACTTTATTTTAACATCTGGACTTCAGTAACTTTTTTTTTTAAGCCTAGTTTTGTACTGAGGATTACTGTGAATTTAGATCCAAACCATTGCTTGAATTGCATATCCAAAATAAGCATTGTTAACAAAAGCCAAGTGCCTTATGCATTTTATTCAGTGCTAAGAGCAGCTTGACTGCTAGTATTTCATGTGCTGAAAGAAACAGAGCTGTAATGTTTTAAGCTAATGCTAGGATTTTGAAGCATATCCTGCATGGCAAACTGTAATGCCCATGATGATGCTGGTGGTGATCAGTTTGAGGCCAGTGAGACATGGGTGCCAAACCTTATAAGAAGACAAATATGTGCTTTGCTGTTTGTTTAATATTGCACTATTGGTTTTCTGAAGTGTCTTTAGGTATAATGTCTGCCCATGCTACCTTTGAAAATGATTTCCAGGTCTGCTGCTGTTCAAACAAATCCTATAGCAAAGCAAGAAGTTATCCTGCCTCTTCCTAAAGCATGTAGGCTTAGTGCTTTTGCTGCCTAAGTCATTCTAACAGTCACAGTGTTAGGAAGGTTTAACCAAAATTCAGCTATACATCTCAGCAGTTACTTTGGAGATACATGTGGAGAAGGGAGGAGCAAGGGAAAAAAGGACAGAGTGTCTGACTTGAGGGCAAGAGGAAAGCACTTACCTTTGTTCTTTTGCTATGTCAGGCCAGCCTGAGTATCTGCATGAAGGAGTTTTGAGTCTGTCACTTTGTAGGTGTCCATGAACACAACAGGGTAGAACCAAGCAGGACTGAACTAGTCTGGAAGCTGAACTGCTTTGTGTGCCACAAGAGTGTTTCTCTCCAGCTTCGGTTGAATGTTCTGGCTTTATGCAGCAGATC
Organism: Galbula dea; assembly: GCA_013399015.1. Taxonomy (NCBI): domain Eukaryota; kingdom Metazoa; phylum Chordata; class Aves; order Piciformes; family Galbulidae; genus Galbula; species Galbula dea. Next base: position 53,215 of record VWZX01002149.1, read on the forward strand.
ACTACACAAATAGAAGAAAACCTATTTTTTTTCATTGCATTGCTTTTCCCCTTTATGCTCTAAACTTTATAAGGAATGTCATTGTGTTGAACCAAAGGATTTCTAAGAAAAGGAGCAAAAAAAAATTGGTCTGCAATGTGCATGTCAGTGAAATGTGCAGATAAATGTGTGTAGACCATTTAGTAGCTATTAAGCTGTATAGTAGATGGATGTAGTGAAAGCTTCAACTTGCATGGGTGGCTTTTTGGCAAATACAAGGATACAAAAAGAAATGGAACAATACTACCAGTGTTTTGGAAGACAAGGCCTAAATAAGTAGTCTTGTTAACCAGTAGAGAGCAATTGATGAGTAGGTGGAGAGTATCTGCTCCAGGTGCAGAATGTGAGAATTGAAACAGCACTGACCTTGGACACTGACTTTTACAGCTAGAATACTTAATAAGAATGGAATATGCAGATAAATGAAAACTAACTCAGTGATGTCTGGCTGTAATCCCTTTGTTGCAACCTTCTTCAGAATCTAACAGTCCTTATAAGAGTGTGGATGTCAAACTCTTGTATCTGTCATTCATCACCCCTTCTAGTGTTGATGACTGTACAAATCTGTAGAGGAGTGAGACAGTATTTTTAAGTGTGTGTATAATGTGAGATCTTATTACCTGAAAGGTAGAAAATGGTTGTCAGGAGATGATTCCCAAAGCTTTTAATTGTAAAATGGGATTCCAGGTGATTAAATTCTGTGGGGACTTGATTAGGTTTGCTGCCTCTCAGCTCAACATGCTGGGATAATTAGTTCACTATTTCAAGCTGTCTCTCATGAGGTGAATCTCTAAACTGGGTGTTTCTGCTAAAATTATTTGCAATAGCATAAAGGTTTAGAGTTGCACTTGCATGGTAATGAATAGGCTTTGGTGGTTAGGATAGCATGAACAGATCAAATTGCAGAGTTGCCCACAGATTCTGGAGTATAGGGTTGTGTTGGCTTATAGTATCTTCAACTACAGACAGTTGGGGCATGTGAGTTGCCCTTGGTTTGTTCTTTTGGAAATTGTTCTACTGCTAGCCAAGCATTTGGGAAGCTAAGGAGATACAATGGTTCTCTGGTCTCCTGTCTAGGATGCTTAGCTGTCTGGAGGAGGAGATCAGCTCCTTGCTCCAGTGAACATTTGGAATACAAATTTTTCACCTCACCTTTCTTTTCTTGACCTGTTTATGCTTTTCTTCCCCTATAATCAGTCTTTTGGGACATAGGAACTGTATGAATACAGATCTTGGCTATGCTGGGGATGCCTGCTCTTCCTGCCTGCTCTATCTCCTGCCAAGATGACTTGGTGAAAGTTTTCTGGGGCTAGATATTATCTTATGATCACACTTCATGTGCTTGCTGGAGCAAGGCTTATAAGTGCAGTAGGCAGAAGAAAAGTTAGCCTAGAAATCCCACCAGAAGGAACAAGGACATGAGAAAATTTGTGGATTAGGACTTAAATTCTGAAGTTTTCTACTGATGAAAATCTAGAGACCTGAAGGATTAGGATTAGCTAGCTCAGGGCTTGATGGCAGTTGCTGTTACCAGAGAGAGAGATGCCCAAGACCATTTTTTTGGATTTAGCTTTGTATATTAACTCCTAGAAAGATGTAATGTGCTAACCACACAGTTAAGCTCAGAGCATCCCTTTCCTATTTCCCTTGGCAGCCAGTTTGTTTAACTGTAGGTCATGCCAGGAAGGAAAAAACTGAAACAAATCAAAGCTCCTCTTCATTTCCTAGTCTGACGGTTACACCTGATAGACACTGTAGTGCATCGCCGTGGGAAGCTCCAGTTCTGCCACGTGCTCTGAGCTGTTGTTACGACACAGCCTGATTTAGCCAGTCTGTGGTGGCTACAGGAAGTCTGAAGATGTGGTTTCCTGCAAAACAAGTGAAAGGAGGGGGGGAAGTACGTATTTTTTGTCTTGAAGATGGCATTATTGGAAACTCCGTGAGCACTGATGTCAAAATAGCTCTCAATTAGCTCTGTAGTCATAGGAAGAGCTGCCACGTGTTTACAAGGCAACCGTGCGTGAATGAGGAGAAATCCTTTAACGTGTGTCAGACCTCACAGAGATGAGTAACCCTGTGGAAATAGTGTGCATGTCAGATGTGACTGATCCCTTGTTACCCTCTACTCTGTCCTTGGCTTCTGAGTAAGACTCAAACATGTGTGCTAGCAATAATTCAGTATAAACTGGGCAGCGTCTGGCATAGTCCTCTTTTCTCTTCCATTTCAGTAGGAGATGCAAGGTTTTCTTACTGAGAAAGCATTTCACCTACAAAATCAAATTGTGAGGCAGCTTGCCAGTTGATGTTGTATAGAAGGCACTGGTTTGCCTAAGGTTAGGACATGATGTCTTTACTGTTAGAAGAATAACAGCTATCTTCAAAATGCATTTCCTCAGATGCACAAGCAGTTGTTAGTGGAACCGCCCTGCGCTGTGCAGGGGTGGTTGTGATTGTCACATTCCCCCAGTTCCTGAGCTCTGTGCAGAATAAAAAGCTCTTAGCATCTGTGGTCTGAGGTAGGAATGGATCTGTGGTACCTGGCTGATATGTGAGGCTAGGAGCTGGAATCAAACTTAGTGCCTCTCTTCAGGTTTCATGTGTTAACTCTAATTACTTTTCTATATGGTGGCTAATGTTGGACATGTCATTTAGGTGGGCAAAAAAGGACTAAACTCTGCACCTTGAACATGCCTGGCATGCATTTAATGCAGCCCACAATAACACCAGTGCAGTAAAATCTCATCTGGCAGTTTGGTATCATAAGCCAAAATTTCATGACCTTTCAGTGTTATGCTTGTGTGGATTATGCACAAGGATGATTTTGGTGATTTGTGAAATGTGTTGCAGACACCTGAAAGAGTGAATCTTTATAAAAATATGTGCAGGGTAAATTTATTAATTCTTCAGCCAAGGCTTATTGACATAATGTAAGCATTTTCTTGCATGCTCATGAGTTCTTATGGGCACCTGTTGTTACAAGTGCATCTGTGCCTAAAGAATACATACGCTAACAGAAGTATAGCTGTGCAAGGGTGTCTGTTTAGCTCCCGAAGCTAGTGTATATACTATCAATCTTCTGAAGTAAACTTGTAGCATAAATATCAAGATCAGTGCTTTGTTGTTCACCAAAATGTCTGACTCCTACATCATGCTTTGTACAAATCCCCTGTAGATGCACAGCACTTGCAAGCTTTACCTGCAGAAAAGCTTCCTGTTCAGACTTTGTCAACGGATGCACAAAGCACAAGAATTACTGTTGACAGTGAACACTTTATTATGGGGCAAAAGATCCTCTTAAGAATGTAAGGTCAGCAGTCTGTGAGTGAAGAATTTCTTATGCACATCAACACACAAATGTTCAGTGCCTAATCCTTTAATATGATTTTTATGGATTGATTTCCACAGGATTTCAAGGACAAATCTTTAGTAGCTGAACAGCCTTCTAACTAGTTGGCTTTGTTGGAATTCATGCTCAAAAATTATCTCACTCTAGTTAACACTTCTTAATTTTGTGATTGCTATATGTCAGCAGCCCAAATCTGTAGCTCATCTTCTGTTGTATTTACTACTCCTTCTTCCTATTAATCTTTTTGAGTATTTTATGAAGTATTTCTATTTATGGAGGGGCTATGTAGAATGGTTTTCAGCATTCTAATGGAGAGGTCTTTAATGCTTCATTTATGGCACTTGTACTTTGCTACTGTCAAATTATTGGAAACTTGCAAAAACTTTGTGATAAAAGATACAGTTCTACCTCTCCAAATGCTTCCTTGCTGTTGAATTTATTTCTGCCAGATACTATTGAATATCCCAGAGCATTTCCTCTGTAGAGTTTCAGTCTTTGGCCCAATGGAGACAACACAGGTATGCAATCTAATTTAAGCTGGTGTGTGTATGGGGTCATGAGTGTGGGAATGCTTACACCTCTGTATGCTGCAGTGACTTAGAGTGGTTCGGAATCAGAAGCACCAGCTGCTGTTATTTTGTGTTAATTGTATTGCTAAGTTAATGAATAATTTTCAGCAGACATTTCCTAATGTAAACATTTTCTTATCCATGTCTTTTTAGAGGTAGGAAGAAAGCTAAGAAATTAAGTAAACTAAGCTTTCAAATTAAAGCACGCTCCTTTATGGGGTTGATCTTTCTTCAGACGTTAAGTGTATTTATGATGTCTGGGAAGGCATAAAAATAAATAACATCTAATTAATGAAACAGAATCAAAGACATTACAGTTTTGTAAACTTGGGGGTGGGGTGAAAGGGAACAAACAACAAAACCCAAACCAAAAACCCACAACCTTTCCTAGACTCAACATTACAGTGTAACATAGTTTGTGATGCGTGCTTTCAGTAAGATGAGGCTGTAAATCCCCTTCAGGGACTACTCAGTGGGGTCTACTTCACCCAGTATTGGTAGTCTGAGACTTCAGTATTGCTTAATGTGAGATCCCTATAACATGGTTAAGAGTTTTACATTAGTTCTTAATTTCACCTAAAGGCACCTCTAAAATGGCAATTATTAATTGAAAATAGAAAGAGTATTGTAAATAAATCAGCCAATCTAGCTTAGCAGTATGTCAGTAATATCCTGAGATATTGTGAGTCAAGTATGCAGTTGTTTGGGGTTTTTTTACCATGAAATGAACTTAAATCAATGAGAGATTGCAGCAACTCCAAAGGCTTCTCTAAACTGTCACGTAGTTTGTAGTGAGATCAGGAAGAAAAGGCATCTGAAAGGTACTAAAACAAAGTGCTTCAAAAAACAGTTGTTGTCAGAAATAGATACCTTTTGGTTTAAGTGATGGCTAAACTTTTCCAGCTGTTGCCCTTGCCAAGGAATTTTAAGTTGGAAGGAAGTGAGGGCTTTTCACTGTTCTGTTCCTCCACCTAAGGTACTGCTTTAGTTTGCTGCAATCCAGGTACTCACTTGTCTCTCAGAGCAGAGGAGCTGGACACAGGTTTATTTTGTTGGGTGTCTGAGTTCTGCCTCATCCACTCTGTTTAGTGTGATCTGCCTGCTAAAGGACAGTGAACCTGTTAGGTCAAGTAACACAGGCACAATCTAGGAGATCTTCCCAGTTCCTGGGACTAGGTGTGTGTGCCAGCTATACCCTGAACCTATATTAGAGTGAGACTCTGGGCTCAAATTGACTTCCACTTTCCCCTTCCTTCTCCTTAGAGGCAATTCAGGTGAACAGAATGGATGTGAGCCTTAACACACTCCAACAGGTCCCGGATTTGGATGGTTTGAGGGCAGAGAGGGAATATCAAGACGGGAAAGCATGCCAGGCTATCACTAGCAGGGATCTGAGCAAGACCTTAAAAGACCTGTTACCTACAAAGTATGTGAAGAGATTTCATCTGTTTAATTTCTCAAGTTTCTTGAGTTTGTTTTATTGCAAACCTTCTGGTCATTTTACATAATGTTGCAAAGACCATGTCACAGATTCTCCATGTTATCCCTGGAAGATGTGGGCAATTCCAAGGAGAGGAGAGATTTGAAAAGATATTTTCTGTAGCTCAAAATGAATTGGGACACATTTGGCACTGTAAATTCTTAACATTACCTGCCTTTCTGCTAATGCCTGGGGCTTTACTCTCATTGCACGTACTGTATTACTGGTGCTGTGTTGGCTTGAATACCTCTGCCCAAAATCAAATAAGCGTTGAGTTTGTGGATTGATTTTTCCAGAAGATCATCTGCTGAATTACTCTGTTGCTGTTTGTTTGAAAAAATCTGAGCTTTATAAAAAAAATTGCTCCAGGTTTTTTTTCTTTCCTTCTGTAGGTGAGAATATTTAACTATATGGGGAAAAAGTAGGAAATAAACTTGTTTTCTGCTAAACTTGTCTGTTTTTTTATGTATGGATAATCAGGCAAAATAGGAAACTAAGAAGCACAAATAATATATGCAGTGGCTATGAAGTACATGGCTTAGTAGGTCCATTTCCCTTAGATCTGTCTGTGACCTAATAGGTCTATGCTAAAACTATTTTTACTCTGTAATTGAGGGGCAGAAAGTGACACCAGCAAAACTTGCAGGTAGTCTGCTTTAGTAGCAGCTGCAGCAAAGTCATTCTGTGCCTTTCCTGCAAGGAAAGGGTTATCTACCCTCTCCAATGTGAGAGCACACCCTGCTCTAGCCTGCAGGCACACAGATAATAATAACATGGAAGGATGGCAGCCTGTGCTCTGGAACGGTTTATGAGGAGGAAGTCCACAATTACATATTTCTGGGCAAACATTAACCAAGACTGAAGCCTAGCTTCGAAGAAAAACAACAGACTGGAATCTCCAGTAATGTGGCTGTTATGTGGACTGGAAACAGCAGTCAAACATTCATGTAGCATTAGAAGCAAAGTAAGAATAGCCCAGCAAGAAAGCAAAAGGCTTGGTAATATTAGCATATCCTGCTGTGTGCTTGCAGAAATATCTCTTTCCTGACCCAGTCCTCCAATGACATTGGAAAAAGCAGGAAGATTTTTAAGTACTCTCCAGCTTTGTGAAAACAGACCTAAGCCAAAGTAATGGAACTCTTGTTTGCCATGCTCAGGACCTTATCCATTTATATCAGTGGTTTCAGAGCTTACAACCACACACTGAAGTTTCTCCTTTAAAAAACAAGTTACTTTGGGCATCTCTCAATCACTGCGGTTACCACGCTAGAAACAATTGCTGTTCTGCGCTGCGGTTTCGTAAAGTAGCAGCCTTGTCAGAGCTTTGTGTGCTAAACTCGGCTGTGCCCATTCTATTCTAGCTGCTGGGTACCTAAAAATGGACTTGTTACACTAAAATTAAGTAGACAGGCAAATGATACATACTTCCTCTCCTTTTGTTTTTTCTGACAGACCACAATTACTGCGGAGAGGCTGGCCGCTCATTACTGCGAGCTCTGGGGAAAAGGAGTGACAGAATGGAGAGCGATATAGGAGAGGAGCTAGTCTAGAGAGACACTTGCTGTGGCAAGCATAATATGGAAATTCCAAAGTTAAGCACTTTGGAAAAAATCCAAAAGATGAAGATACATACATTACTGCTGCTAGGGGGAAGGGAGGCAATCTGAAACGTTTCCATAGAGAAAATTTATTTTGCTTTTTGTTTCCTTTCCTTTTTTAAAGGGCAAGAGAGCTGTGATTGAGAAACCTTAGGCTTGGGATAGGCTATTGGAATCACATTTAATGGTGGAAGTTAGTTTATTTTCAGTTCTACTTAAGTAGAGTAGGTATTTCAGGAGGTAGGTTCAGTGTCCTAACACCATTCACTGCTAGGGCAGGCACATCCCCACCTACTCCTGCTAGTGACCTGAAATCACTAACATCCAATAGCCCTTAGGAAAGCCAAAATGAAGTTATTTGCTCAGCTGACCCTCATGGTGGACAATTGTTCCTGCTCCTGTCTTCACAATTAGTACTGATAAACAGTCATGCTGCAACTAATACTCCACAGTGAGATTGGAATGGAAAATGCAGTCTTGGGAACTCTGTTTGTGAGGTGCCTCAGAATAAAAAAATATCTTTGAAAAAGCAACTGATTCTGCTTTGCCTCCTCTGATGTTGGACAACTGTTCTTTGGTTTTGTCTTTTCTGTCCTGTACCTAATACTTCACAGTTTGTAAAGCTTAAGCCCTGCCACCTCAAGTGTTGTAGCAGGTTAAGTATTTTTAATTATTTTAATAAAACACAAAGTAAAAGGTGATTTCTCCTGCATTTAAGCTTGCATTTTGAAAATCCACTAGATTATTTTAGGTACACCTGAGGAGATCTTTCTGGCATTTTGGAAAGGGCCAGGATCAGAGGGATAAAAAGAACTTGCCTGTTGTGATGAGTATAGCTGCATTTTATTATAATAAAGGATACTGATTCCTAGATGTAGGTATTCCTCTAAATATTTTAATGTAACTAAAATAAAACCATGTTTGCTCAAATAGGGAAGATGATTAATGGGAGAAAGGGAGGGGACATAGTTTCACCTCTTGTTGTGAAAGGAGTGCGAGTCTAAGCTTGACAAAAAGCTGGTTTTTTTGGTCTGCTTTGAGGATGGCCAAATAATGGATAGCTAACAGATAAGAGCTGCACAGGTCTGTTGGATTTGCCTTTTATAGCTTATTGCATCTTTCAAATGGTGCTCTTGAAGGCTGAACCTGGAGTTAATCTTTTAATACTGAATCTATATAAACTTTTATAGGTTGGTAGTGTTATCTTCTGAGTGGATTTGGATGGGGAAAATGCAACCTCTTAATTTTTTCCTGACTGAATCAATGTTGTCCATTTCTAGAAGTTGTCTCTGGACTCTGAAGGACCATTAAGACAGGAGAGATGTCTTCTGACACTGAAGTATGGCAGGTGGGACATTTTTCTGCCTGCTGGCTCTTCTCCCATCTTTGCTTGCATTAAAGTATGAGATTGCTCAGGTGTTTTCCTGTATAAGCTGCCCCTTTGAAAGGGGAACTTCCCATGAAGAATCTGTTTACAATCTGATGGTCCCTATACTCAGCTGACCCCATAAGCCAAAATGAAATGCAAAGATTTTGTGAGAGCTTGCAAAGGCAGAGAGACAGAGGGACCTCTGAACTCAGCATCTGGTTTGGAAGAGAGCTTTTATCATCTTTATGCTGGTGGTCAGGGTTGAGAGGAAAGATCTTCAATGGGTGTAGTGGTTACCTTGCAAAACATTAAGAATCATCTGAAATCTTATCATGGTGGCAAACGTGCCATGAAATACATCCTCTGGGAGGCTCTCATTTTGACTCCCTGATGCATTGCTTCAGAATGCAAGCCTTCAACATGGGGTGTGGGAGAGAGCCTTGTGTAGGCAACGTGGTGTTGACAAGTGCCTTGTACCATCTGCCTCCTTCCTCCACAAATCCATCAACATCCATGCAGCAGCTTGTACTTGGTAAGAACCCTGAAAGGAGATGTGATTTGGATTTAATCATTAGCAAATGTCCCTTGACTGTTTCTCAGTTGCCCATCTGAGCTTAATTCCAAGAGAAGGAAACTCTGATGTGTTCCTGCCTTCAGGTATAATTACTTCAAGACAGATTGACCATTTAGGCACACACGACACTACTTAGCTTTAATTAGAGTAAATTGGCAGAATTTATATGACCGGTAGTTTTGGGGACTGTTAGATGCATGAAAGTATATTTTGCATATCATTTCCTGCTGAGGCTAAGACCAAGGTACTAGCTGAAAGGCTTGTAATTAGGATAAAAACACTTTGTAAATTTAACCCTGTTTCCATTAGGAGCAGAGTGGAACTGGCTGGGGGAAATGGTAGAGCTCTGGGAAGAGAGAAACGTTTGAAATGTATCACAAAGAAAAAAGTTGCTGGAGATTATGCTATAACACAGAAGAGTGTTATTACTAAATTGAAATCTTTGTAGAGTGGCACAGGTGATTTGTAAGTACATGCAAATAAGATTTATAAATATGAAGTTAATGTTTTTTGGGAAGATTTTTCTGCTAATCGTGTAACCCCAGTGTTAATAATAAAGAAGATTAAAAAGAGGAGGATATCCTGTCACAACAGGTCTTAATGTACTGATTTGAATTGCCCCTGGAATAGCTTTAGCCTTTGTTGTATCCACTCTGACTTGACCCTTGGCTGTGACTTGCCTATCTGCTAACAGCAGTGCAAGCAGTGAGTGTGTAGTACATGACAAGATCCCAAATCATTGACTGAACAGTAAGTGAAGACAAGGAGTGCTATTGAGCCCCTTCTGTGCTGAGCACTGAGAGGCAGTGCTCAGAGAAACCTGAAGGGAAGTAATCTCCTTGTTGCTGTGCCATAGACCTCTTGCTTAGAGGAGCGCTTTCCTGAACCAGGAGCAGGGAGCTCCTGGTGCTGAGCACCTGCCGATGCTGGTGGATGTTGTCAGTGTTGTTTGGATGCAGTTTATGTTCTTAGTCTGGCAGCCAGTGAGACTCTATTTAAAAAGCTGTGGAAGATGAATGGTCCTCAGTTATCCTGAAGAAAGGGAATAGCTGATAAGAGGATCAAATCCAGTTAACTTGTTGGCACTGGGTTTGCTAACTGATCTCACTTTGACATTGGGAGCTTTTGCTGACAGTATTCCCTGAGATGCTTGTGGATTAACAAGAGTTGCAGACAGCAGAGTTTTTTTTCTGAAATGGCCCAAAATTTATTAGTTTCTTCTTTACTGGTTGGTGTATGAGAGTTGATATTCACCCTGCTGTTTTAAAGTTTGATGTAAAGACTTAGTGCAAGTGGTCTTGAACCTCTTCTACAATGGGATCATGATGGCATGTGAGCCTGTTTACCTGAGGATGCTGCAAATATGTTTGGCCCAGCATACTTTAATAGTCTGCTTTCTATTTTTTTCATAATTTGTCCTAGTCCTATCACTTGTGAAGAAAGTGGAGAGGCTGTGGTCTTTAACACCTGGGTCCCAGTGCTTAGGTTGCTGAACAGCTCAGTGTTTTTCTGAGAAGTGTTATTTCCATACCATCAGTACAAAACACTCCTTTAATTTGTTCCAAGTGTGCCACTTATCCAAATCCAACAGTCCTTTTAAACTGTGTTTTCCCTAATCAGTGAGATAGAGTCCACCTATAGATAGAGGTGGATATCTCGCGTTAATCATGAGAGAGGCTTGACTGACTGCTGCTTGTTCTTTGCTGCTTTCATGGGGTTTTTGACTCTGACTTAGTTTGAATGCAGTTGACAAGATTTATGTCTGCTGATGAGTCAAGAGCTTGCTTCCATCACCCATTCTCCCAGTGCAGTATCAGTACTTCAGATATCGATCACCCTAATGTCTGCAAAGCTAATAATCCTCCCAAATACGCGTAGGATGGAAGGAAGAAAAGGAGGAAGGGAGGAGAAGGAGGAAAGGGAAGGAGGAAAGCTATAGACCTGTGTAGCACATCACAAACTAGAAATGTAGTTAATGGCTACTAATAACTCCTTGAATTCTCTCCCCTTCAGGGTGTTTTTCCTCAGGAGAGTCGTTATCATTAATCTGGTTAAATCTGGATGTTTTCCCTTATTTTCTTATCTTGTTTGTTCTGCTTTGAGGTAGTTACAGTTCACTTATGTCTAGTGAAGGAACAAGCAGTATTTGCCACAGTCAGAGGCAAGGGCTGATGGGCATCCATTTGCATAGGCCTTGTTACAAAGGCAGACCACATCCTGGCGAGGACAAAGTGCTGTCTGATACACAGCCTGCATACACCAGTGCCTCCCTGGAGGGCAGCCAGGATGTGGGCAGGCTTTGTAAGAAGGCACTGTTTTAGTCTGTGTGGAAGTCGAAGGAAGGGATAAACCAACTAAATTAATCTTTCTTTCCATTCTCTGGCAGAGCTTCCACCAGTCAAAATATGCATATGATTCACTACTGTATAATTTTTTCCTGTGCTTTTTGTTTGCTGTCATCTAGGAGAAAAGCAGTGTACAATTCACTCAGCTACATTTGACTTGCAGCAATTAAATGTTTAGGGAAAATCCCAGCTTAGGTATCTTCTTGTACAGATATTCTTACTCTCTTTGCAATGAAGTGATAAATACATGTTGATCATCTTCCATCTAGCAAATATAAAAAAATCCCACACAGCATAAGTACTGACATTTAAACTTTAGGCTTTTATTGAAATGGGTAGGTAAGCATCTCTGTGGTTGTGAGCTGTGGCTGGCTCTTGCATATAAAATAGAAAAACTGAGTTTGTGGGGAAGAGGGATGAAGATGCCACTGTAGTACAAGTACAAATCTTTATCTGCCAGTTAAGGATAGCAAGATGAATCCATAAAGTGTTCAGTAATTTGTGTGAGGCTATATTTGGTGACAGTTGGAGATATTACTCCAGATTTCCTGATTTTAAGTGTATATAAAACAAAAAAACCCCACCCCACAACAACAACAAAATCCCCACCACCAAAAAAAGCAGAGAAACAACTGTTTTCATTTTAACAGCACTGTGGAATACAAACTCAGTGGAATGCTGAGCGCAGCTTAGGGTGATTTTTAAAAGGAAGGAAAGGGACTGCCTAGAGTGTGGGTTTTTTTGTTTTCTTATTTTTTAAATTATTATTTTTTAAGCCTTGCATTTGATTTTTAGTTGCAAGAAGAATCATGTGTCTGGAGGGTTTTAATAAACCTTTTTGCAGCTAAAATAAAACGTTGAGGTTTGATGGGAAAGTGCATTGAAGTGGAACATTGGTTACATCAGTAAATGTGCCTTATTCTCAATTGGCAGTGGTGAGTGAGAGTCAGTATGTTTGTTTCAGCCTCTAAAAATACCATATGTCTTTCTAATTCCAAACAAGTCCTTACGATGGACAGAAGCAGTGCTCTTTATTGCTTAAATGTGGCCCACTGTCTGCTGTATATCTCTGAAAACAAACTAGGCCACATCTTGATTGACCACTATTTTGCTGGTGTATACTTGAAGAAAAAGAATGAGTTTACAAAGATGTAAAACTTCAGCTAGCTGTGAGGAAGCAGGTCCTCTTCCTTATGTTTGCAGATGCTGGAGACCAAAGTTAGTCCTGGCACAAACAGGTGAGTTTTCCATTCAGGCTGCTGGGAGTTGTCTTCCTCTGTGCCAGGAATGAGTTCTTTAAAAATGCACTTGTGGGTGAACTTCTCAAAGATTTTGTTTATCCAGCTTTTGGTAAACACATCCTAAAAACTAGTGCATGAGCTTATCTTTATCAAAATTCTGTATCAAAAGCTATGTATCAAAGCTATTGATTCTGTATCAAAACTATGTGAAATTAGCCATTTTCCTTTGAATCTAGTTATTTTAACCTGAAAATAATTGAGGATTTTAGTTTATTTGAATCTCAAAGCTGAGCAAAAATGTAGTGTACAACAATTTTGTTTAAAGCAACAAAAGTGCTTGGGGAAAATCCCTTTCTCCTAGAATAATTATTGGGATCTTTACCAGCTTATGACATTTAAAAGTAGGCAAATACACAGCATTGGACACTCTTTTTCCTTCACTGGCTTCATTCAACCCTGTTCCTGGCCAGACTATGAAAGGAGGTAGATTTGGGGTTTTGTTGGGAACAGACCAGCCATTCATTGATGGGATTCAAATCCTGTCATGTTGAAATATTGGAGACCATTTGCTGATATATATTCTGGCAGAAACTACTGTAAATAAGGGTGGTCATCATGTATGCATTTGTCTGCTTGACTGATCTGTAGGTGTCCTAAAGTTGTGAAACACCCTTTACAGTGAGAATTCTTTTTTAGTGTTAGAAGGAAAAAACCCCATGAAGTCTAAAAACACACAGATCTTTTGGTCTAGAGCTGAATTTTCTTCATTGTTCTGAAGCTGTTAGGGTGGAACACTACAAGCTAGCAAGGCATTTTAACAGTCTCTTATGTTTTTTGTCCAAAACTATGAATAACTTAATCCTTCTGTACTCTAGCTGCAATTTTAAAATTGTTTCTACTTTTTCTTTTCTGTTTTTATGACTATGAAAGAATAACTAGCAATATTTGATAAACCTGTTGAACTGCACAGAGGAACTGAAAAGTATTGTAGACAGGATTCCTCATCCAACTGTAGTGTCATGGAATATTGCACCAATTTGTCAGTATCCCTGTGTTTAGAGCACAGTGTGTACTCAGACAAGTGCTGAACTTAAAGGAACCAAACTAAAGATGAGGGCTGTTTCTGTAAGAACTGTGTGCAAATAAGCTGTTAGAATTTAGAGTTCCTTTACAGTACTTACCAGGTCAAATAAATTTCTTCTTACAGTTGAATTTTTACTCTCCCAGATAAACCTAAATCAGGCTAGCTAGGTCTGCTTTCAGAGGTGTGTACTGTGTGCCATCAGCTACAGAACATTTAACTTAACTCTTATAATGTAAACTTCCAGGACAGTCTCAGAGAAATTTGGTAACAGGTTTACTGTTGTCCTAACCACAAACCCTTGTTGTGGGTGTTCTGTTCATCTAAGATGGTAAGTGTGGGAACTTCTGGAAGGAAAAGTGCAAACAATTTTTCTCTTGGCATGTTACAGCTTCATTTTGCCATTTCCACTCCTTTAGAGTGCTTGTGTAGCACTGCTTTTTTCTGATGGTGTAACACCTGTAAGAACAGATGGAGAGGATTGTTGTGCCCCGTGCCAGCTCTTTGGTATTCTCTAATAGCACAGTGTTTGTCCTATGCAACAAGCAACATTATTGCCTTTTTTTCAGTGTTGTACTTGAAAATTTTCATGTGGTATCAGATAGGACTCATGAGAGGACTAGAGCTGAAAAATAGCTTCTTCCCCCTCACCTCTTCAGGAAGGTGGTGGTGGTGTTAGTTGTTTTTCTTGTGTTTCTGATGGGTTTTTTGTTGTGTATTTTTTTAGTTATTCTGCTTTTTTTTTTTAATTGGGACCATGGAGAAAGGAACTACTAAAGCTTTAGTAGAGTTGCATTTGAAGGAGGGAAGTATTGTTTCTGTGGGAGGAATCTGCTCAATAAGCCAATATATGGCTTCCTATGTCAGCTTGTTAAAGCCTATGACTATAGGCCTGCCTGTCCTCCTGCTCTTGTCACTTGAAAAGCTCTAAAGCCATCACACTCTATTTATCTGGTTTTAGAGAGAATGGGAAGAGCTGTTTCAAATCCCCAGGAAACAGAATGAACAAAGGATGTGATTTGCTAGGTCAGACCAATGGCTTATCTTGTCTCCTAGCTGCTCTCAGCCTTTGGCCTTCATCAGTGCTTCAGACAAAAGCGATATTTCTTGCCAGGTATCTCTCCAAATGAGAAGCTACAATGAGGGGCTGGGTGCTGCTTTTTCCTCTGGCCAAAAAGGACAGTTGTTTTATACCTTGAAGCATGATTAATTGTTTTTGTAGCATTGGCTTTGTTCGTTGAACAGCAAATGTAGCTTGCACTCGAGGCTTTGTTCCAGGCCTTTGCCTTGATGTGTTGCCTGCCGAAGAGCAAACATGCAAAAAGAAACCTAAAGATGTGGCTCAGAAACAGAACTAACTTCCCTGCAGAAGTTGCCTGAAGGAAGTAGCAGCTAACAGTGCAAGATCCACAGAGTTTGAAGCTTATACTCAGGAACAGCAGGAAACATGGAGGGTTTTTTTGTATTTTGGGTAAACCGAGTGGTGGACACAATAGTTTTTCTTGGCCCTTTTTTTTCTTCCCCAAATCTGTGTTCTGTTTTGATTTAGAAAGAGAGGGAGAAACTGACACTGGGAATTTTTCTTTTGTCCTTTCTTCTCTGGGGAAGAGAGGGTGATGGATTTGAAAATGAAGGACAGGATATTTGAAAACCAAATTCAGAAAGTCTTCATTATCTCAAAACTGAAGTGAAAAGCTTAAAGAAACATGATTTTAGGTTAGTGGTTTTATTACATCAGCCTTTTTTCTACTGCAACCATTTAGCTATATTCTTTGCTACATTAAAGACTAGGGTGATGTGCTCAATCCATAAATCCTTGTTGTTACCAACTGCCCTTATAAGACCACTGTAGGTCTGGCTGCATAACTGTTGAAGACTTCTGTGTGTGAAGTTAGTGTTCCTTTGTGGGAGAGTTCCACGGTGTCTTGTGTCTAGTGCTTGGTACAGTAGTGTCCTCTCTTGAATAGCAGTTCTCAGCTGAGCTGTACTCATGAGGGTGAAGAATCATACATGAAACACAGCTATTACCTGAGCCACTGTGACCTGTTAGCAGTGCTATAAGCTCTTAGGAAGAAATTGTTTCTGTGTCTAGGAAATGTTGTTGGAGCACTTGTTAAAAACAAAATATTTGCTACAAACTTAATACTTCCTAAGGAAAAAAAAAACTTCACAAAACAAGTTGAGAAATACTGTTCTTTTTCTTCGGATTTTTCCATTATCTTCTCTTGCCCATAGTGGGGCACCTTGTAAATATCAAGCTCCTCAGCACATCCAGTGACAGAAACTAATGTGTGTTGGTGAGATATGTTTGCAGGCATAAGGAGTTCTATTTTTAGAGTGTAAGAATTCCTAAGCTGTGGGTCTGCATGTAGAAGGCTTGTCTGTAGCTTTTGGAGGTGTATGGTAGGGGCTGGTATTCCTGGGTTACATGCTGTAAGAATCCTTACAGTAATTGGGCTGGCTGGGGCAGGATTCCTCCCAGGAGTATTTGGACAGTGTAAGTCAGAGACAGCACAGACATCCCTACCAAGAATGAAGTGTGTGCACTGGTGCAGAGAAAGGGTGGAGATCATGACCTTTCCCTTTGTCCTTTTGCAGGAAGCAAGTGAGGTCTCTGCCTGTTTTGAGGCCAGAGATAGACTGAAGGATGCTAGAAGGTTTGCCAGGATTTTATTCTCAGTGTGTGCATGTGTGTCTTTGAAGGGTCTCATTAAGTGTCTGACTTTTTTTTTCCCCCCCTAATAATCTACTG
The DNA here is from genome assembly GCA_013399015.1 of Galbula dea. Classification (NCBI taxonomy): domain Eukaryota; kingdom Metazoa; phylum Chordata; class Aves; order Piciformes; family Galbulidae; genus Galbula; species Galbula dea. Next base: position 69,609 of record VWZX01002149.1, read on the forward strand.
ATTCTTGGACTGGGGTTATCCATTTCAGTTTTACAGTCAATGCAGGTGAAAAAAACAGAGGTTTTCAAGAGTCTTTCCCCCCCTTTCTGTGGTCAAAATGCTGGTATTCCATTTAGAGATCTTTTGAGCTTTTTCTAAAGGGGCTTTCTATGTCTTCAAGGTCCACTTTCCTCTCCACATCATTCTGAATCTGTAAAATGGAGATAGTACTTCTAGATAGCAGAAGTCCCCCCTATGCAAAGGGTTTGCACCATTGCTTTGCCTCTCTTCAATCCCACTAAAAGGCTATTTTCATTGCCTGTGTAGGACTTAACTACTGCAGTTCTTACTGCCACAAGAGTAAGGAGGTTTATGGGCAAATCTTTTGGCAGTGCCAGGAGACACTAACTTTCTTTGATACTTCTGGTGGATTTATTTTTAGGCTTACAAGTTGTTCTTGCTGTGATGAAAATCAGTGGGCTTTTGGCTACAAAATCATGGTAATGTCTTCATTTAATGTGTTTCCAGAACCAAGTTTCTCATGGAGGGACTAATGAAAGACTGCTGCTTGGTGGTTTCAGTTACTGGTTCCTCCTTCATAGTTTTGGAGCTAAGAAAATAACTTTTGTGTTGTCCTCTGATGCATCTTGCAGTCACCTTTGCAGCACTTTAAAAGTGGATGCACCTGAAAACTTCTGCTTGCTTCAAGATACTTCAGAGGCTGAGTTCAGCTACCTGGTTAAAAACCACATGAATCCTGAGTTGTTTTCAGACTCCCCACTGACGTGTCCACATGAATTTGGTGATATCTAGATGCACATTTTTAACCTGCTGCCTTATTGAACTCCTTTGTTGTTGATTCCATCACGTAGCCTGCGTGGTGGGGGTGGTGAAATCATGAGCTGTTAAGCATGCAGTCTTGCAAAAGCTCTTGGTTGGTAGTTTCCTCCCTTCAGTAGCAGTAAAATGCTGCTGACTCGCATACCACAGATACCTGTCTATCCACTTAGCGCAACCAGATAGTGTGCTTTATGGGTACAAGGGTCAACTGGACAGGTTCATGAAAGAGAAATTAATTGAGGGTGACTAAATAGATAAAAAGAAGTCTGGCACAGGAAGTCTCTGATCCTCAAATGGTTGGCTGCTGGGAGACTGCCAGGGAGGTATCATGTGTGCTCAGTCAGTTCTTCTGCTCTTTCTTGGATATCTGGTTTTTACTACAATTAGGGGTCAGGCTCTTGGAAGAGATGTTTTGTTGTGAGACAGTGTGGTAGCTCTTACATTTTCATAGATATAACCTTCTTCTCCAGAGTAGAAAATGTTACCTTGTGGACACCTGCTTTAAACAGCTGAGACCTTATCCCTGTAGAAGAATCAAGATGCAAATCTGAAGAGTGTAATCTGATTTACTTTGTTTTAAAGCTGCTTCTTTCTGACTTAGAGAAATATCAAAGACTTCATCTGGCTGTGGCACTCCTGATCTTTCTGATGCTGTCAGAAAGGTGACAAGATAAAACTTACATGGTTGTGTAGCTGGGGAAAATTACTAATTTGAGAAAACAAAATATTTGTCCCTAATTCCTATTCCAGTTGTCAGGATCAGTACTAGCCTAGTTTTGCAATCTGGACCTAACTCCTAGCTGGACAGATCCTCTAAGTTGCTTCTCCTTTTCCAAGAGTGCCATGTTTGTGTATGCTGAACCTATCTTTTGTGTTCACTGAGTAGGTGCAACCTAAAGCCAAGGAACTTGTATAAATTTCCACAGCTGCCAATAAGATAACACTGTGGCCTCAGTGTCCTGGTTAAATGTTAACAGTTTGCTTCTAGCAATGTATATCCAGGGTAGTAGGCAGTTACTAGTGCCTGCAAGTTCAGCAGACCCTAACTGGCAATATTAACATGCCTTGGCATGCTTTCAAATGGCTATTTCTTTCCTTTTTAGTTTGCTTCAGTACCACTACATGTTCCTTGTGTTTGTGTAGTCCTCTAACCCTACAAAATTACCTCAAATCTATAAATTTCTCACTGTGACTTTGCCTTTATTGTCTTATAATATTTTGAAGCAGATATGTTGTTTGGTTTTGTCCTTAAAATTGGAGCAGGGTTGGACTCTGATCTTATACTGAATGAACAGCCTATCTCATGTGAAGCTTACATTTCTGAGGCATTTAGAGCTGGCTTAATTATTCTTGTGCTGTTTGCTGTGACTTGGAAATGGAAATGCCAATAGACTCATACCTCCTTTTGAAATTCTGATATGTTAACATACTAACTAATTATTTAGGTGCCTAATTAACATAGTAATTAAGTAACTGGGCTACAAATAAGTTGTCTGAGTTGGCACCCTATCAGGAGTATGAGTGGGCACTGTTCGTAGTTGCTTGATTATTTCTGATAGAGGATTTTCTCTCTGAGTTAATGAAGCCTGTAACAAAGGCAGCAAATTTGGCTGCTTGGCTGGCAGCTCCCAGATAGTGAGTGCAGGTAGGAGCAGGAGTTGCTAAACACCTAAGTGATTGCCCTGCCTGCCTCCATACCTGCAAACCATGCAGCTGAAGGAGCACAGGGCGAACGTGTGCACCATGCTAGTGCTGGGCCTTCTGGTTCTTTGGACTCTGGGCCAGGTTGCCTATCTGCTGCTGCTTCTGCACAGTTCAAAGACTTCAACCCATGTTAGCCTGGGGAATATTCCATTGGCTTGGGCAATTGAATTTAATAGAGCTGAACTTTTCTGTGGCAGTTGTCCTAATGGTCTCTTGCTGCCTTACTGTGGAGACTTATGTTAGCACTAAGCTTAAGACTGGGAGTCATAAAGCATTACACCAGGGCCCTGGTGGCCTGTTCCCAGTGCCACATTGGGCAGAATTTGTGTGCTTGAAGGTGGTGGAAGCATTTGTTTCTCACTGGTTTCCATCTAAACAGGACACTACATAAAGGTCTCATGTATGTATTTGAAAGGGTCAGTGTGTCAGAATTAAATCATCTTGAAGGAAATTTATCCAGCTGCAGTGCCTACACACACCCCTCAAATCCCATTTAATCCCTTAAATACTTATGCAATGCTTTGCCCTTGTGCTGGCCCTCAGCATAGGGGAGAATTTCACCCAGTGTGAACAGGTCTAGAGGAATGTGCTTGATCCTGTGAAGTAGGTAACACATAAGGGTGACTTAATCCCCTGCTGAAACACAGCCACAGCAAACACCTTTTTGCTTCCAAAAGGAAATGAAGAGGAATATCCAAATATCCACTTGAAGACTGAAGACATACTTTAAGCAAGTGAACTATAATGACCAGAAAAATGGTATTTCAGCCAGGATACCTAGGTTTAACAACCTAATGCTTCTTGCAAAGCTCCCTTAGGATTTTCACAATCCCAAGAAACCAGGAACTTGTTTTCAAATGTTGCTTGCAAGTCAAGTGCCCCAGATTTTGCTGTTATCCTGATTTTAAGCCACACAAAATACAGGGAAGTTATTCTGTCTTTACACTGATGTAGTGAAAAAGTGATTTGGCCTGGTGTCAGCATGTTTTAAAAGCAAACTGGTAGAACCTATGGCACTATAAAGAAAGATCATTTACTGTGTTTGTTTCTGTAACAGAGTTGGCTCCTAACCGAAACGTCACCTCTCTTGAAGCCTTGTGAAACCACTGGGGAAAAAAACACAGTAACATTTTGTTGTAGGACAAATCTGTATATACTGTGTGTAAAATATAGCCTGCTGCAAATACATCAGAAAACTGTAGACATAGAAAGACTGAGACTGCCAGAGATGATTTCATTGTTTAAAAAAAAAGGGCTAAAAATGAGTTAATTTTTGTTTATTTAACGATGGAGTGTTTTTTCAATTCACCCTTTGAGCTGCCTAAGTAAATATTGTAGCCTTATAGATTTAACTGTAGGTTAGAAACTATCTCTATGGGACTTGGATTTGCTTTTACTTTGGATTAATTAATAATTCAATTTTGAGAGATACATTACATATTGAAGTGTGAGTGAGTGGCGTGGGATGGTGATAGAAATCTGTGTCTCTTTTAAAAACAATGCACCCTCCCCACAGGCAAAATCATCTGACAGCTCTCCCTCAATCAGCCAGAAACAACAAATTCCCTAACCAGATCTAGAACCTAACTACACTGTTCTATCCTCTTTAATGTTGCTTGTCTTGATCAAATGTCTTCATGGGCAGTCTACTGATTTAGAAACCTCTTTAAGCAGAGACTGTAAGGAGGGTGAAATTCTTGTGACCTGTCATGTTATCCTATAGTTGAGGTGTTAATGTCACAAAAGAGCCCCTGTGGGTAGTCTGTCTAGTGTTGCAATATACACTTTCAGTCTTCTTTTGTAGAGCAGTTGTTTGATGTGAGGGGTGATGCCAAATGAAGCAGTAGTTTGCTTGTGTGAGTTGTTGTGCAACGAAGAGTTGCAGAGTTTATCACTTTAGGATGCAAAGCTTTTCTTTAAAACTACAAGAGAGGCTTTGTTACAGCCACAGGGGGAAAAAGTGATGAACAGTTTGAGAAGCATCTTCATGGCCCTAGCTTATGCATTTATTTCTTGCCTGTGAGAGGTATCCATGCTAGAGATACTGCTGAGGGGTAGAAACTTATCGGGCTTTGAACTGCATTCTTACTGCTTCTCTGGAGTAGAGAGGTATTGGGATGTATCACTTAGTCTCTCCCTGTTCCTTGGTTTCCTCTTCCAAAGTAGCTGTGATATTTCTCTTGCCTGTGTGAGGAGCCTGGGATCACTTCAAGATGGCAGAGCTGCTCGGTGGGAAAGTTACATACCCTTCCATCTCCTGTTCAAATGTTTCCTTCACTCCAACTGACTGGCAAGGAGGAAGGGAGTTTTTCATAGAGGTTGAAAATGACTCTTAGCTGCTTTCCAGATTTTAGAGAAAAATGGGCTTTTTCTTCATTTTTGTTTCCTTAGAAATATGCATGTCTTCTCACAACCATTGCAGTTTTGCATTGTATCACGCACAAATGTGCCAAAGGTTTTTGAGAGGTGAATGAAGAAAACAGCTTGTTGGTGTGGGAACTGTCAGCAGGAGCTGAGGCAACAAGCAAGGGTTAAAAATTGGCTGAGGAAAGCTGAAGGTGACAAGAATAAGCTCATGTGGTTATACCACAAGGAACCTACCAGCCCTGATGGTTGAGTTGAAACAAAACACGTTTTTGTCACTTTTCTATTTGGCTCTGTTTAGCATGGGGACTGTGAAAGGAGTGAATAAGGCAGGAGAGAAGACCTTGTTCAGTGTTCTGGCCCACTGGGTTGTGCCTCTAGTGTAGTGTTGTAGCATCGTGAGTTTTTTGGGGAGGGACTTTGTTTTATGGTTGCTTGCAAAGGCTATGTCTGGAAAACAGCTGTCTGCTGGACAATGGAGCACTAAGCACAGCAAGCTTGGAAACAGAAAGGAGTCTTTTGAAAGGAAATGTGAAAATCCTGTGTTCTGTGCAAGTGGAGGGAAGAAAGAGGATGTCTTGTGGAAATGCTAGCAGTGCAGCTGAATCTGTAATGCTGTCCTACTTCAACTTCCTCCTCCCCTCTTTTTAAATTGGAAACCACAAACAATTGTAATATTTGCTGAAGTGAGTTTTCTGTGGTGATTTTGATATTTTCTTTTTTTTTTTTAGTAAGCAGAACAAAAAGAAATGAAAAGCATTAAGAGCCTTGCAAGGTCACTGGGACCTGAGCAGAATTATTAACCAGTTCTCTCTCTGTCAGGCACTCTGTATTCACTGTATCGCAAGCTTGAAGCCAGACCTTATTTTACTAAGCAAAAAATGGTCCTTTTGTTGCTGTTTTTCCCCTAGTGTCATCTCTCATGGTTGCCAGGGAAACCAGTATGTATCCTTTCAGCATAGGTTATTGGGCCTCAGGAAGGAAGTGCTCCAGTGCTGGCCTGCTATTTTTATAGAACCGTTACATAATACAACCTATTAAAGCTTCCTCTTGGTGTTTTATGGCACAAAGGGGAAATTAAGTTTGATGACTCCTAAATGTTGGAGGATGTCAGGTGACTTCTGGATTGTTTTGTGCTTGCTGCATAGCAACAATATTTCTGTATGCAATTCAAGAAGAACAAATATACATTAGTGCCATTGGCAATATTTGCCTGCATGCAGATCACCAGAGGAAATTGAATTCTGAGCAGAGCAAGTACAAACACTCTAAAAGCACAGAGCCCTATCAGCTAGGGAGGATAAGATGACAGTAGTTGATGTTTTGACAGTGAAGGGCAAAAAAGGCTTAAAGGAAAATATATCTGTATTTTTTTCCTTTGCCTTATTCTATTCTACTGCACAGAAACTGGGAGGCACCACAGTGCACTTGCAATCACCATATAAATCTGTAACATGCATATTGCAGTAGCTCTTTTGTTACTGACACTGCTTATCAGAATTTAGTAGCATTAAAGAATTTGGACTGCAGCTTTGGCACTGCAAGCCTTGATTATTTCAAGTAAGAGAAGACTGTAAAGTTAGTGGTGTTGGCTCTATCATATACTGAAAGGACTCCCATAGATACTTCTATCTTAGGGAATAGTTTCACATGTATGCTGGTTGTTTGGAGAGACGTTTCAAAGTGAATAATTCTGGTTTTAATATCTGGACAGGAAGAAATCTCCACTTGGACTGAGGGTTCACAATTCCTTTGGCTACTTCTTGTCAAGGTCAGATCAACACTGTCCTGAGTGATCAATAGCTACGGGTGTAATGGTTTAGAATGCAGATGAGTTGCTGTGCAAAGTAACATTACTGCGCAGCACTTGCTCCAGGGAACCTGTCCATGTGCTTGCACTTGACCTACATCAAATATGAGAGAATTCAAGTGAGCTTATTCCTCAGTGTCTGTTTTTTGTCTATTGTCACATAGAACTAATGATCTTCATAATATTCTAGTTGCTGGTTGGACAACTGTGTTGTACTTCAGTCCAAATTTAACATGGATCTAGAGTTTGTAACACAGACTATATGTAAGCAGAGATAGCTTTGTGCTGGGACCTCTATGCTTTCCTTTGAAAGAAGGAAATAATGAGGCTGTGAATAGGAAGATTGTAAGTTTTGGGAAGGGCAGGAAAACATCTTCCTAAAAACCTGAATTGTGGAGGGCTAGAGTGCCTTCTGATCTTTGCTGTCCATGAAAGATAAGTTTCATTTCCACTTGATATTGAAAGCTGTCAAGAGAAAATAACTTAATTTCTATGCAGATAGAAATTCTATTAAAGCCAAGAATTGTACTTCAAATATTTGAATTTATAGGAGTAGTTTCAGCACTGCATTGGAGGGAGATTCAATGCTGTTTTCAACATCTCTGCTAATTTAGAAGATGGCACTGCTCTTCTGAAACAGCAGGGAGCAAGTGAAGAGTTTTCAGGTTTTTTTGTAACCCTTCCCATGTAGCAGAAAGCCTTCTATACTTGCAGTGTCTTTGCCACATCATTCAGGCAGGACATCTGAGATGAACCCTGCAGGGAGAACAGCTTGGTATGACTAGGTGAATACAAAAGGGAAAGCTATGAAGATTCAGGTCTGGATGCTTTGCTTCTGACAAATAACAGGAGTTTGATTCATAAAAAAAATGTGTTGCCTTTTTGACCAGAAGGTTATGTAGGACCCAGAGGATGCAAGACTTTACATGTCCCAAAGGAGGAGTGGAGGAGGAACCAGAGCTCAGTACAGTTTTACTAGGCTTCAGCCAGCATGTGTGGAGTTGGAGTGTTGTAAATCCGTGGCCATGATTTAACATGGAGATTAGAGCTTGCTAGGAATTTTCCAGGAGAAATCTTTTTTTCATCAGAAGTTTTCATGGAAACTTGTCACTTGGGATGGAACTTTTGCATGGAAACATTTTTGTGATCTGGCACTGAATTCCTGTAGGAAGCCAGAGCAGAGAGCTCAGAATAGCCAATGCCCCAGAGGGTAAAGCTTTTCCTGGGAATGCAGGAGATGTCTGCCAAACATGAGGTCTTGATTCTCAGGTTCCTGTTCCCTCACTGTTATGAGCTATGACTACTGGGCTTTTGGCTGTTGTGTGGATGCCTCTTTTCCTAAGGGGGGGATGTGGGGAGAGACGTCTCTCTCTCTGTCTCCTCTTTTGTGTTCTGGTGCAGATTGTAATCCTAAAAACTTTGACAGGACAGGAAACAATCTTTCCACATGTTCCCACCATATGCAGGCATTATTGTACTTGTAGCATGTTTTTAGGCTGTGTGTCAGGCAAGATCTGATGATCTGCCCAGATCTGATCACTCAGGCTGGTGATTTGGCTGGAGAAATTGGGTGGTTACCCTTCTACATCGCTATGTTGGAGCCAGGCAGTGTCAGAAGGCAGAGAGCGTGGAGCTTGCCTAGGTCTCTGACATGGGGTTGGGATATCCAGGGCCAATCAGCCACAGCAGCTCAGAAAGGATTAAGGCTGACCCAAAAGGGCTAGCTCCTGTGTTCCCTGAGGTAAATACTTGTCAGAGGGTGTGCCTTGCTGTAGGAATGAACATTTTATGACTTGGGTTATTTGGCGATGAAGAACAAAGGAGAGAGAATACAGCAGCTAAGTGACTGTTCCAGATTCTGCTAGGGTTAAGGCTGACCCAGGATTGGAAGGGAAGTTGGAAAGCTGGTTGTCTCCCTTCTCAGCTGGGGATTTTTTTTTTAATTGGCAATGATTGATTGATTGATATATCAAACTTAAATGAACGTAGCTTTGATTGACCTGGAAATATCTATGTACTTGGATTAAGTTTTTAAGATAAATTTACTTGGATGAAGAATTAAGGAAAGAAAATCTGGCAACTTGAAAACTACACCTTCTTACATCCCCCTCACCCAGATACTAGCCTTCTGTGCATCTTGTTAGTGAAGTTGGAAGTGAGTTAAGTGCCTTTCACATGAGGGAAACAATGTTGGCCAATTTCTTAGCCAGCTTCAATTTCGAGTAGACCTTTTAAAAACAGGTTTTCAGACATTCACCTGATCTCAGCCTTGAATTTTTTTCTATTTTATTGTCATTTCTGATGTAGCTTAGAAGTCATAACTCCTCAGTGGAGCAGGCTTTGGAGAGACCCTGAGCTAGATAACTAGCTTAGCTTGACTAGGTGACAGTCTGGCTTGGACCTCAATAACATTTAATTTAACTAAAGGGGAGCAACTTTAGGTGCTAGCAAGTACGACTTTCTTTGGGCAGGTAGGAGACTAGTTTGAATCATCTGTGTATTGGACAGAGAGGAGATTAACAAACTTAATGAACCTTCAGGAATTTCTCTTTTCCTACTCTTGCCCCTTCCTCTTCTGCACAGTCACGTCTCTGACTTGAGACAGTTTGTACAAACCAGGACTGACTTGCAAAACTTCTGGTGTTGAATCATTTCTGAAGGAAACTGAATGGCTGAGCATATATATTTTAATGCTCCAGGTTTTGCACTGTCCAGAAAGAAAGTGCCTAGTGAAAAGAGTGAAGCAGCAGGCAAAGCAGAGGAAGGTATGCGTAGGAGACTGGAGAAGATACTTCCTGTGTTTGCTTTGAAAGCACTGATGTATAAAAATCCTTGTTTGTTTTTAGAAGGAGCCTCTGGAGGAAACCTGTGGGCTAGAACGTGCAAAATGAAGAGCTAGAATTATCTTTGTCCTGTCAAATGTTAAGCCAAACAGGAAGGTTTATTTTTCTCTCTTCTTTTTTCTTTTGGCTACTACTTCCCCAAGCTTCCTATGGGGTGGAAATGGGCAATAAATAGCAGGGTATCTAATGGCATCATTCCAGGACTCCCAGCTACTGGTGTTGGCGAGGAAATGGCTCTCCTTTTGCTTCCTTCATGACTTTTAGAGTGCTGAGTTTTCAGGGGGAGGAGGGAGGGTTGCCTATTATCAGTGAGAGTCAAACCACGGTGGCTGCCTTCCGCAGAGCTCTTACCACCCTGCCAAACTGGAGGAAGTTGGAGTCATGTAATTCACACCACTAGTGGTTTTGCCTTGTAAGTGAGACTTCCTCTAAGTTTAAAATACATGCACACAAAACTGAACTGTCTCATTCTTATAGAATCCTTGTTTTAAATATGTTCACATTTTTGCCTTCTGGCCTCTCCTTTTTTTCCCCATTGCCTCTCCAAGTTTAAAACTGCTCACTGGAGAGATGAAATGTGAACAGAGATGATGTTGCTTTTGGAAAAGCTGCTCAAAGTGCAAGCCCTGAAGGACAACAGGGTGAAAAATCTTCTCTCTGATTGGATGACTTCCATATATAAATATCCTCTCCAAAATTCTATTTTTGAACTTGTTTTTTAAGATTTATCTTGGTTTTTTTTTGACTTGTTAGTCCTGCAAACTGTAGAAAATACAACTGCATTTGTGCAGATTCAAGGGGATTTGTTTGTCATGATGTGGTAAGATAAACCCAAATCAAACAAAAACAAAACCCCAACCAACAAAAATCCCAAAGATTCTTTTCAAGTTTCAGAAGTAAAGTTTGGTTGGTGTGGGTTTCCACCCCCCATCCCCCTGTGAAACTTAAAGGACTCCTCTTAGTTTTTGCACAGGGATGCTTGATTTCCATTGTAAATTTGCAGGCCAGCTCAAACAATTTGGAATTCATTCATGTGCTTGTATTTCTATTTGGCTGTGGAGCAGAGCTTTAAACTAGAGAAGTTCAACTTGGTTTTGATTTTGAAGTGAACATTTCAAGCAGCCCTATTTCAACAAACTTCATGCAAGAACATTTTTTTTCTGTTCTTTGTGGCATATCCCAGACCTAAAGCAATCATGACTGGAAGCTTTGATCTTCAGTAAGTATCCTGGATTGCTCCTTCCCTCAAAGCAGTCTCAGGTATACCAAATTCTTTCTGACTGATGTTTGACCTCTTCTGAAGAGGCTCCACTGATGGAGATTACACATCCTCCTTGGACAGTATCTTCTTTTTGTTAACCAGAATTTTCTTTTCTCTGACAAAGTCAAGCCAACAGTCAGTAGTTTGAAAAGAGGTGGGGGTGAAGAGAGCTTTTTCCTGGCTGTCAGTCTCAGATATGACTTTAACATACCTGACATGCATCTTGGAGTAGGGGATGTTGTGGAGATCAGTATACTAGCAGCCTACAAATATTGGATGCAGTCACAGTACTTCCTCAAGAGACCATGAAGAACTTCCTAACTACTGGCATGTAAAGATTAAGTTCAGTCAATACATAGTAGGTGTTACAGTTGAGGTTAGTAACCCCTAAAGTTTTCTATTGTAATACTGTACACAGCTTTTTATAAGTTTGCTAAGCACTTCACATTTTGGGGTGAAGTAGTCAATTGTTGGATACCTATATTAGCTGTGACTTTTTTGGGGGAGAGACTTGAGCCAGAATACTTTGACCTACTTGCTCAAAAAGGCAAAGGAGATAGGATTTATTGTGAAGAAGCCTGGTGGTAATACACAGATGTCAGAAACTTTGTGCTTTGAAGCAGAACTTTAACTCCTTTGCAGAAGGGGAGACCTCAGTGTCAGAGGTTTAGAAATGGCTTGCCATGCAAGTGTTAAATCTCTTTTAAATGTATCTTTGTTGCCCTCAGTAAAAATGGCATAAACAGTTTTATGTGGATCCATCACAGCCAGTAGTTAGGTTCAGTTATTTTCCATGGGTATCATTTGGTCTTGTAACAAGCATGGTGAGACTTTGAGAAGCACTGTGGGAGATGATTTATTTTCACACCAGTTAATATCAGTCCTTATCTTTCCATAGAAACAGGATCTAGATTTTTCCCAAGTGGAAATTTTCTACTAAAGGTGCCTTAAAGTATGGTTGAGGAAGCAACGTAGGAAAGAATATGAAGTTATTTCCTCCTTTGTTTTTGTTGGATTCAGGAAGAAAACTAATTCTGCAGGGACTAATACAGTTCTACAAAGAAAGATATTATGTTTCATGCTGGAGCCCCTAAGGTGGCCTGACAGAGGAAACCTCTGGGAGAAACCATTGGACATGCTTGCTAGGGGCTGGCTGCTGTTGTGTGCTGTGTGGCTTATAAAGAGCTGGTTAGACAGTGACCCCCTCAAGCTGCTGGCTTGGTCACCCTGTGGTTGGACTTGTGTAGAGTGCCTGTGGCTGCAGTGTTGCCGTTCTCATGACTCCTGGGAGGGTTACTTTTTGATGTGTAGATTGGAGCTGTTGTCACTATGGTCACTTTTTTGATCTTGCTCTTTTGCTTTAAGATGATTTAGCCAAAAGAGGCAGAGAGAAGTCAGAAAGCAACCTTGGGCACTAAGGTGGAAACCTGTTTTGATAGGCCAAATAGTCAAAGGTATAACTCCCTCCGAGTTTGTGGAATTTGACCATTGTGAATTTGGCCCTCCAACAGTAATCCCAGCCCAATGTATGTATGGTCTCAAGATCCTGTCCTATTGTGAGGTTTCTGGACCAATGTGTTTGGCTCCCTCTAGCACTCTTGACTGCAGCTTGGGGTGGCTTAGACATTAATGTATGAAAAGAGAATGAAGATCCATGAAAATGGGCTGCTGTGTTAGGGAATAGAGACAACATCTACCTGCATAGTTTCTTGCTCTGATTTTTATTATCTTCTCTTACTCCCTTTTCAGTATGGTAATTTTGAAAGTTTGTAGGCCAGGGGTTGCTAGCAAAATGGAGATCAAAGTTAAACTGAGGAGTTAAACAGATGGCTTACAGCTTAAAATATTACAACTCATAGATTCCAGTTTAGCAGAGTCTTTGACAGTTATGTTTGGAAACTGGTGGTCACCAAGGGACGCTTCTGTCCCTCGGAGAAACACAAATATATCTTCTGATAGGATGTCTAACTGGCAATTACTGTGCTTGCATACTGCATGTAGGTTTGTCTTCTGTAAAAGTGGCACTCTTCAAAGGTTTGGAAGCTCCTATCTGCAGCTCCTTTGTGCAGATCTTTCTCTCTTTCCCTGTGATAAAACCAAAGATGACAGCTTTTAGGTGCGTCCAGAGATGTTGGTGACCTGAAAACAGTACAGATTTGTGCTGCTGTAATATATTGAAAGCCTTGTCATCTGCCTTTAGCTTTCTAGTGAGATGCTAATCTTCTCAGATTTTGTGCAGCGTTAGTACATGTAAAAAGCTGTCCAAAATGTTGATATCAGCATTGTTGCATGACATTTACAATGAATGTTTCAAAACATATTTGCACTAGTTTAGAGTAAGTTTTACAAATTGACTTCTACCTTTGCAAATACTACTAGGAAAAAAGCCCAGGATAAACATTCAGGAGGTTGATTTTTCTATGTGGGTAACACAGTGTGAACTTGTGTGTGTAATAATTAAGTAAGAAGGTGGAAGTCCTGTGTGTTGAAAGGGACTTTTCCTGTGAGGCTGGTTGGTTAATTTGGACAAAAGTCTATGGGATGGGAGAAATAAGCTTTCTGATGAAATGAAAAACTTAAATGAAAACTTTCCACTTGGGTTGAATTTCTAGGCTGTCTTCAGAAACACTAAAACTTACTGAACTGAGAAAAGGCTTAGTTGCCAAAACCAAACAAAATATAACTCTGTATGTAAACTGGAAACTCCAATTAAATTGGAAATTTTTCATTTTCCTAAAATGCTTTTGTGTGGGTTGGGAATTGGGGGTATAATTTCCTGACCAGCTTTAACACAGGCTTGCAGCACTGCTGCTTTTTATACTTGTAGGCAGCCGGAACTGGTGACTAAGGTTTCGCTAATATTGCAAATTCTATGAGCTGGTTGTTTGTGAGCATGTAATTGACCTTTGCTGGCAAAATGATGTGAAGATAAGGAAAGGGGAAGGATAGATTTCAATTCACTTATGTTCTCCAGCTTGGAGGAATACACACCAATGATGTCTCTTGTTTTAGAAATCCTTTAACTGCAGTTTGTAGGAGCTGTTTCAGTAGCATATATAGCTATGGCATGTCTAACGATCCCTGCTAACAGCACAGGTAGGAAGCTTAAGTTATTCATCAAACATCTTCAGTATTGAGAAAGTTTCTTGTCTGCAGTGATCTGATAATAAACCATACAGTCTTCTGTAGCCAAGCAGTGCCCCTAATCCCTTTTATGCTCCATGGATTCAAAGGATGCTTTTCCTGAGTGGTCTCAGGGAGGTGAAGCAAAAAAAGATGTGAAGCAAAACCAGTGTCTCCCTCCTTGCTTTTGTTGTGTTTTCTCAGGAAGTGGGTTTCCTTCACAGATAGAAAGTATCAATTTGTGAATGGCAAGTGGGGTGAGGGGCAAGTGTGACAATTTTTTTCAATCAAATTAGAGAGATGTTTGCATGCAGCTTAGTTTCTGAGTCGAAATTCTCACCTAGATTTGGACCCCCTTAAATTTGGTAGTATCAAGTTGACATTCTATTTTGAGGGGCAAAAAGAGCTCACTAGAATGTTGGCCCTGACTGGCAATTTCTATGTAATTTCTGACTGTGTCCAGTGATTTGATGTAGCTGAATGACACCAGACATTCACAAGTAATGTAAACATAGCAGCTGCAACTGTGCTTTGAACAGGACTGATTTCCAGCCAGGTAGATGTCACTGGGACTGAGAGAACTGCTGGTGTTTACAAAGGGGAGGGGAAATGAAGTTTAGCTGGGGGTGGGTAAATCTTCTGTGGTAGCCATTTGTCATCTAACATGGACCAAATCCTTCCCAGTTGTGGGGTAGCAAAAGACCCAATCCTGCCTTCCTGGAGACTACTTTCCATCCATAGCAGCACCTGTAGTGGCTCTAGGGACTGAAGAAAGTGTTTGTGTGCATGTGTGTGTTATGGCCACGTGGCAGAGTCTGTATTGTTTTATATCCCTTGCTCATATGGCTACTTTATACTTGGTTTTGCTGGTCTTATGTTTCTTTGGCAGTGGGTAGTGAAGGCAGGGTATATTATACAAGGGCAGGATTATTTTGCCTTCCACAGCAGGAAAGATGGAAGCATCTTTGTCTCTGTCTCTCTTCTTTGAGGCTAGAAGAGGACAATGAGGTGCAGAATGTCCTCTGCCTGTGTCGCAGTCGGCAGCGGTGAGGTCTTCCTTGTGTTCCTAAGACTGTGCCCAAAAAGCATTTCCATTTCAACATGGCAAAGGTCGGAGCTGGGAACAGGCTGTTTTTCTCATTGTGTTTATTCAGCCGTCTCTCGTTTCTGAAGACCGGGTTCAGGCGCAAGGTACCGCGCAGTCAGCTTCTCGACTTGCTGATGTTTGCACTCGCCTTCCCCTCTGACTCATTCCAAACACATCTCGTTCATTCAGGAGGGTAATTTTCTATTTCCACTTTGGTGCGCTGCTCCTCCTCCTCCTCCTCTGCCCCCTCCTTCCAGATCTAAAATGTCCTGTCAGCTGCTGTTTATCTGATGGTTCAAATGTCCATGCTTGGTTTCTTTTTCCCTGTCGCTACGGTTTCTCCTTCCGTTCCAAAGGCTGCTTTAGTTGTCATTTCTATTCCCCTGTCAGCAGCATTCTTCATCGTCTCTGGCTCGGGCAGTCTGTCTACATGGTTTTCTTTAGAGGTGTTTTTGTGCTAAATGAGTGCCTCCTAGGAAGCCCAATGTAGCATAACATAATTAAGTGACAATATATGAGGTGCCAGTCCTTTACCAGGCAGTTAATGACTGGCTGGAAGATTTACAGGCATGAGGTAGAGTCAGAGGAAATTTAGCACTCCAGCTTGCAGTAAAATGACAGGTAGAGGACATCTGAACACTCCTGCACACCAGAAAGAGACTACTTTAAACTTAACCAGTGGTCAGCTTGCTTGTTTCTATATCAAAATGAATGAAAGTTAAACTTAACAAGGCTGGATGATGTTACCTGATACCATTTACCCTCGGTGAATGGTATCCCTCTGGGTTGTCTTGAGGTGGAAGGTGGCAGCAGCCTTCATTTTCATTCCACATCTTCCAGTATTTGCATGGCTACATCTGGGAAGGTTTTACTCAGGATTCTCACAGTTTCTCCTCTTCATTACTGTAATTGTAATGTAGTGTACACTCATGATCTCCCTAAAATAGCCTTATCCCTTCTGCTTACAAGCTTTGCCCTAGCAGCATGCTCTGGAGGTCATGCTTTGTGCCTTGTGATCCTTGTACCGATACCCAACGCAGGGCAAAGAAAAGTGCTTCCTAGCCCAGCAGACAGTTTCTGCATGCCTGTGGGCTTCAGGCTGCACCTCTCTCTAGACACAAGTCAATCTTCTAGCTGTTCAGCAATCCTTTACAGCTTTCACAAATGAAGTACAGGGAAGTCAAAAAAAACCCCCACTTTAAAAGACCAAAGCATAAAGTTATCTTGATACACAGCAAATGGATCTATGTATCCCATTCCCCACTTGCCCCTTCCACAGCCCACATGGAGAGAAATATGAAGATTGTTTACTTTGGTTTGGATCTTACTTTGCATATTTGAAATGTTTCCAATGGATTCTATACTTTTAAACATATTTAATATGGGTTTTTAAAGTCTGGGGGAATTATGCTGGAAGGATTTGTGGAAAGTGTGTGCATGTGGCACACAGAACATAGGTTGGGCAATATCTGTTCACGCTTATCTTTTTAGAAGATGAAGGGGAAAAACCAGCCACTTTGAAACAATGTCTTCAAGATCATTCCAGGTAGGGTACCAGATCCTTCTATTTTTGCCCAATTTTCTTTTTTTTTTTCCTCCCTAGGTTACTAATGTTTCCATTCATGACTTTTTTCCTTTTTTTTCTCTTCATCCCTCTTTTTGGTAGCAGATTACTGTGGCCACTAAGAGGTACTGTTGATACAGCTCTAGTTACCACAGTTTAGTTACTGAAAGAGATCTTTCTGGGCACTCTTTGAATATTTGGACTTTTTTATTATATCATTTTATTTGTTATTCATGTATTTTTTTGTTTTGTTTTAAACAAGTAGGTTCTTTAGCTTAAATATTCACTTATTTTTATACCGTTCAGCTTCGTGTGCATGCACAAGCCATGTGAATATAATCCACTCCCATAAGCCAGCATTAGCAACACCAGGCAAGCACCTGGTGCTCAGCCTCCTGGCTACCTCTTCCAGATGTTGTTGCTGGAAGTGCCAGATGCTTTGCCTGTTTGCCAGACCATGCTGATAGCATGCTGTGGTGACTTTTATTATGCTTGAGGGTGATGTGCAGGAACTCTGCACCTGTTTGCAAAGATGCCCTATCCACAGATCACCCTTGGCTCCAAAAATCTGCTTGAGCAGAAATTCCTTCCCCCCAGGCCTTTTGTGAAAGGACTCTTTCCCTAGAAACTGCAATGGCATCTATCTTGGTGTTCCTGCGTGGGGTGGGTGGTTTGCTGAGCTAAGTGAGATTGAGCTGCACCAAAGAAGAGAAGATTGAGCATCCCCCAAGGAAGAGTGCAGGATCCTCTAGGGCTGTTCCTCTCAGGGCTTTTGATGTTAGAGGTTGATATATCCAGATAGTGTCCAACCTCCTAGACTAGTCAGCTCTTAAAGAAGTGACAGATTGCTGTGAATCTCTGCTTTCTCCCCAGCTGAATCCATTTCTCTCACCTGCATATCCTGTACCTTTTACAATTGCTTTTCTACCCCACACGGTTGGTGATCTGTCATTTAGCATCAGACTACTTGCATTCCCTTTGAGTTGCCATCGTGACATTGCTGGATGCCATAGTGGGATATTCCTTGGTTTAACTGCATGCTCATGAGTAGCATCTGAACCTCCAGGAGAGTCAGGCACTCGAAGGAAGTGTCCGAACGCATGTCAATTTAACTGCCGAGTGTGTGCACGTGTATATCGCTGCCCTCTCCTGCATAAAGTAGGTACTGCTCCAGATGTGCCTCAGGCCACCTTACCGAGAAACCAACAGCTGTGTCTGCTGGAGGAAAAGGGTCTTGTGGCTTCGGCCTGGGGGGTGTTCTGTCTGCTGTTTCTGTTAAGCTCAGAGTGCCTATAGTGAGCTGCGATAGGGTAATCACAGAATCAAAGAACGGTTTGGGTTGGAAGGGACTTCCAAAGATTATCTATTCCAAGCTTCCCTGCAGTGAGCAGGGACATCTTCAACTTGATCAGAGCTCTGCCCAACCTGATCTGGGGTGTTTCCAGGGATGGTGATTTGACCACTCTCATTGTAAGAAGTTTCTTCCTTATATTTAGTCTAAACCTCCCCTCTTAGTTTGAAACCATTACACACTGTCCTATCACTACATTTCCTAGTGGAGAGTCCCTCCTAGTCTTTCTGATAGGCCCCTTTAAGAAAGGAAAGGCTGCAATAAGGTGTCCCTAAAACCTTCTCTTCTTCATGCTGAACAACCCCAGCTCTCTCACCCTTTCTTTGTAGGAGCAGTGTTCCAGATCTTTTACTGTTCTCTGTGCTTTCAAAAAACCTGGGGAGAAAATAGGGCTAGGACTTAACCTGATTTTGTCTTAAAAGAAGGTTAGAGTGTAGCTATTGAGTTGATATGGCTTTATTATTAAAAGCACTAGGAATTAACCACTTTATTCCTTTTCTCAGTGAGCATTAGGACAACATCCTTCTCTTGGAAAACACTATTGGATGTTTGTGTAGTATCTTTGTAACATGGAAAGGACTAATGGGCTATATGGGCCTAACTGTCCCAAATGAAGTTATATAAGTTACAGAGCTGGGAGGCTGTATCTGAAATTGCTCACAATTGCAAGCACTTGACTCTAGGATTTTGGAGTGGAACTTTAGAGATAGCATGGCCAGACCTGAAATCCAGAGTTCAATGCATGTTTCCACAGAATTAAGAGTCTTCTGAACTGAGCTCATTTCTAATTGCAGCCGAAAAGGGCGCTCATAAATCTGAGAGCTTTTTGTTACTTCTGGGAAGATTTGCTATCTCTTACCATACATCTATAGGACATTGTTGAAACCAACTGAATCATTGTGTCTGTAAATGTTAGGAGGCATAACGACTAGCAACAGAAACTTTGGAGTAATCACAGCAGAAAAAACCCCCTATTTAGTTCCAAGACTATGAATACAACAGCTGTGCAAGAGCCACAGGGCAGAGAGCTCCAGCATGAGAGTGCCAAGAGGGGAACCACATGGCTTATGGGACTGGTAAAGCATCTGAAGTCATTTGCCTGTAGGTTATGGATTCAAGTGCAGCTCAGGCTTTTATAATGGCTAAAAAGGAAGACTTGAAGCCTTCTTAGCTTTGCCTCACAGATTAATCAAGGTGTTTCAGTGATGATTTGTACATATCAATATGGTCAGCTAATGAAAGTGAAGCAGCTTAGATGAGTAAGTTATGACCTCCAGGAAGCTAGGTCTTGGTGATTAGGCATGACCAACTGTAATTGCATAAGGTAGCATCAAATCTGATAAACACTGTGTTTGATGTGACAATATTTTGTGAAACTTTCATAGATAAAGACTCTGGAGCTCTTATATCTACTATCTGATTTCAGTTCTTTGGCACTCTTACTTTACAACCGGTATACATAAATAACCCATTTGATTGTTTTCAGTATCAACTTGCTCTTTAGAATGTGGATGATTCTTTGTGAGTGATGGATTTGGAGAAACTAGGTAGCAAAAGAAAATTATCAAGAGCTGCTTAATGAGATGTGAGGGAGGAGAAGGGAAGTGTTAAATAAGAGGTGAGCATAAAGTAATGACTTTTCATGCCAGTTGATAGAGGTCCTTGTGCTCATCAGAAACCGTAGAGTAGCAAACCAGAGTTATTTGGGAGCAAAAGCTACATTTCTACTTGTCATGTTCCTGCCCATTTTATGCTGCCTATGTGTGTCTGATGTATTGCATTGGTGAATATTTCCATGTATTCTGTTTTGGTTTTTAAAGAGGTAGTTTTCTCAGTATTTGGAGTCTTCTGGTTTGGTTCTGTAGGTGTTAGTGATATATGTATTCAAGGAGGTGCATACAATAAAGCTTGTATGACCAAGTGTAACTGCATTTCTGTTTGTCTGGGAGGATGATGACAATTTCCTTGGAGTGATGAGGTTTCATTCTGTTACACATGAGTAAGCCCTGTCCAAAATGTGTGACTTAAGCAAGTTTGAGAATTGAACATAACTTCTCAGGTTCTGAATGTAGAAATAGCAGAGAGGGAGATGTAATCTCTCTTATTTTGCTTGGGCCTTTGGAAAAAACAGGCCAGAAATATTGCCTGCCTTTGGTTTTAGCATGGCTAATAAATTGCTGTAGTCAACTGGAGATTCCTTTGAAAGGTTACAGAAAATCATGGGACTGGTCATAAGCCAACACTTCCTTCTGTGATGCAAATCTCAAAAGGCACAAAAAGACTGCACTGGGCTATTCTCAGATACGATTTCCTTGTGGACAGTCTGCTCACAAGTAAGAGAGCCACAAGAGGGCAATGGGTCTTTTATACAAGCTGGTTGTAGCCAAAAAAAAGGGGAAATAAATTAATCAAACAGGTAAGTCCTTCAGACAATGGTTGATGGTATTTTAAAGGAAAACAATTGGGTGAAAGTAGAGGAGTGTAATCCTAAAGAGCTCTGCTCAGGTCTGCCAGCTTGTTCACAAGTAGAGTTGTGTTTATTATTTGCCTAGTGGTTTTAGAAAAGTTGTGTGTGCTTATACTCCACTTTGAAAGGGAAGAAGTCTTAGCTCTTGTATGTAGCTCTTACACTTCTGTGCTAGATTTACTGTTGAGCTTACTGTGCAATTGCCATTTGGATTGTTTCTGGATGTGCTCAGATCCAGATGAAAGCTACTTACCCAGTCTCTCAATTTCATTGATATAGCCTTCATCTCCCTTCTCCTCCCCCTTTGCTTTAAGGTATGAGCAAAGTGTTTTGAAAAGGCTTGAAAGGTAGATTCTGAAGTTTGGCTTATCATTATCTAGGAAAAATTCTTAAGGTCCTGAAGAAGTGTAGAGGCATTTCATATTTCAAGACTCCTTACTAAAGAAATGTTACAATTCTAGAAATAATCACTGCCTTAGATAATATATTTTTAAATGGGGGCTCACACAGGTCTCTTGAGGTCACTGCTCCCTGATACTAGCCTGTCCTTTCCCATGATTGCTGTGGCAGGCATGGCAAGCCCAGAGACCCTGGGGCAAGGAGAAGAAGCAGGGGCACCAGGGCATGGTATTTGAGAGGGAACAGTCTGGCTACAAATGTGATGTGTAAATATCATGAAGTATTTTTACTCTGCAGACTCTTACAAATGGAAGAGGGTTTTTTATGATGCAGTTGTTTTGCCTGAGTGTATCTACTTCTCTCTGTTTTCACAGGCCACAACAGAAGTAAAATATTTAGCTTTTTTTCCTCAAGTGTAATGTTTACATTTCTTTTATTAAGAATAGACAACCAAAAAGGAAGGTGGTGTGGGAAGGAAAAGGTGGTTTTGAAGGCTTAGTAATTTTGGGTGAGAAGGGAATCTTGCCCAGTTGTGGTTCACATCCCATGACTGGTCAAATAACTTTGTAATAACAAAACCTGGAGTTATCATAAAAAGATATCAAGAAGTGAGGTGTGTTAAGTGTATATTTTAAAATCAGAACTACTTGAAAATATTTCTTTTAAAATATGAAAATGCAGCTTCCAGATGAATTTTGCAATTTGGAGTTCAGGAGAAAATAAAATGAGACACATTATTAGACAACAGTAGAAGTTTGGACTCAGACTAATCAATTTCCTTTGCCTGCAAAATTTAAACAGCTGATATTTGCCAGAGATGGAGGCAGTGTGGGGTGGGCAATGCACAGGGGTAGTTCTGATGATCCTGCTGAGTTTCATTCCTCCTGTATAGTAAGTGCTGCTATGGGACATGGACTTTTTGACATCTGCACACACATGCAACACATAAAAAGGAGACAGCTTCCTCACCTGCTTTTAGTAGGTTTCAGAGTGTGGCAACACACTTGTGGTGTCGCTTACATGACTGTAACTGAGCAGCACTGCTGTGGAAGCCCAGTATTCAGAGAATCTTTATCAAGTGTCAAGACTCATGACAGTTGCTAATTTTGGAGGACTTTGAGTGAAGCACTTACCAGCTCAGCTGAAGTTTGGTTTCATCTGTTAGTAATTAGTTCCAGAAGTTAGCCTGAGTGAGAGAAGAAACCCTCATCTTCTCCTGACCATGACAATGGCTATATGAAAAAGGATTCTGCTCTGTTTTGGAGCTCCAGGCTAGAGATATGGTCAGGTCTGGAAGACAAGGTGGATAACTAGACACTCACCTCATCCCCTCTGCTTAGTTTGATGACCCAGTCTTAAGCTTCGCTGCTTGTTTTATGTCTGCTCATTATTTTCCCTTTGCTTGACTACTCAGAGAAGAGTTTCTTCAACTTATTTCTAAATCCTTCTCTGCACTGATAAGCCTGGAAGGTCCCTGGCAGTGTGACAGTGCTTTCTATTCTTCACCCCCTGCCCCCCCCATTGCATAAACTGTCTGAAGAAATCCTGTGAACTGCTTGACGTGGCTGGGAGATTGAGGAGGTAAAAACCAAATAAGCAGCTGTTGTCCCCCCCTCCCCTGCCCAGAACAAAGCAGTCCCTTCCTGCTCAGGCTTCTTAGTGGCAGCAGTGTTGACTGGTTAAGCTTCATACTGAGCCATGTGGGTTGATCTCTTGGTACTAGCTCATCAGCACAGTGAAGTCACTTGCCATGTGGGTGACCTGGATGGTACAAAGTGAGTACCGACTGAAGTTGGTGCAAGAGCTGAATGTTCATTTGGATAAAAATACATTTGACAGTGATGTGCAACCTGGTTAGGTGAGTCTTAAACCTGCTGTGTTCACTGGTGTGTCAAAATGATTTAGAAGATGTGAAGACATGCATAGTAGTCTCTCCTTTATTGAGGTAGAAGGAAATATTTCTGTAGCTTTCAATGACCTTGTGAATCTAGCCTCACTCTGTCATTAGAAAGAAAAAAAGGTAGGAAGGAAGTGAGCTTTCTTGAATTTCAGGCTTTTTTTTTAAAATGAGTCAGCACAGTCTAATCTATGCTAAGATTAAATGTCTCCAGCCAGGAGATTTCAAGAAGAAACAAACAGTTTTGTTAGTCCCCTTCCTCCATTCCCCTGTTGTGCCATTTCTGTGCCTGTTACTTTTGCAGAGGTGAGAGATGTGTACCCAAGTGCTGAAAGGGACATGTGTGTGTCCACATCTCAGGATATTAGGGGCTGGAAGGGATCTCTGGAGATCATCTGGTCCAATGGCCCTGTCAGAACAGGTTCAGCTAGAGCAGGTGGCACAGGATGGCATCCAGGCAGCTTTGGAATGTTTCCAGAGGCAGAGGCTCTACCACCTCCCTAGGCAGCCTGGTCCAGTGCTCTACCACCTCAAAGTAAAGAAGTTCCTCCTTATATTCTGATAGAGCTTCCTATATTCCAGCCACAAGAACACTTGTCCTGCTCCATTTTAGTCTGATGGGGTGATGCAGAGCCTGCTGCCTGGCCTTGTCAGAACTTGATAGCTCTCTAAATACTGTATTCCTTGTTGCCATAACACCAGGAAAATAGTATGGGATACTCCATGATAAATATAGCTGAAGCCTTGGGGAATAGGAGCATTTCTAAATGACTTGGACTTTTGTCAGAGCATAATTTTTACAACAGAAATGGGAACACAATTGCTGAATGCTAACTGCATTTTTGCCTGCTGTGGTGCTCAGCCTTGCTAGACAATTATTATACTAAGGGGACTATCTTTTAACAGAGCATGGTTATCTTTTCTGATTGTTTTTCTTATTTTGCTGTTCACATAAGCCAAGAGAAATGAAAAGCATTTTGATCAGTCATGAATCCTTCCACTGAATGAGATCTAACTTTATTTAGAAGGTTTTTATGCACTATATTTGGATACAATGGGAGGGAGCTTAAGGGCAAGGAGAGAATTTGGCAGATTGGTTTTACAAAGGCACCTCAGTAAGAAAGTGAAATGGGGAAACAGATAAATATCATGCTGGACTGAGTTATAAATGAAAGATAAGCTTGACTATGGGAACAAAAACTTACTCTTCATCCATGGAACTTCCTTCAAAAAAAGGACAGCATTTAGGAAGATAATCCTTAGCAGACAGTCTCTGCCTATGAGAATGGATTAACTTGTATCACAAGCAATGTTTACAATATGAAGACAGAGCAATCTTGGAGCTTCAGAAACTCAAAAGTTCTTAGGGATCCTGTGGCATGTTTGTTATGCTCTGGAAAAGCACCTTCAGACAGATACTAGTTCTAACTGAGGGAAGGATGAGCAATCTTTTTGAAAGGCAAGCATAATGAAGACCTGCATATTTCATGATATATCATGTGCTGCTCAGGTGCAGAGGCAAAAATTCAACACTTTACAAACATGTCTGCCCAAACTGGAGCAGAGGTAGCTATTTTGCATCCCAGCAAAATGTGTTTGATCTTGGAAGCTATAGAATATTTGTTTTATGACTATGAGAGTGCCAAGAAATTCTTTGAAGCAAAGTCTGTAACCTCTGAGGCTGAGATGGAATAGGATGAAACAGGAGAGTTACTGGAAGATGACATTATTAAACAAAATGAAATAAAATACAAAAATACCCCAAACCCAAACATAACAGCCTTCCCCTTCAACTCTTTTTAAGCTTGCCTTTAAAATTATATTGCCTGTCATGACTCTAATTCTTTAAATTAATTATGGTGACTGATGTGGAGTTTGAAATACCTTCTCCGATGCATTTGTGGTACGATAGATCATGATTAATTGAGATCTAGAGGTCTGAAGTTTGATAGCTTGTGAGGTACAGTTTGTGATACAGCCTCAGCTTCCATTGCTTTTAATTGAACTGTGTCTTTCTGGATGTCATTAGTCAGAGCATTCCAAGTTTTCCTTTTTTCCTTCCAAACTGATAACATTGCACTCACCACCCTGTTTTAACAGGCAGAAAATAACAGTGACAAAACCTTGCTTTTGAAGCTGAAATCTGTACTTGCGTAGGAAAGCATTTGCTGTACAGCTCCTTTGTGGACTTGCTGTGGTAGCACAGTATGTAAGTGTAGTTGAAATAGTTAAATATCAATGCTATTGATAGTGAGGAGCTTGTTTTGTCTCTTGCTTTTGGTTATTGAATTCATCCTGCTGTCATGGGTTGTGTGACAGCACAGGGACCCTCCTATTAAAGTAAGTGCTAGGCAGCTCTGAGAGACCTTGATAACTTGAACAACTTGATTAACTCTTCTTACAAATAATCTTGCAATGAAGGCATGGGGTTTTTGGGGCTGATTTTATTTTGTTTATTTATTTTTTAATATACTTGCCTTAGTGATCTACAGTGGGAGGAGTATCTGTATTTCTGCTTTGTACAGAACCTAGAACACTAATTTCTAAATCCTGAAACTAGCTCAAATAGGCATAGAAACAAGATATTTAGGACTTGCAACTCAAGCCTTGAAACTGTTAGATTTTGCTGCTGTTTTTAAGCCACTTTGAGGCTCCTTTTGTGCCATTGCAATTAGGTGTTGCAGAGGCTATGGATCTCTGCTGTGTGTATGAACATCTAATGGTGTGAAATGCTGTTTTCTTGAAGAGATTAGGAGAGGCAGTACACATGTTACAGCAACAGCTTTAATAAAATGTCTGTATCTTTTATTCCTTGTCTGTATCACTCCAGGTAGCTAGTCAGGCTTAATTTGGCACCTGGACATGGCTGTGGTTCTTTTTAAAGTTCAGGGGTGATGAAAGGGCTTCACTGAGCTCTTAAGAAATGCTAGTAGAAGGCAATGACTAGAGGTGGTGGAGAGGCTCCTATTAAAAGCTTTGAGGGATTACTGAACAAATCCACAGTGGTGAAAATGCAATGGCCAAAGATCATATTGTGAGAACAACTGAGCTGTTAGCTTGCTGTTGCAACTCTGATTATGTGGATGGCAAATGCAGAATACATAATGCTTCAGTCAGTATCTCAAGTAATAGCCACTGACAACAGGCAGTTCTGCTGCAACAGATGTACAGTGTTCAGTTAACTTCAGGCAAAGGAGGCCAACCCAAACACTGTTGTAGCATTCTGAAGACTGACTGCATGAAGAATGTAAGGATCTCCCAAGTGGTTCAGTGCTTCTAAGCTGGAAAGCCAACACTTGAAATCTGGGATATTAACTGAATGTCTGATAAAAGGCAAGACTATATTCTGGAACATAACTTCCCTGAAATTGCTGATGGATGCTCAAAAGTTTTAAACCTACAGCAAACAATAGAAATGTACCAGGACTCAGCAGAAAATCCATGATACTGAAAGCAGTGACACAAAAGTGCCTGAGAAAGGCATGTGACACTGTTACAGCATGCAGGGTAGCTTATGGAGCTGTGCCAGCTCTGATAACCTATGCAAGATGATGTCTGATATTTGGAGGAAAAGATAAGTGAACAGTAGCTGGATCATATTTTGTAGCAAGACTTTGTGGAGCAAGTGTGACCTGCAGAAGAGGATCAACAATTCAGCTGTTAACCTTGAGGAATTCCTTGTGGGAATACCACCATATCTCAGTATGAACAGAGCATTGCAGAGATAGCAAAAGAGCCATTTATTAATTGTAAGTTGAGGATACAGACACTTAAGAGCTTATGAAATGATGAGATTAGCACTGAAATAAAAAGCAGTGGTCAGCTGGAACAAAACAAAATAATGTCATTTACTGGTTTTGGTAAACAGATGAACAAAAGGATTTGAAGTTGTGGATATTACAGTATTAGTCTGAGAAAGGAACAGGTGGGGATTAGGAGACACATTGGTATGAAGCAAGTGGCATATGAAACAACCCTGGAAGACAAGAGTCTATAATTAGCATTTCAAACACTGCCAGTGAAGGAAGCACCACAAGAGCAATCTCAGTGGCACAAGCAGCTCAGTATTTCTTATATCTGGACTGTAATTTCAACTTCTCTGTAGGCACTGCAGATCTTTTTAGGTCTTCCTAATTTACCATGCAAAAGAGGAATTTCCCTTCTAATCCTATCCCTATTTTTGGATAGGATCATTAGTAGAGTTAGCTCTAAGGTGTTTGTCTCATTAGTGTGTTGCTGAAAGATCTGAACCTTAGGAGCTGCACTTCTACTCTACATAAAAATGTTATGCAAATTCCCCATCTCTCTCAGGGAATCAGAGTGAAACACAGATGCTGTTTTATTATTCTCAACTCACTTTTGACTTGTTTTACAAGGCTTTGGGCTCAATGGGCCCAAATGTAATTAAATGCTTCCTTTGTGCTATTTAGAAAACCCTTCATTAACAGTATTAGCTTCCTTCAAAACTAATGCTGTGTGTGCCAAATTGACTGCACAGAAATAAAATTGAATGATAATTGCTGTTTGAAGCCATAAGAGAGAATTCTTCTCATTCGTAGCACTGTCTTGAGCTCAAACATAGATTGTGCATATATATATATATATCTCACCTCTTGGGGTGGGGGGGCTGTAGAAACCTGTTGTTCAAACTCAGTCTGGGGGTTTCACTGATTTTGTTAGGAAGAAAGTTAAAGAAATGCCCTAAGTAGTAATCAGGCTGGGTAAAGATTTTAAAAAGAGGAGGAAAATGGTTAGTCCCAAACACAACTATAATGCTGACTTCATCTGGTTTGCTTTTCCATTTGAGGCTGTCTTGACCTAGACTGCAAGTATGGCTTAGGAGCATTAACTTCTACAAATTAAAATGACATGTACTTAAGTCTACTCTGACAGAAACACAGTTAAAACAACAACAACAACAAAAAAACCCCCAAACCCCCAAACACAACCACCCAAAAAACCCCAACAAACAAAATCTGTTGGCTTAGGGGCATTTAGTTCTCACCTTGCATTACTTTTGGGTTAGAGTAACTAATATGGTACTTGAGTAACACTCAACAAAACTGCTGTTATAATCCAATCAGTTGGACTTCCTGAGCAAGCCAAATCCTTCATTTATAACCTGCAGTGGATTTGCAACTGCCTGATGTAGGCTGCAGGATTGCTGATATCTTTTTGGGGAGTTTTGCTGTGGGCTTGAGTTCTACCAACTCATGGAGAACTTAAGCCATTGAGCAATGATTCTGGGAGCTGGCTTATAGGATGTAAAGATGTTGAAATTACACAGGAAAAAGTAGCAAGATTGTGTGAAATCAGTGAGAGTTCCCAGTCTTTAAAACTAGACTTAAAACTGCTTGGAAACCTTTAACTGAAGGATGGTGAACTTGACTTGGTAAGTTGACTTTCATGTGC
The DNA here is from genome assembly GCA_013399015.1 of Galbula dea. Classification (NCBI taxonomy): domain Eukaryota; kingdom Metazoa; phylum Chordata; class Aves; order Piciformes; family Galbulidae; genus Galbula; species Galbula dea. The sequence goes on from VWZX01002149.1 coordinate 97,710, forward strand.
CAGTGAAAAGATTGTTTTCTAGTGCAATTCACCCTGGTTTATTGCAAACAGAATCTGGGAGCAGAACATGTAAGAGAACTTAAAAACAATGGATGAGTGGTTGTGTTCAACCTTGTTAAACAGGAACACATGAAATTCTGTGCACAAAGTAAAAAGCCAGAGTAGAGATGTCAACAGAAACCCTTACCAAATAAGCCTTTAATACAAAGCTTTCCTGTGAGAGTTTGTCTATAATGACATTTGCATCTGTTTGTGGAGATAGTCTTCAAAACTAGGGGAAAATATTATGTTAAGAGTTCCAATTCTTTTGAAAACTGTCAAATTAAACAACCCCTCACACCCCATAAAGTTTCTATTAGGTATTCTTCATCATGAAATTAAAAGGTTTGAATCTACAATGAAAATTAAGAAGCTTTAGTAAGATCAGTGTGACTTTTCCCCTTGAATGAGTTTATGGTCAAAGAACAGACATTGTAATATTATTATGACAACATAGCACATTGAAATAATGCTTGAAAGAGTCCATTAAATGAAAAGCTCTTTGGGTACTTGACTATTTGGTCTGTGGACTAAACATTTCAGCACTGCTTATTGAGGATTATTTATTAAAGTACTCAGAAATTTGTAATGAAACTAGTAACAGAACAATGCTAAGAGAAGTTAAATTTTCTGTTAGAAGTATGAGATTGCTGTTAGTGAAAAACTGCAACTTCTAATAATTACATATTATAGAGTTTTGAATTAAGTAAAGTAACCTCAGACTTAAATATTTGAGCTTCCTCAGTGCAAACATCTCTTTGATGTACAGTGGCAACCATAATGGAAAAGAAAAATGTTGGCTTGGGTAAAAAGAGGATAAAGGATATGTTATTATGTTATTGAAACCAGGGGTGAGATTGTCACCACTTGAATATTAATCTCTCTGCAGATATGGAGAGTGTTGGTGCAGAATTCTAATTCTGGAGTCTAACTCAGGGCTGAGTCTGAACCCTTGGCTTCCACTGTTGCCCCAGCACCTCCCATAGAGCTGTCCTGGAAATATCCCCAGCAACTGCAATTGTATCTTTGGAGGCCAGTCTGTTGGGGGTGCATAGATATCAGTAGACTAGAATTTTTCTGGTTCTGAAAGCTCTAAGATATAAACTCTAATAGTATGTGTTTTTAAAATATTGCCAGCAAATAGTTATGAATCATACTTCCCTTGAGGCAGAAATCACTTGACTTCAGTACATCTAACAAAGAAGGCTGTGTTTTAATCCTTTTGAACTGTCCTTGGTTTGATCCTTGATTGGGTTAAAATGCCATAGGAGAAAAAGGGGAGGACAATTTAGTGTTGTCATCCATCTAAGTAATAATGATGCACTTTAATTTATTGGCATCTAAACTCAAAGGCCTGTGAATGTCTGAAGAGAAATAAATAACTGAAATAAAACTTATGACAGAAACAAAAAGCATGTTGATATATCCTATTGGTCTCTGAATTAAAATAAAAATAGGGTTTTTCTCTAGTTTTATTTCTGGCTGAAGATTAAGGGAAATAATCCTTTATTATTGTTTAGAGTTTTGAACAGTGCAAGTAGAAAATTGATTAATATTTACTTCTTTGTTCTTCTGCTATGATCATTAGTCACTGCATTATAGTCAAAGGTTTTACCTCTGACTTTAGCAGAGACATTCTTCAGTTTGTTGGGGGTTTTGTTTGTTTATTTTGAGGCTTATCATAGAATACCAGGTCAGGAGGGACTCCCTGAAGTCTCCATCTTCTCTGTAGCCACCCTTTAAATACTGGAACATGATGGTAAGGTCTCCCTTAAGCCACCTTTTCTCTAGGCTGGACAAACCCAGTTCTTTCAGCCATCCCTCATATGGTAGCCTCCCAGTCCTTGGATCATCCTCCTGACCCTTCTCTGGCCCCTCTACAGGTAGTCCACAACTTTTTGTGTATTTGGGACCAAAACTGAACACAGTATTTCAGATGTGTGGCCTGACAAGCACTGAGTAGAGTGGAATTATGAGTTCTTTATCTCTGCTGGTGAAGCTTTTATGATACAACACAGTATCCTGGTGGCTCTTTGTTGCAGCAGCACCCTGAGCATGCTGTCCACCAGGTTCCCCAAGTCCCTTTCCACAGAGCTGTTCCCCAGCTGGGTATATCCCAGCCTGTTTTGTATTCCTGGGATTGTTTTCCTTAGGTGCAAGACCTTCTGTTTGTCCTTGTTGAATTTCATAAGGTTCTTCTCAGCCTGCTCTTCCCACCTCTCCAGGTCTTTCTGCAGGTAGCCTCTCCCTTCTGATCAGTTTAATTTGCCACTCAGTTTACTATCATCAGCAAAATTCATAACGTTGCACTTGATCCTATCACTTACAAAGATATTAAGCAGTGTTTAGCCCAGTATGGATCCCTGCTCCCATTTTACCAAGCCTAGGCAAGGTAGCTTGCCCTTCTTGACTTTGTAGCTTTGAAGCAGAGGAATATGGCATTTCAAGAGTTGATAAAACTAAGAAACTCCAGGCTTGGAAAATCAGTCATTTTCTCAATGTGGTGGAAGGTTGTTAACCTTTCCAAGCCTGCAAGCTGGATGCCAAGACTGTCCTGGTTCTATACTGTATTCAGAATGTCCATGGAGTAGATCATACATAGGGGAAGTCACTATTTTTCTGGGCTCCCTCAGCTCCATTTCAGGCTAGGGTAAAGCTGAACAGGTAGTTAGTAACTAAGGAGACTTGGTGACTTGTGGCAGCATCCTGCTGTCTCATCTCCTGGGGAAGTCAATGCTCTGAGTTATCCAGCGTGCCCCACTGAAGCCCAACTTCCACATGGCTCGAGAGATGTTGGCCTGTCACTCCCAGTGCAAGAACTGCTGCCAGTCTCATTATGAAATAACATCTTTCTTGGCTTCTGCTGCAGTTTGGGTTCTGCAAATGAAGCATACAGGAGAGAAAAGACCACGGAGACCAAAAGAAACTGACTGTCAGAGAGCAGAGTGGTACCAAAGACTTTGCAAAGTTTAACTGTCAAATAAATGTTTTGCTAACAGGTTGTTTGGTTGTTAGCAGATGCTTCAGTCCAGTAAACACCTGTTTGCAAGGTATAAAATCTTTGAGGGGAAAAGAAATGCAAAGTTTAATAGTGAAATGTGCTCAGCTCTGCTGGAATTATTTCCATGGTGATTTGGCAAATAAAATCTCCTGCAACTTAAGGTAGGGTCTCAAGGGATTTCTTTAGCTGCAAAATGTATTACAAAAGTACCAAACCCCTCCTATTTATTGTGAACTCTCTGTGAACTAAATGCAATTTCTGTTTCCTCACTGTTTGGTTTTAATTTTAATTGTTTTTAGTCTTTGTGCTACTTCAGAGGTGTCATTCTGCATCTTCTGAGCTGAAACTCCTGACATGGAGAAGGGCTGGCACTGTGCTGCTCTTCAACATGAACCAAGTTTAGGTTTGGGTTTTTTTCCCCCACCAAGTACAGTTGGATACAGGATTCTTGGTTTTATTTATTATCAAATCCTGAAAAGGTTACTGTGTGATGCCCACACCTTTAAATAATAAAACTTCTATATTTGCAGATACTCTAATCTGTTGTTAATAAACTTGAAAGGATACGGTCTTGTCTAATAAACACATCAAACTAATGGGTACCAAAGCAGTTCAGAAGAGTGTTTGTTGTTTGGTGTTTAGATTTCAGTCAAAATTAATCAACAATAGATGGGGCCTGCTGCATTTATTAGCAACACAAATCCCTGTGATTCAGTGCCAGGTCCCTTTGAGTTGTTCCAGTGTATGCTGGCAGGGGTACAGGACTGATAAATGCTTACATCCTTGTGACTGTGAAAGAAAAGGGGGTGTGGGGGGTGGGGAAATGCAGCAGAGAAAACAGACCTCAGGGTTGGCATGAATTCCTTGAGAGCCATTTTGAATCTCTCCCTATACAGCCAGCTTGTAAATGGGAAGTCATTGATTCAGGAACAGTGGAGGCTTTTTTTTTTTCTTTGTGAAACCTTCAGCTTTGCAGATGGCTGGCTGCATAAGCCTGTGTGGTTTTGTTCTCTCTTCCCCTCCAGGATGCTTTTTTTCTTCCCCAACTTTAATTTTCATTCTCATTTGGTCTTGATTGAATTTCTTAAAGGGCTTCAGATAACGAGAGGAGAAAGAAATACTGTTACAGACATGCTGCTGCTTCTACAGACCATCTGTGATGATCTAAACCATCTCAAAGAAATTGAAGTGAAGGTGTTTGACTTCTTGATGTTTACTTTTAAGTTCTGGTTGTTAATTCAAGGCAAATTATGGCTCTTTTTGTGAAGAGTAGAGAGGTGAATTACTAGCATCAGAAATGTTCCTGTCAAATTAAATGAAAATCTTTACTGATTCTCTTTGCAACAGGCACTTGTGGAACTGGAGATGCAGAGGTTCCACTCATGGTGATTTTCTGTTGCAAAAATAGGAAAGGCTATTTTCCCTGCAGATAACCAAACACTCTCACTTGCTTCTGGAACCCTGAATTCTGAGTCTAGGAAGTAAAAATGCTCCAATTCTGGACAAAAACACGTTGAATTTCTTGTAAGAGTTACTTAGTGGTAAACTGCTAGGAAACAAGTTGCAGCATGTTGCTCATGCTGTGCTGGAATTTCAATAATGTTATCTCCCAGACTAGTAGTTGCACTTGATGCTGATAAATAAACCAGTTAGGTCACAGTATCTGCAGCAAGTTTTTGCTCTTGACATGACACTTGGTGCTTTACAGCTGTGAACCCAATTCTACTTTTCTAATGGGCAAATGACTCCTGAAAGTTCAAGATGCTTTCTGAGGAAGAGGGGCTTGCAACAGGAGGGAGTTCTGCCTTGTTGAGCTCTGTGAGAGCTGTGTCTTTGGTATAAGAAGCTTTGTAGGAAGTATGGTCTACAGAGCTCCTTTTCCTGGAGCTATTTAGGTTGGTGACTTTAGGACTAGACTGCAAAGAGTGCTAAGAATTGTCCAGATAACTGACCTGTTGCATACACGAGCAGATATGAGATGCTTGAGTTGAACACAGAGCTGGTATAAATCATACAAGTCTTACTAGAGTAGCATGTTCTTGCAGATGGCTTGCTTTGGTACTTCTATGTCCTTTGCTCATGAAGTGGCTACCTTCAAATCTTACCCAGTAGCCCTCTGACCTTATTGTTGTTAGGAAAATACAGAACATAGAGACTTCCTTCAGAAACAGTGAGGCTGTCTGTAGAGGAGTTCAGTGGGTGGAATTACTCAAAGATAGTGCATAGTTGCCTTAGAGCATGGGCACTAAGGAAGCAAATGCTTCATGCTGCCTCATCAGTGTTGTGAGGAGGACTGCAGCTAACAGGAGTTCAGTGTTCAAGGGTGGCCAGTCCTTAATCTATTCCTGGTGTAAAACTGCTGCTGAAGTTGCTATTTGTGCCAGTTGAAGTGGTGGTTTTTAGTTATGTGGAAGTGTCCAGAAGTGGCCATGGTAAATCACTCAGCCTGATTTTCTACTTCTGATCACCATTAAGTTAGCTTTTGTCACATGCAAGATGATGATGTGAAAAAGAAGTAGAAGTGTCAGATCCTCTAATCACTTCTAGAAGACTGTCCTTCAGGCTCTGTCATTTTCCTTGTGTATATTTGGTTAACTGAATGTAGCTGTTCTTTGCTTACCCTCTCTCAAGTGCTTCCTTTGGAAAAAATGAAACAAAGAAGCTCCAGAATGGAACTTCTCAATGGCACTTTGTGGCAAACATGTTTTGGCTAAAAGCCTGGCTCTACTAGTTTGTTTTAAGTGCAGCTCTCCCTGCCCTCTAGGTTGTACTGGAAATGAACGTGAAGAGGAAAACTGTAATTTGGGTGGTAACATCTTCTGGAAGGGTCGACCCTGTGATGCATTGGGGCAGAGTGGGAGGAGTCTCTGATGTTAGTTTAGTGATTAAGTTACAGGAAGGAAGATTAGAGTAACTACGTGAATAGAGAAGGAAAATATCTTCAGGGAGGCCACCCACACCCCACCCAGGTCTTAGCTACATTCTTTCCAAATGCCATTCAGAGATGCCCCCTTCACTAAATATAGTCAGTAGAAAACTCCTTGTTAAACAATATCAGAGGATGTGTTAAGGCACTTGATTTTTTTTTTAATAGCATTGGTTTGATTTTGTTTTTAGCAAGCATAAAAACTTTTTTTTTCTGTTTGGTATTTCTGAAAGGAAGCCTTGGGTTCCAACTGTATATTAGTTGCTGGAATAGCCCCTTTGTATTTATAGGACTGCAGTTAACAAAAACACCAGTTGCAACCCTTAATTTCACCTGTTTTCTTCCTGGAGGTATATTATAGGTCTTCTCTGCTAGAAAAGAGCAAGGGAGAGAAGCAGGGCAGGGAGGAAATACAGCTACAGCAGAGGCAGGCAGATAGTTCAGCACCCTGTGTTTTGGGTGTCCTGCTACCCTATGGAATCTGCAGCTCTAAGTCAGGTATCCAGGCCTCTTGTCAACTTGAGACTGGGTCTGGGTGGATCCAGATGCAAATGAAATAACTAGCTGACAGACAAAAAAAAGGTAGTGAGAGATGCTTAGAAAAAAGATAGGGAATTAGGCCAAAGGGAGAGTGGAAGGAAGACTAATTAGTCTCCATTTAAGTGTTCATGTGGTATATGGGTACCCATTAAAGCAGAACGACAACAGGAGAAGAAATAGAGTTTAGAACTGGGCATCTTCCAGACATGTAGGTTCTACTCCTGGCTCAGAACAGGGTAGAGAATGTAAAATCAACCTTTTCCTCCCTCTCATGGGTAGCCAGACCACTTGTATACAACTCACAGTTTGGGGAATGCAGTTTTTCTGGACCATATGGCATGTTAGCACAGAAGAAACACGTGCATTTAGCCCTGCAATTGCTGGAGTTTGCATGAGAAGCAGATTGACTGGGGAAAAGAGGGGTTCCAAAGTTTCTCAGTGGAAGAAAAAGGCCTCTGGTTGTGCCAGGACCATCTAGTAGTATGTGAAAGGAGAGTTCCTCATGCTATATCAGATCTTCCAGTGAAGAAGATAACATAGCTACAAAGACAAAGCTTAATGGGAGAACATTATTGTGTAGGAGGGAAGAATACTATCTACAGCAAGAGGATGATGCAAAGTATGTTTGGAAAGTGTTGGACTGAGCTACTCTAGACAAGTGAATCTGAGCAATTAGTTAGGCTTTGTTGTGTGCACTTTCAGACTGTTCAGTTGGAAGGAGTCATGAAAGCAAGATGACTCAAGGGTGGAACTAATGCCTATTTCCATACACAAATGGAGAAGATATTTTTAATTCTTACCAGTGGGAGGAATGGAAAAAAAGCATGGAGGTAAAAACATATCTGACTCATGGCAAAGAAGTCATACATCAGTTTGATAGATTCTGTCACGTTTCCTTTGTGAGTAGTCACTACAAATAATTCACTGGAAAGACCTGTCCACAGTCTTTTCTGTGTCCAGCAAGTGCTCCTGCATGACATGTCCTCAAACAGTACAAGGACCTTAAAATTTAAATAAGGTTGCTACAAGACCTTTTGGTCATAAAGGAATATGATCATAAAAGAATAATTGCCTTGCAGAATGGAAGTCAAGGTTTTGCTATTGCTGCAAGAGTTCTAATACTTAAATACATATTCTTCTCTTTTAAACTATGCAAGTTCCTACTCATAGATGAATCTAAACCACTGTAGTGAGGTTACTTAAATCAGGATTGCCAGTGACAGCAATTACTGGTTTTGGAGGATGATGACTTCAGAATAAACTCTTATTTTACCAAACATCAGAACTTGAAATATGTGCATCTTTCCATGCTAGCAGCAAGTATTATAGCACCCTGATTTGTTTCCCCCCATACAGGCTTTGCCTTTTAGTTTCACGTGTAAGGGTTAGTGGAAATAGGTAAGTCAGAGTTTTCCACTCATTGTGTGTTACTCTAATCTGTCTGAATTTCTATTAGAGCACAAATATGTATCTATATATTGACACAGCTGCATTTCTTAGTCCATGTACAAGCCTTTCCATTGTTGGTCTTCTGGGTCATCCCTTTCTATAAGTTCCTACCTCTCCTCCAGACCAATGAAAATGAATGCCCTCCCTTAAATCATTCAAATGATGAAAAATGGAGTTTGAGAATATCATTAGGATTTGCTGATCTTGTATTTTGAACTCAGAGATATATTGCAACTCAGGGGCTATAATAGCACCTGCATACACAACTAATAGGTTTTCACTGGCTACTTGTCCTGCAGCAAATGTGTGATTCCTCACTACTTTTGTGTAGGTCCATTAATCAGCTGAGAACTGCTGGCTTTCAGTTGAATGTGTTGTCTCTCATTTCAGTTTTTAAGTTACCTGTGTTAGAATTGCAGTATCTGGGGGAGGTCAGGGTGTCTTTTAGGAGGTGGGGTGGGTTTTTTCATGCAGACAGTAGAGCAGTATGGGGAACCATGGGCTCAGGCAACAGCTGGAACGTGTGCTGTGGCAGCCAACTGGATGAGGCTGCTGAAGAGCCAATGTAGCTAAACAAAACAGATTTTTAAAAAGTAAGGAAATGTTTAACTTCCAGATGTTTAAACTCTAATCTCTCTGATGTAAAGTCTTGTCCTTCCACATCTGGAATGAATGGCTAGGCAACATGCTGTGCCTGCCTGGCTGCTGAGATGCCACTGCAACATGCCTAAGGTACAGCCCTTGTCTACCATACATGGTGAGGGAGGAGCAGTCATTATGGTATTGTTCCTTTTTCTCACAAATTAGTGAGTACCTAGTGGGTACCTGAGCAATGTCTTCTGTGTTTTAAATTAAGAAGTGTCAACAATACTAGGTTTCACTGAGGTAAAATGGGAAATATCTGTGGTGAATCCAGAAATCCACGGGCCTGATTTATCCTTAAAATGTGTCTCTGCAAGCTAGTTAAGGCCTATGTAGCTACAAACAGCCAGACAGAAACTCCCTCCTCTGTCCAGGGAGGAATTCCCCCAGCATGGAAAATCCCTACACGTGGTAAAGGGCTGCTTCTGCCAAATTTAAGAGATGTGTGCAAAAAGTGTTGGCATGGGAAGCATCCCAGAGGTGGTTACAGTAGATGATGTTCTCATATAGCGCGAGCTGGGTAGTGGCATAACAGGACTTTGTTCTTGTAATAGCACTAAACCAGAACTGGAGACAGCCCTGGTTATAGGTGCTTCTACCACACCTGGCATTCTTGCTATAGGCATAAGCTTTCTTCTTAATACCTCCTATGAGGACCTCTCCACCCCGCCATGGTCCTAGCTACAGTCTCCTGTCTCAGAGGAATGGAGGCTGCCTGTTGGTCTAGTGCCACATTGTAGTTTTTGACTGTTTTCTTGGGTTTCCAGGTAACCTTTCCAACTGCAGCTTGTCTTTTGCTCCTCTGGTGACAGGCAAGTATTGTCATGGTTTCTTAGGGGGATCAATAGTCCAAGAATCTCACCCACCTCTATTCTTCAAAATGGCCTGAGGTGCTTTGCTCCTTTGTAGCAGAGCCATTCCCTTTACTGCTTGTGCAGCTGCTGTTCCTCTGCCAAGTAGAGCATGTTACCTTGTGGCAGAACGGTTGTGGTTTCCAAACTGCCATTCTTCTGGATTCTGTCTGGCTTTTCAGGATGCAATGGAATGACCCCAAAAATCCAGGTGGGGATTTCCTCCTCTTTCCTGGTGGTAGCCCCACCAGCAGCAAGATCATTGGGACTTAAGAAAGCTCAGAGGTTTAGCTCTAATTTCAGCCTGCATTTTCTGCTCTGCATAAGGCCTGTGGTGACTGTTTCCTTTCTTGTGTTGAGGGGATTCTGGCAAGATATTGCAGTACTCACAATACACATATGCAATATTTGTATTTGACTGATGCTGTCACATAAAATTTTTCTGCTCTTTGGGATTTTTGAAATATCTGAATACAAAATAGCAGGGTATCAGAAAAAATTTCTTCACTGACAGAGTTGTTAGGCATTGGCACTGGCTGTTCAGGGGAGTAGTGGAGTCACTGTCCCTGGAGGTGTTTAAAAAATGTGTAGATGTGGTACTTAAGGACATCATTTAATGACATGGTTTTGATAGGTTGATAGTTGGACTTGCTGGTCTTGGAGGTCTCTTCCAACCTTGATTCTGTGCAAATATCCCATACATCAGCAAATGTAGTGCATAGACTTTTAATGGGATTTCAGTACATGTTAGCTGTAAGGAAAAAAAGTGAAAAATCTTCTAGGCTCTGTACTTTCACTTCCACAATATTTAAAGTCTCTCACTTTGCTGTGCCTCAGAATTATTTCTTTTGCTTCTCCAAGAAAGCCAAGTATCAAAGGAAGATCACATACAAACTGTTACCTTAGCAGATAAATTTGCCTGCCCCCAATCCTAGTGACTATAGCATTTGCATAATTTCTTACTAAAATCACACTAATCAATAAGGAAATTACTGAAAAGGAACAAGGTTCTGTCTCTTTCTTGACTGGATGAATAGAAAACTAGATATTAAACCTGCAAGATATTGAAAAGGTCCCAATAAGGTAGAAAGCATCATCTTTTGTTATTATAGTAGCAGCAGTAAATGATGAGACTTAATGCACCCAAGAATTTTTGGACCTCGAATAAAACCACAAAGCCACTTGTGCTCCAAAATGTTTGGGTTTTTGTTACAGAGCCTGTGCTTCAGATAATTTTGGAAATTTCTTCCACTTAATCACTTTATAAGTTGTCTAGAATTTCCTTATACTAAAGGCATACCAGAACTTGGAGAATAACTGGTCAGTGAGTACACACAGTCGCTTCCTACTGCTACGGTTTCACTTCACGTTTTATTTTGGCATGAGTGCATCAGGGCAGAAAGGCAGAAAGCTGTCAGCATTAGCTACCCTAATTCTAGGACAATAAAAGGTTTTGTGCTGAGACAATACAGTTTGAAAGCTTAAGGACTCACTCTTCAACAGAAAAAGTCAGGCCCTAAAGACAGCATGATTCGAGGAAAGATTTGACTCCTCAGTGTTGTCCTGAGGATTTTATGATGCACCTTTGTGAACAAAGTGGTGAAGTTGCAGATGTATTAGCAGGACATTGTTCCCCATAACTGTGCAGCCATCCACAAGATAGGTGGCAAGATAAGCAATTTCTTCACTGTACTTGACAAACAGCAAGTCACAGCCGTGCTTACCTGTCATGGATTTACCTTTGTGATCAACTGTAAGAGAGGGATGTGAACTGGAGCACAGCTTTGTGTCAGGCTGAAAAATTCAGTGCACCATAAACCCCAGAACTGTGATCCCTGTGGGACTGGGCTCCAACTAGTCAAACATCCTATCAATCAGGAGGACCCCTGCATGGTACAGCATTAACTTTTACAATTCAGACTAGTGTGGGACTCTGCTATAATCAATCCATCAGTCAAGCCTGCCTGCACAGTTACCGCCACAGGGGATATATCAACATTTATAATGCTGGCCATTGACAAGCTGAGTTGTGATCGATCTGTCTCCTCTCATGCTGTAGAACAGCTGCAGAGTAACACAAGGTAGACTGCACTTAAAAACAAAGAAGTGTTAAGTAAAATAACCTTAACAAAAATAAATCCATCTATTCTTTAGGTATCACTCCCAGTGACATCCTACCCCATTCTTCTGTCAATTATTTTGGCCTTTTTTCCCCCCTTTCTTTCCCAAACTCAATTCTGATAAATGTTTTTAATTATGGGAGGTTTTTTATTAAGCTTTGTGTGTATATGTACATGATGACCTAATTGTTTGGCACAAAGAACTCTCTCTGATCAGGCCCAGGCCTAGAATAACAGAAGTATGGCAGGTCAGGATGGAAGACGGTGGGTTGGCAGAACAAGTGTGTTTACATCATCCCTGGCCCTAGCTCTTGTTTAGCAGTAGTTTTGGCCTTATTTACTGTTTTTTTTTTTATAGCTAATGGTGCAGTAGATCATATAAACCAACAATAATTTACAGAATAATAATTGTTTGGAAAATTTAGTAGTGAATGAAATTAAATTAGAGAGAGTCAAAATGCATGTTGTGCTTGTGCTCTGTGTGAGGGCAAAGGATGTGTTAGTCCTTGGGCATTCACATAGCTATCAATTTCAGCACACCCTCACCTCCCAGTTTGGGTATAAATGAGATGATTTTATTTTTTTATATATAAAAATTATGGGGGTGTATATATCTAGAGATGTAAAAATGACATTTTCTGCTGTGGTGTTTTGCTTCTCTGTCATTTGTATCAATGACTTCCAGAGGGGTTTTTTGGCAGCAGTGTTGTATCTGGGAAAATGCTGTAATTATACTGTGAAGAAATCTCAGTTTTTAAAAATTCTTAAGTATTTTTTAAAATTCTGGAGGAAAAAATCCCAATCTTCTGAGTTCTGCAGGTCTTGGTAACAATGCAATAGTCTGATAGCTCTCTTTTCTACTGACAAGGCCACCAGTTTGCTGGTATTTCAGGAGTGTATACATTTGAAAAGTTGACAATGTAAAATTCAATGTAAGTGAACCTGTTCCTCTGCAGTTTAACAAGTGCTAAGAATGGGGAGTGGCATGATGCACAGACTCACTTATGCAATGATAAAATTCAAGGTACAGGATTTATGCTGAGGAGACCAGTTGGAACAGCAGAGTTTCTTGGTTCAGATGTGCTACTTTCTAGGCATGGGCCAAAGTCCTATTAGTAGCTGGGTTTAATGCTTCTTTAGCATTACACAGTGGAGCCAATGCACTGTTAGTTTACTGCAGTTAGGAAAATTAAGTGCTTGCAGATTTGGTGAAACACTTAAAGGGATTCCAAAAAGACCAAACCTTGCTGCTTGCTTCTCATCCCACAGTAATGAGAGTTAGGCAGCTATTTGGAAGAGATGTTCTGGGGCACCGGTCCCTTATTGTTCGGATCAGGTCTAGAGCAAGCTGGGACACATTCCTGGCCTGGATTCAAAGTTTGCCTTTCTGTGTCTGTCTCAGCCATTGTATGCCTGGCAACCTTGGCCAAGCAGCTCCCTTTCTCCTGCTACTGTTTCTCCTTGGAGACAGCAATACTCTTCTCTGCTATGCCCATCTCTAAGATCTGCTAGTGTAAGGTAGTAGACAAGAACTGGGTGGATTTCACTGCGAGTCTGAGAGAGACATTTTTCTGTAGTAAGTTCTACAGCAGCTGCAGCCTTTGTGCAAGACTATTATTGCTTCATGGTTTCTATAGGAGGACATTCCCTGTCCTGCTTCCTTGTAGGGAACACTGGGGGTATTCATGTTTTGGGAAGAGATGAGAGAGTCGGAAATAGCTTGTGAGAGCCCAGCCCTACAAATACTTAAATACTGGTGAGGAAATTTGCTAATTTATAAGCCCGTATCCTACTTGGCAGGAGTGGAAAGCTCTGAAATCTCTGTGCCAGGGAAGCAAGTAGCACTAATGAGAAAAGGCAGGCAGATTTGTGTGAGGCCTGGGGCATCCTAAGGCAAGGATGCAGTGGATTTCCAGATCTCAGCATGATAGGGAAGGGGAATCACTGCTCAGATAGGCCACGAGGAGGCAACTGAACTAGATGAGTAGAACCAAACCTTACCTTACCCTCCAAAAGCTTTCTATATAGAACACAGGCCCTTGTGTCAGCATGGGAAGAAGTCCAGAAGGAAAAAAAAAAAAAAAGTTGTACTGGATTCACTAGCTCTTTTTCCCTCTTCTATATCCGGCCAAAGAAATGGCATTTTGTTTTTGTGTTGTTTTTCCTGATGCTAAAGCATTGCTTGAACACAGATGTAAACCATCAGTACAGTACTGCAAGGCGTGGACCACACAGACATGCAGTTCCTTGCAAAATGCAAACCAGAGGAAACAATTTGCCTTCAAAATCAACCTTCCTCATTAATTTCATTAAAAACGTGTGCAGCTTCTAGGGAATGGCAGAGGGTGACTTAAAACATGGCATTTTCCCTTGGAAACTGGCAGGCAGTGAATGTGCTCTGGAGGAAGAAGAAAGGAAAAGGAGATCTGAAAGAAAAGTTGGGAAAGGGAAGCAGATCTCCTGCCGTGGCTGCCATTTTTCTACTCCTGTCTGCTTTGCTGTGCTCTACAGACACACAATAATAACCCCAGTGGGCCCAGGGATCAAATGACGTGTTGCTGAAGGATTAGGAGCAATTCTATCCCCCTGGCATGGGCTTAGGAATTTTCATTAAAATGACCTTGGGTGTGGTGAGAAAGGAATTTGGGCTGCATGGATGGAGAGTTAAACATCCTACCTGGGGAACAACAAAAGGGTCTCTGGAAGATTGGACGCCCTGGGCCTCAAACAGAGCTGTCATGCTTTTTTTTTTCCCCCCCTCAGTGCAGTTGTTCATGGATTAGCTTGGAGATACATGGAGGGTCATAATTAAAAGGCATCTTTCCAGGGGATGGAGGAGTGAGGTGGGAAGGGGGAGGCGGGGAGAGGAACAGGCAGGAGGACTTGTTTCCTGGAGTTGCTTAAAGCCACTTAGAAACAAACATGTGTTTGGTAGGGAGTGGAATTGTGTTTAATTAACAGGGGAGCATTGTGCTTAAGTGCTGCAGCAGTAGAGAATGGAAAATTAGTGCTAGGTTGTGCAACTCCATCTACAGAAGCGACTCTTACACAGGTTGGGTTCTTTGTGCATGCCCTTGCTCAAGCAAAAATCTTCAGTCCTGGTCTAAGAGACCTGATGAATGTCTTCTCACAGTTTGGCTGTGTGTCTTCAGGTGGACATTGGCTTGCACCTTGCAGTAGCATTTTGCAATTCATGTTGGTTAAAACCAATTGTTTTTAAGGGATCAGTTAACTCATTACTGTAGTGCAGTTACCTATGAAATTTGCCATAACATCTTCAGCTGACGGCAAGATTCCAGAAGAAATGGGTCTGTCAGAATAAAAAGTATGATGTTAGCAACAGAGCAAAAAATCTATAATGCAATCAGGATGTAAATACCCACGGTGTTGAATGATTCCATACTTGTATATACAGTCTTGACAAATTCCATCACTTCCTGGTGAGATGTCCCTCCTTACTTTGTATTCCAGGTAAATGAAAAGAAATGGTGGGAGCAGATGTCATTCTCTTAGGGGCCAGTCTGTTGACATTGTCCTCAAATTCCACTTCTGTGTCACTGCCTTATTTGAGCATCCTGCAGGATTTGCTTCTCAAGCTGTTAAGCCCTCTAGGCAGGCCCTTTAATGCACAGGATGGTGACAGAGACTTCTCTCAAAAAAACCCCCACTGATGGCAATGATGAAGCAAGTGGTGAATACTCACTGACTAAGCAATGAGCTGTTGAATTAGTCTCCTCCTGATCAAAGTAGACATGTAGTGAGCACACAACACTTAGAGCAGATACTCTTGCTGACAGCAGCACCAGGATGTAACTAAAAGGTGTTAAGAAACAAGCACTGGAAACGGTGTATTATGTGTAGTTCACTTTTGTTGCCTGGTTTGAGAGATTACTTCTGAGCTGGAACTGAAGTGGCTTTGGAGATTCTGACTCACTCTGGAAGAGCTGGTATACTTATTGACATTTGCAGGAAGGCTGATTTGAAGCAGAGAGAGGTTACTTTCTCATATTAGCCAAGTCATATTAGCACCAGCTAAAATGTTCAATAGGGTCTGTTTGCTCCCTGTCACTATGCACAGCTAAAAGCATTGGTATGCACTGCTTCTGCCTGCCTGTTATGGGTTATCTTGGGTGGCCTGTCTGACCCATTGATAAGGCCTAGTGCTGATGCTGCTGTGACAATGAAATTGTTATGGAGCTATGAAATTGCAATGAATTGCTATGCTGACATCTGAGTCTTAAGCCTCTAGTACTATGCCCAGCCTAGTTTTTCTGAAGCTGACAAATGTGTTCTCCATGCTCAGGGAGTATAGCTGAGGAGGCTAAGCAGTTTGGCAACCCAGAATTTTCTAGAATCATAGAATGCTTTAGGTTCAAAAGGACCTCTAAATGTCATCAACTCCATCCCCCTGAAGTGAGCAGGGACATCTTCAACTAGATCACAGGTTGCTCAGAGCCCTGTCCAACCTGGCCTAGAATATTTCCAGGGATGGGGCATCTACCACCTCTCTGGGTATCCTGTGCCACTGTTTCAGCACCCTCATTGTAAATTTTCTGGTCAGAGACACCCAGATCCTGTAGCATCACTTCATTGGCCCCAGAGAGCATGTTACCCTTGGCTCCGGGCTAAACCAGGTGACAGTTTTGGTGGCTATAAAGATTGTGTGTTTGTTTTCTCAGATCCGTGTTTTTAGATATATTCTGCTCATATTAAACACAACTATGTTGTTTTCTTGCAGCCTCCTCTCAGGAGGAGTGGAAGAGGATGTCCAGTATATATTTACTGTATGGGAAATGCTTGAATACCAGTGAGGGGGAGTATTTGGAGCTAGTTGGAGGAGTGTTTATAAAATGTACAGTACTATTTGATGGGATTTTTGAAGCTTTTTCACTATAAGAATGTCCCAAATCTGAAGAAGTCAGCTGCTAAACATGAAGGTAGAGGTTCTGGCTGTTGAGACCTGTGCATCGTTTTTCCCCTCTGGGTTCAGCCTGTGTGAAGACAATGCTAGAAATCTCCTCATTCGGGAAGTAGAAACTGAACTAGACAGAGAACTGAAAGGGTCTTAAACAGAACAGCCAATGTCTTGCAAGAGGATGTGGGAGAGGTTACATAGGTCTGGGCATCTTCAATTCTGAGTTCTGCACATATAAAGGCTTTCCTGTTGTACTAATGCATGGAAAGGAAGGCTTGTTTTGGAATCTTGTCCTTCTGGGTTTTTTTTACCCTTTTGTCCATGTTTGTGGTATTTCACCATAGAGTCAGTGCAATCTCTGACTGACATTTCTTCCCTTGGAACATGTGCGATGTGGTTAGCAGGTTTAAAAACAAACAGAAGAGCTTTATTAAAGCAGCTTGACCAGAAGACTGAAAAAAACCAAAACAAACCAAAACCAAAACAAAAATAAAATCTTGAATTGGACCTTCAGTTGCCACAGAGATCTGTTGTCCCTGGAATACCTTTGCAGTGTGTGCTAAATGATCACTCAAAGTCAGCATGAAAAAATGATTTCCGAAGCTGTTGGACAAATAAGGAGACTCATTCTGAGCAGGGACTAAATTGGTTTGGAACATATGCTTGTGCTGAGCAGCCAAAGAATATAATCAGGTTTAGCAAAACAAAGCTTGATACCAAACTTGCCAGGAAAAATTGTTTTGTCATTTTGAAATCTGCTCGGTTTTTAAGCAGACCTTCCCAGAGCAGAAAACAATGTGTTTCATGCTCCACTTCTTCTGCCATTGCTATATTTTTCCTCTGAAGTTTTGTAAGGAAGGGGAAGAGTATATAATCCCTTTGTTAGGATACTTAAATTAAAAGCTTGCTTGTGTTGAGCTGCCCTTTCAGTCAGGATTAAGATTTGTTACTCAAGTCTATATACACCCTGTAAAACAACGACTAATCCAGACACTAATCACAGGAAATATTCTGGACCTTTTAAAAATAAACCATGACATTGTATGAAGAACACATAATTGTGAATATCCTGGACAGGTTGAAAATTAGCCCAGTTGATCAGTTACATAATGATCAGCTGGGTAAGCCAAGGGGAAAGAAAAGAGCACATGGGGCAAACAATGCAGCAGCTCTCTGCTATTGTTTCCCTTTTCCTGTCCTCAAGTTTAGCTCAGTACAAACACTGTCATTCCAACCCAAATTATATTAGCAGAAGGTGTCTGTACCCCAGATCAACCTCACTTCTCTGCTCTTTGTTTTTCCTGACTGGAGCTTGAATTCTCTCCTCTTTCTCTCTTTGCCATTTCCAGTGTTTCCCAGCCCCGGATCTGTTGGCCAGAGCAATTTCTGCAGCAGTTGGGTTGTGACTGATCTCCTTCTTCAGGCAATATCTGTCAATATCTCCCCTCTCTGCCAAAGGCTGGTTACTCATGTCAAGGTCAAACTGTGGACAGTCATTCTGTGTCTGCCTAAGTTAATCCAAATCAAACATACCATGTATAAGTAGCTTATCTCCCAAAATAAATAGATGATAATTAGCATAAGCCACCCCACCCACTCCTCTTCCATTCCTCTCTCAAAAATCCCTCCACCTGAGTAAAATAGGATGATTTGTCTGTCCAGTTCCCATGCCATAGAAAATGTAGGTAGCAATTGTGAGGACAAAGAGAGAGAGGAGAGTGAATGCTGATGCTGTCAGCAGGGCCAGTGAAGATGTGTGATGTAGCAGGAAGAGAGTGAGCAGCCAAAGGTAAAAAGTGGTGGGTTTCAGCTGCGATCCCTGCCAAATGTGTGAAGTAGTTGATGGTCGAGTGTTCACTTCTGTGAAAACAGTTCTGGTGAAGAAAAATAATAAATAAAATGATGTGGACTGTGAAAAATCTCAGCTTTACTCTTAGAGAGGGAAACTGTCTAATGCTGGTTGCTGAAACACAGCTGGCAGTGAAGTAGGCAGGTGGGATTCTGCTGTGCTGGCAGACAAGAAAGGAAGATGGGAAATAATCCCAGTGTTTGTTCCAAGTTGTTGAGATAACATGTTTAACACTAGTTATTTAATAAATGACTAATAACATAGCACACTCTGTTCACTACACAGGGTTTCCTCTCCTATTTTGGCTTGTGTAGCTCCTTTGACCCTCTTGTGCCATGTGATTTGTTCTAGACTGTCTGAGCTGAGCACCCACACCCAGACTATGGTTGTTATCATTTAAGGTGTAATTTCTATTTAGATAATTCTTTTTAATCTGGATCTGTGGCTCTGTCACTCAATGCCTAGGAAACAAAGCATGAATATCTTGCTTAAAAGAAATGAAAGAAATCCACTAGGCTAAGCATGACCTATAGGTTTCATGAAAGAATTGGAGGATGCAGTATTTTGAGGTGGAGTCAGGAAACTAAAGAGCTAGACCTAGGACATACAGGCTCTGCTGTGAGCCCCCAGTCCAGGGGGTTCAAAAGGGAGAAGTGAGGCACGAGGTAACCATGACCTGTTTCAGTCAAACCCCTTGTTTGGACAAGGTCCTTGGTGTGTACCAGACAATGCAACTGCTTTACAATACAGAGATGTTTCTCTACGTTGTAGTGCTCTTGTGCTTAATCTCACAGCTTTCAGTTTAATGAAACTATTTGCAAGTAGAGAAAGACAGACATGTTCTGGGTTTGCCAACAGCAAAAGTGGCCAAAAAATGCAGTTTTTAAGCAGTGTTCGTGAATCTGGGAAGCTGTGTTAACTAGAGCAGCCCAGGAGCACAACAGAGGTGACATGAAAGTTCCTGGGGGGTTGGTTTTGCTCTGTGTAATTTTCACTGATGTCTACATGTTCCTCCTCCCTCAGCTTCTGAGGCTCAACCCAGGTGTGCTCAAATGCTCCTGAAACTTGGCAAAAGCTCCTGTGAAGCTGGTGACAGCTCTTGGGCTGGGGGAAGGGAAGGAAGGAGGTGATAGGGAAGTTTCACCTGGTTTCAAGTTTCAGGACAAAACTTTTGCATGAGTAACAGTTTCCAGCTTCAAGAGGCCTGTGCAACATCACAGCTAGGAATCCAAAATACGCTGTTTGTATGCAAGACAGGAGCTGTCAGGCAGAAGAAAGGGATTTGAAGGCAGGATTGAAGAATAGGATAATGTACTTGTCACTCTGAAGGATGTGCTTAGGTGGAAGCCTGTGGGAAACACTTTTGTTAGTCACTCAGATTTGGCCACCTTTTTCCTCACGTGGCAAGGGAAGGGGGCAAGGCTTCTGAGGCAGCAGAGTGACAGTTGTTTCCACCATGGTTTGGAGAGAATGGAGTCATCTGGCACGTCGCTGGCAGCCAGGCTCAGGGCTGTGCCTCCCTGGCGTGCAGCTGGCTGCAGCTGGCTGCCAGGAGCCTGAGAACTGGCTGCTGCCCTAAGGTGATTTAGGAGAGGCTCACGAGTGGAGCTGCGCTGCTCGTGGGCTATCTGCCAAAGTCGGCTCTGGTGGCAGAGGGTTAACCTTGTAAAGGAATTACATTGATGGTTGGATGTAGCTAAAATGTGCCCTCGGTGGAGAAGTCATACATTAATTAAGTTGATGGCCTGTTTAGCTTGTAACCTCAGCAGCAGAGCCTCAACCTCTATGTGGTCAAATAGATTTACCTAATGTAATGAAAGGCCATACCCTTTCCATTTCCTTCTTTCAAAGCCTTCTCACCACAAACTCTTCTGGTAAGGCCACTTATCAGTGACAGCACATTTTTCATTACTTGTAGAATATGTGCTAAAATGAAATTTTGAATACTCTTTCAACTGCCACAGGGAGCACACTGCATATGGACTGGTCAGTAATCTATCCATCCATCAGTTACCTTGGAAGAATGCTGTTTGCTTTGTTTGGATGTTTGAGGTTTTTTCCTTGAGTTGCATTCATTTGAGACAGCACTCTTTACTCTAGGCAGGCTTGTAGGAAAAAAAAAAAGAGCAGCAGGGAACTGATGTTTTTTTTTGTCCCAAGCTGAAAAATTAAACTTTTCATGGGTACATTAAAAAAATAAAATTAGTTTGGTAGATCTGAAGTAGCTAGTTTTGTTCTGTAATTCTTCCTGAACTAAAAGGAATAAGGATGTAAGAAACATTTGGACAACACCTGAGGGCACATGGTGTAATTTTTAGTGGTGTTCTTTGCATAGATAGGAGTTGGAATTGCTGAGCCCCTCCCAACTCAAGACATCCTATGATACTGTCATTCTGTAGGTACTCTTCATTTGCTTGGAACTGATTTAGCAGAGTAACATGAGTGTACATCTGTTGAGGATATGGCTGTTTCCAACAGAATTTCAAAGAATAATTGCCAGAGTGGTTCAGATCTCAGGCCTTTGTGGTCCAGTGTGTTGTTGCAACAGTGATTTCTAGGAAAGACTGACTTGGACAAAGCTCCAGTGATACATCCTGGGGTGGATTTTTGTACCTTTTTATGTTTAGAGACCTGAATGAAATTTAGATTATTTTGTAAGATGGCTGCTGGCTTAATCTGAATAATTCTTGACAGGTTTTCTAAGGCTAGATAAGTCCCTATGAGTCTTAACACAAGATAAGCTCTTCTCAGCTCTTTAAGTCCTTGGATTTTCAGTTATCTGAAGTCCAGAGGAGACTTCCCTAATCTTTCAGTCATTCAGAGATTTGGAGCTTGATTAATTTTTTTTCTTTTTGTTTTTGAAGATCAGTTCTTTAAATTGGCACTAGAACTGGTGTTCAGTGGAAAGATTTGAAGCAGATGATGAAGACAGAAAGCCACAGGATGTACCAGCTGGATTTTCTCACTGTCTACACAACTGGCTAACTCCCTGCTGCATGAGAATTGCATAGATCACTGCTACCTCTTGAGAGAGGAAATGATAAAGCAAACAGTGGTGAGGTACAGTTCACTGACATGGTGATGTCATCTAGCCTTTCACACTTCATGGAGAGTCAAACTGAAGCCTTTGTATCACTATGGTTCAGTGAAAGAGGGAAGCCACAGAAGCAGTGATGTAGCCAAAGAGGTCTTCTTTTGTTTGTTTTGTTTTGAAGAAATCCATATCTGGGTTAAACCAAGATTTACTTTAAAAATACCTTGTACTGAGTCTTTGAAGGGATTCTTTTCCTGGCAGAGGATGTGGAGAGGACATGCTATCTTTCCCATATCAGGAGCAGGCACTAAGTACTCTGCTGAAGGTTTCCTAGATTACATCTCTTTCCTGATGAAGCTCTCCATGCTGGGAGTGACTGTGAGCTGGGCATGGGTTTTTTTTTTTCCAACTTGATTAAAGTTCTTTATTGAAATAATTTCCAGAAAGTTTGGGCAAACTTCTGATAGAAACCCCATGTCACTGGAAACCTCTCCATTACCTCTTTCTGGAAGCAATCTGGGATGGCCTAACCACATTGCTGCCTTTGGGTTTGTTGTCTTGTAGCCATGTTGGGTCTCAGATTTGTTTTAGATTGTTGATGGGCTTGGTGTTTCTAATGCTTGACACGTACAATTACTGCTGTGGTAAAGAAAAACCAAACAGGATGCCATGGAAGCTGAAACTAGAGGCAGGAGACTAAGAATGAAAACAGCTGAGAGAAGCAGGGAAAGGGAAGCAAGTGACAGGACAGGCTCTGGTGTTCAATGGTGCTGAGATGCAGAGCACTTCTGGCTTGTCATCATTTGCTGGGAGATAAATGGAAGAAAAACTCTTGTTTTGTAAGTCACTGCAAGTATCTTGAAAGTCTTCTCATAAATGGAGACAAAGAAAAAGGAAGTAAAATAATCCAAAGTCTATTTGTGATTGCTTTCTGACTGTCCCCACTCTGTTGTGCGTTGAAGAGATCTGGAGCAGAGCATCCTATTGTTGCAGTTTCTCTCTGTTGTGAAGTTAGACTCACAGTGGGAGGGTAACTTGCAACAAGATGCCAAGCAACTGGTTTATGTGCAGTATCTGAATTTACACATCAGCACAAGCAGGGGACAACAAGGCAAAAAGATGATGAGAGGTTTGATGAAGTGTCCTTAAGTGTCCATCAAGCTCCTAAATGATGTTGTGGAGCCAGAGATGAAGGTAGCACTCAAATAGAAAGGGCAGCTGTAGAAACACAAGCAATAAAATGTGTTTTCTTCCAGAGGGGAAAAGTAAACACTGGTTTACATGATTATGCTATGACTTTGGCTGTCTAACTAAGGTGATACACATAAACAGCATAGTCTTTTTCCTTTTTAAGCAACACATTTAGGAAATGGTCTGAGGGTACAAAACAGGTGTCATTCACCATTAGCTTCAAAAGTTGTACATTTTTGTCTTGTTTTATCAAGTGTGTGTGGGACATTTGTGTGGCCTACTTAATGGGGAAAACACCTGCCCTGTCAGGTGTCTGTTTGAGAGAGAGATTCAGAGGTGCAGTGTATAGGAGATAGCTATCAGTGACTTGTAGGCAGAGGTGGTCTATATTAGCAAGTGGTCAGCAGAGTAGTGATTGACCTGGAAAGGGGAAAAAGCTCATATTGAAGACCTGATGCCTATGCTATAATGTATTTTATCTGGCTCCAAGGACTGAACGCCTGTTAAAAGCAAGAGTACATTAGGTATGTTTCTGGAGCTCACTTTTGCTGTGTACATTACACTATATACCTTTGGTGTACATGACAGAGTAGTTGCAGAGAGCCTGAAACAGAGCAGAGCCCTCTGTTGTCACTGAAGTTTCATGGTTAAAGTAGAATAATAATAAATTTCCCAGCAAAAGTCTAGATGCAAGATTCACTGAATTGCAGATACTGTTGTTCTAGCAGTGCAAATGATGAAGTCAATCTTGCAGCCATTGCAAAGAAAATATTAGATCCTATTTATGAAAGCATTTAGTTCAAACCAGATTTGGTTCCTTTTAAACTCTGTACAAAGTCCTGAGCACAGTGCTCTTCTGCTGGCTTCTAATGCAGTGTGAAAGCATTAAATAACACACCCTAAAATGCTGAGAGTGCCTGTGCAGTATGTAATTTTTATCTTGCATCTCAAAGCAAATAAAATGCACTTGCACTCAAGGAATTCGAGTTATCATTGAAGGGAGGATATGCTGAAATCTATACATGCAGGCAAAGGGCTTAGGTTCCTGGTCTTTGTGAAGATCCCATCATAATTAATTAGTGATAGGCAGTACCTGAGCAATGAAAGAAAAAAAAAAAAAAGAATTGTTGACAGAATAAGATAGTCTCTTATGTAAGTTTTATCATCCCAAGGCTGAGTGGTAGCAGATGTTCCTGGTCATGCAAGCTGCTTTCCCGCTGGATGAGAAGTCAGTGATGTAGAGTCTGAGTATGTTCTTAGTTTACTGAAGGTTACATTCACCACTTGTGTGACACAGTTGTTCTCCCTCATCCTTGTTTTCTTTCCTAGACTGCTGCAATAGCCATTCCAATGGAATGTCTAATTCAAGAACTAATTCTAGTTAGAGGTACTAATGCAGAGAGGAAACCACCTTAATTTGGGACAGCTCCTGCAAGGAAAACAGCAACTTAAAACTAAACATATTAGCATTTCTTGAAAGATTGAGTAGTGCTTGCCAGCTAAATGAAAAAAGATGTAAAAGCACCATACAATGGCATCCCTTGACTCTCACCATAATGATACCCAAATTGAGGATGTAGATTACAACATGGAAGATGCAAGATACAGCATGCAACACAGATGGGTAGAGTGCCAAAAGAGCTAATGAATTATAATTCATCTGTTTTTAATTGTACACTCACTCCTTCTTTTAATCTGCTCATCTCTTCTGAGTAATGACACAGTCCAGTTATTGTTCTAATGTAGGCAATAAGTAAAAACAATTTCTGTAGCTTTTCTCTCTCTCTTTTCAAACATAGGAGACTATGAACCTTAATTCACACTGACAAGTAGGTCCTATAAAAAGCACATCATCTATTTAATAGCTGAGGATGTAAGAAAATGAATCTTGGAATGAATTTTAAAACACTTTGCATAAAAATATCCTAATCTGAAAGCAGAAGTTCAATTCACTGCTCTGAAAGACATTGTGTTTTCCTAAGTTGCATCTGCTGCAAGTCTTTATTTTTCCCTCCTTCTTTCCTGTGCTAGTAATATCTTCCAGCAGGACTGTGAATTGGGGAAATATTTTGGCATGGAACTTCAGCAACAATAACAACACCTAGAAAAGTCCAATTATCTTCAGTAGAACCAGAGTTTAACTCCAGTTTTCAGTCAAAGTGGCACCATGTGATAAAGCCCAGTTGCATTTAGTACTGGAAGCTCTATTTTGCTTTACTCTGAGAGCAGCTGGAGGAATCCTGTGTGTGGTGGCTGGACCCTTGAAAGCTCCAAGCTATTACCTGATATTTAACCTTTCTGAGCTGCCTTGTGGAATTTTTTTTTGTTGGGAGCTGGGTAGCCTTGCCCTTGGTGCAGCACATGGGTTAGTTATCCTTCTGATAGGAATGCTGGGTGGAGCAGAGCTAGCTAAAATGGCTGGACCCAAAATAAACACCTGGACTGTCTAGTATGTCAAGGTAGCTTAGAGTATAGACTCCTAAGTGACAGCACATGTTCACACAAACACAAAATGTACTCAGTTGAAAGTTTTTTCAATTATAAAGAAGAACAGCCCAGGAAAAAAACCCACTATTGCTATTAAAATTCAAACAAACAAAAAAACCCTGGCATGTGAAAAATGTCATGGCAGAGTCATCCTTTTGGAAAGCTGGTGATGCAGAACAGCTGTTTCTCTCAGCATTAGCTGATCAGTTGGTAGTGTGATGGCTTCTCTCATGCTGGAGTATAGTGTCACACTGCAGATGACAAAAAGCAAGTACTTACCTTTAATCTTAGCTCATATTTTCCTTATTTGTTACAACTTTTGCTCTTTCTGGTGGTGTTTGGCTGTCTTTTCCCTCTCTGAAGTGCTAACCCATACCCAGAACCTCTGGCAAGTGATACAGTATGTCAACTCAGCTCACACTCAGGCTTCTATCAGGAATACCAACTTTGGAGGAACTGAACTAGGCACATGATTAGGGAGAGAATAAATCCCTATTTCTGCAGGAGACTCAGTTTCTGTAATTAACTCCTCAAAGAGCTGGAGCTCAATGTTGTGCCTATATTTATACAGTGTATTTGTAGTGCTGAGAAAGTTCAGCTGTTGATACTGTTCAGCTTTATAGATGAAGAACAAAACCAATCAGTTTTTGAGCTTTCCTGAAGCTGAACAATATATTTTCTCTTGATATGTTGTTGCAACATGTTTTCATAGCCTTCTTGCTTTTCTCTTACCTATTTCACATAGAAGCCAAAGTATAAACTGACCTTTTTTGAAGGTAGATTGTACTACAAATAATGATTACAGTCAGAGACAAGACATTAGCCTACCTGACCCAATTATGACAGCCAGGTCATTCCCTCTAAAAGGTTTGCTATATCCTAGACAGCAGAAATCTCAGGTTATTGCTATGTATTGAAGGCTTTTCTGTTATTTTGCAGACATAATTCACTTTGTCTGTGCAGTAACCTTTTCTGAGGGAGGGACAAAGAATCTTATTTGAACAGCATCCCTGTTTTGATGAGAGCATTCTTTATAGTGAGACAGGATTGCCAAGACACTTGGCTCCTTTGCCAATTCTTCCTCCTCCTGGAATTCACTTAGTCTTGGATTTTGTCTTACAGCCTGCATGAAAATGGCAACAACATGTGAGGAGCATCAGTTTTGGCACTCCTTTTCCAGTGTTTATGATGCAGATCTTATTTAATATTTTCTCATGCAGGTTGTTTTATGGGGAATTTGGCTGTTGATTTTTTTTTCTACAATTTTAAACTGCTTAAGCAAATTTGCTGATATGTTGAGGTGTGTTTGTAGCTGGCCTGTGGCATAGAGAAGAGAGACATTCAAGTGTCTTGTCTTTCCAAAATTGATATTGATGGAAACTTTTTGGCTTTGATGTGAGCAGAGTCAAACTTGAGCCTCTCACATCCTTGTCTACAGGCAAAAATTGTCACTCACTTTTCTTGTTCAGAAAATGAAGGCTCACATTAAAAATAAGAGAAAATAAATGAATGTTTTCCTAAGTCTGTGTTTTCCTTAGACATCCAGAAGGTTTTGGTTCTGTTCCTATGAGGACTAATATAAAGATAAAAAAATCTCCAAAGCTGGTGCCAAATTGCAGCCCCTGGTCATCTGTAATGAGGCTCATAACCATCTGTCCCCCAGCTCAGGAAAAGACCTGTGTGTTGAATTAGCAGCAGCTTTCTTGTATTATGTGTTTCCTACTCTGGGGTCCTATAGCCAGTTATCATCTGTTATGGGAAGCCAGGAAAACAAGGAGGCAGCGTGGCAAACAGGCTGTATCCACAAACCATATTGATCCCTGAGCAAATTTGTCTAGAGTCCTCAAATACACATCCACACATGTGTGCACACACATAAATTCCTGTGGCTTTACCACTGCTTCTGTTTACATGGTTTGGTCTGTGCCCCCTCAAAGCTTCATCCTTTTGCCTGGTAGTTTTTACTGCAAGTGTCAGTGCAGGTGTCCCTGAAAATGCCTGTGACCTATGAGGGGGGATTAGAAACTTGCTTCCTGAAAGCTCTCCTGACAGCTGATGGATGATTCTTTTATTACCAGAATTAATTTTTTTTCAGAACAAAACAAAAGGATTTTGCAGTCTGTAGTCAAAGAAAGCCAAACAAAACTGAAAATTGAGTGTATACATTGCAGTTTGATTATTTTGAAGGCCAAGGTTTCTGCTTCAATCCTTCATAAGGAAAAAGGCCACCTTTATGAAACTCATTTATCATTCTCTGGGATCTTTGTTTTGGTTTTTGTGTATTTTGTGGAAAAAAGTCAAGACATCTATTGACATGTTTACTGTATGGAGGCTTTAGTAGCCCTGAGCAATGCTGAAGTTCCCTGAATGAAGTACAGTGTTTTAATAGGGGGCACTTCCTGAAAAGTGTTTGTTTTCTGGCAGGCAGTGGCCAGAAGTAGCCCCAGTAATTCCATTCTGGAGATCAGTGTTACTGTCCTAAGACTTTTGTTAAAATAGGTGGGATGTGTTCTTCCAGTCAAGGGGAATAAAGGAAGTTAAATGAAGAAGGGACAGCATAGCATTTGTAGACCATGGCTAAAGGTGTTGGGTAAAAAGCAAACAAAATGGAGCTGCATCATCTAGTTCCTCTTTTAAATCTTTGCTCATTTTGTTTTCTACTCTGATCAAAACAGGAATTTGTTGACCTGTTACTACTAAAATTTGAAGAGGGAGGGTAGTGAGGGGGGAAAGATGTATCACTGAGTGAAGGACTACAGTCTCCTGTTGGCACTGATGCACATCCTTGGCTTCATTAATATGCACTGTCAGTTCTTTGACTCGGTGACTTCGGCCTAAACAACACTGTTGTGCAGTGCAGCTGTGAAATGTAACACAGGACAAATATGAAATAAAGCTGAACCTTTTAGACCTTGCCCTGGCATTATTTCAGCAGATAGGTGAGTTTATTCATAACATATGCTTGTTGTAGTGAATACCCAATAAGAGGAGGACAGAATTAATTGTGTTCATTTGTCTAAGACAAGACTTTAGGATAAGAGCTGTATGTTGTCATTGTGAATGTGAGTACTCTAGCAGCTGGTTTTCTGTGGTTACAGACTGCTGCTTCTCACATCTAAACCTGTTACTTCTTCACTTGGGGTATGGAGGCCTTGTGATAGTGGAGTTGAAAGCCCAAGGTTTGAACCCTAGCTGCAGGGTTCATTGTCTGTGCATATAGAAGGATTAGTTTCTTTAGCTAGGAGCATAACAGGGTAGGCATGCTTGGAGCCAGCTCTATGCTCCAGTTCTCTACCATAGTTCTTGGTTATGGACCTGCCTCGTGGCTTCTCCCTGAAGCTCTTTTGCTGATTGAAATGGATTAAAGTTTTTCTTTGAGCTGCATTTTCATTATTATTGAGAAAAGGCACTGGATCTGCTGTTTTTCATGCACAATTAAAGAGAGTTAACTGTGAACTAGGGTGTCGGTAGTGAGCAGCCTTTCCTAGTGCTGGCTACAGAGATTGTGTTTTGGGATCTGTGATGACTTATCTGTAACAGGAGCTGAGACAACTTTTTACCTTTTTGTTCATTTGTTTTGATTGGTTGGTTATTTTTCTGAAGGCTAATCAAACCAAAAGTATCTTATTAACTCCAAAATGTCTATATGAAAGTGTTGAGAGTCTCTGTGGTCTAGCTACAGGAGCTAAAGGATTTTGTGTGGAGAATGCCACTGTAACTTGCCTGTTGTTGCATTGCAGTTCATATCCTGTTGGGCTGCATGCCAAACCCACAAACTCCCTCTGTTCCTGGTAACTGAGAAGATTACTTACTCATAATGCTGTGAAATAAATGCTCTACCATTGTGAGCACATGCAAGAAAAGCCTTTAGATTTGATACTCATTATATAGGGTCTCTGAACCTTCCTACAACTGAATAAAGACCTATTCCTCATACAGGATCTCATTTTAAAACCTGGTAAAAAGTCTACTTTTTTTCCCCTATATTTAACAGGTTAATTTATGTAACAACCTCTTAATTTTCTTTTTTGTTTTTGGGGCATGTTGGTTTCACCCCCAATAAATTTGAAAGGGCTATTGTATAAAGATTAACTCTGGGCTGTCCCTTGTTAAGGAGTAGACACCCAAGGAAATGATAAAAACCTTGTATTTTTGCAAATTTTAGGTGAATAAAGAGCTCTCTCTGTATTCTTTTAGCCTTTCCAATACTTCCTTCTGTACAAATATCACAGAAAATCACAGATGGTGTTATTTTTTTTTTCTTCCTAATTTGTGTAGGAGGAGGACTGTGGATGAATTATTCTGAGTTGTCAAATAGATCTCTGAGGCCTAAGGAAGAAAGATCAATGGTTCTTTTTTTCCTGCTTGGAACCAGTTTAATTCCTTGGTAATATCATGATGTGATGCTGAGGTATTAGATGTCTCAGAATCTCACACCAGACACAGCTGAGTTGATTGAGGTCTGATCCTACTAGCCCTGTTGTTAATTTAATAATTTAGCTCATTTTTACCTGGAAGACTGCATGAATAACTGTTGGATTAATATTTTTCTTTCGAAATGATGATGGTTTGATGATTTTTAAAATGGCAATATGGCAGAATAAAACAAAGCACTACAAGCAGAGTTTTGGTAGCTAGGCTTCTGATGTTTCTGTGTCTGTGTTTTGAGAGATTTGATCTCACCATCCAATGTGCTATTAGGGAGAGGAAGAAATGATTAAAGTAAACTTCAGCTGGACTGTCAGTAGTGGTATTTCCATGTTCTGTTAAGAAAAGGCAAAGGTGCATAATGACTTTCCATTGTACTATCAAGAATATAAGAATTCACACAGCCTGATCTTGGGAGGTTTATTTTCCCTTCATATTCCACAAAGCTCTTTGGTTTCAAGAAAACAAGTTCAAGGACCTTGGTTACTTCCCAATAGCTAGCTAGTATTAGTGCTAACTACCACTAGTAAGGTTAACTTCCCAACTTAAAGCTAACTGGTAAGATAGCCATGAAATACACCCCAGCCTTACAGAGACCTGCATTTTTGTGGCAAGATAAAAAAGTCCAAGTTAGTTTTGATGGAGTGTGGCTTTGCAGTAATCCACTGAAAACTTGGGTTTATCACTTGCTTTTGCCTTGTTAAAGCTCCTGTGGATAACTGCTTCATGATGCTCAGACAAATGTCAATTAGTACACATTAGAAACTGCATCATTTGTGTCCCTTGCAAATGGAGGAGACTCAAAAGACACAATCCAGTTAAAAGCAGTGCACATGCAGTGCAGCCAGGCAGTCAGTCAAAATTTGCCAACAACCTGATTTTGCTGATACAGATTTGTTGGAAATATAATATTTCTTCCTGAGACAGGAATGATTAGAAAAGCAGATCTCGAGAGAGTAACTTACTGGAAACTGAAGCCATGCTGAATAGCAAGAACTTTTACCTAAGGAAGTTTGCCTTTTGGAAATTGCAGGCAATTTGCAAACCTTGCTGCTGTGTTTATTTTGGGATTGCAGTGGATATTCTGTTGCTGCTGTTGTGCATTTTTGTATTTTTTTGGGCTTTTCTTTTAAATTTATGTTTAATATAGCATACAATTATTATTTATTATGTAATAAAATATAGGAATATATTCAGTATTATATTAAGATAACATTAACATCATGCATTAATATTGTATGTTAAGTCTTTTAATTATTCTCCAATTTAAATGTTACTTCAATAGGTTGCACTGCCAGATACTGTTAACAGGAATTCATGCAATACAGTGGCTCTACTGAAAAACCAGGTGACCATATGAAGAGATTTGTCTAGTCAGGTGTGCAGCTAGATCAGAGTAGACAAAAATGTCTTTATGCTGCTGGTTTTGAGAATAAACCAATCCACTGAGACAAGTCATAGAAAACAAAATTACTAGAATTTCCCTCAGTCTTCACTCAAACAACAACTTCTGGACATAAGAGTTTGTTCCTTTGGAATCCTCATGTCAAGAGAAGCTAGAATTTTTGTGAGGAGCTTTTGCTAATCATGTGCCTCTTGGCCTGGTGCCACTCTCTATTCTTTCTTGTTCTATATCATACTACAGGTAATCTGTGAGATGATCTTGGTGTGCTTGACCTATAGAGTACATTACACTTCTTGTATTGGTTTTTCTAGCAAGGATTATGAAGCAAGACAGGAAGTCAGGAAGGACAAAATGACTGTGTATTTTAAAATAATTAGCTAATTCATTAGCACTAACTTAGCCAAGCTTCCTTGTACTTGATCTGTCAGGTGAGGTGGAAGGAGAGAGACTCATGTTTGACTGCTTTGTTTTGATTTAGAGTGCCTAATAGGAAAAATCGTTCTGTGTGATACTGACTAGACTGTAGAAGTGAGTGTGAAGAAAAACTTACTATCAAGTATCTCCAGTATATTAGGGAGACTGCTCACACCTACTCCATTATGTCTGAGCAAGGGTGACAGGAGATTTGTTTGTGGGCTCAATTCATGAGCCAGTTTCAAATCTCTCATTTCTTTTATCTCCTCAGTGTTGGGGAATGGATTAATTGGAGGTTGGAGGTCTTGGGTTAGGAGAAAGAAATAAAGGGAAGTAGGGTCACCTGTGCTGGCAGGGTGCTCTCAGAGCTGCCCTCAGGTATGTGGACAGATCCCAGGACCTGATGGAGCAAGATAATGTTCTCAAGTAGACATTGGGTTAAGCTGATTAAAAGTGGTACCTGCTGTGCCATGAGAAGGTCTTTAAGATTTCAAAGTTAGTCTTCTAAGTACTTATTCCACCAGCTTTCTGGTTTGCTTACATATCATGTGGCAGTATCTCTTTTAGATACCAAATGTAAAGCATGTGTAACAGAAAGCAGAAGTGTTCTTCCAGTCTGTGTAATGAAGGGTAATGTCCAATATGAAAAATGTTTTTTTCTTGAAGTGGAACATGCTACTTTAATTATTACATGCAGTTTGGAATCGTGACTATTTATATGATTAGAGTTTGGAAAGGCTTCCACAAAGTCTACTTAGGCATTAAAGAGACACAGGGCTTTTTTCCAAATCTAAATGCAGATTAGAATATGAATACCAATAAAAAGAAGCTTGGAAGTCATCATGGCAGAAGAAATATCTTGAGTACTGATATTGCCTGAAATTCAATAAGGATTTCTTAGCTGAAGATTCAATACTCTTTGCCTTTCAAATCTGTGTACACCATTGCTAGAAAATAATCTTGTTGAAGGGGGAATGGTTGCCATTGTCAAAGCACTTTACAGGTTCTCTGGTGTTAAGGTTGAAATAGAATTTTTAGTGGGTAGCTTTTCTCTGGCATGTGGGATTTTTTCTTTATGTCATGATGTGCAGGTTGAATTCTGCTCTCCATTGTTTGAGAAAGTGGAGGGTGTTGGGGTCTAGTATTTGACATGTTCTTGAGAGTGCATGCTCTGAGATAGTGTTGGTATCATATAGCAAAATGACATAAGCTAAACACTGGGCAAAAGTCTGATCTTACTGACAGCAGTGGAAATCTAGGTGAATTCCCCTGAGACAATGCTAAATACATAGATTTCCTCTGCTTCTACTGTTGTTTTAAAGTGCTGAATCTCTCCCAGTGACATAATTGAAAGAGCCACTGATCACACAAGAAATCTCTTGCCATTTGATAGGCTTCTACAAAGAATGTTTATCCTCCTGAATCTGTGTATTTTTAATGGAACTTCTCTTTTACTGAATTGATTAAGCTCTGTCAAGTTCTTGAATGTGGAAGCAAATCAGCTGTGGCTATGGGCTGATGATCAGATGGGCTGATAATTTAGTAAGGAAAGGAATAGCATGTCCTTAGACTTCTGAAAAGAAGACTTCCAAGAGCTGTAATTTTCAAAATGGGCTGGTTTTGAACTTTGATACTATGCTCAGAATTGGAGGTCTTCCTTTGCTTGAGGCTCTTCATGCACTTTACCAGGGGTCAGGAAGCTTCCATAAAAGCAAGGGCAGTAGGTAAAATCACTCTGAAATCATGGTTAAAGCTCACAATTAAGCAGAGTCAGGATTACAAACCATGTTGAATCCAGTAGACAGGCTAATATTATCTGTGGAGAATCTATCTATTAATAAGATGTGGCTAGTTTTCCATAATGAAGAAGAGAACTGATTTAGTGTCCTGTCATCTCCTTTCTCTTAATGTAAACTACTGTACTATATAAATATATATATATTAATGTCACCAGTGGTAGTTTCTGTAATGTTGTTCATATCTTAGACTGCTGTAATATTTTATAAAGATTGTATAGAAAGGACCTCATCTTGGTAAGGGAAAAACTGGTCTGCTTGAGGGGGTGGAATTTAAATGGCTGGTACTGTACCAGTTCTGCACACAAATCTTGGTTTCTTTCTCCTGTGGTAATGACTGGAGGATTTCTGTATCCACAGGCGTAACAAATGAACAATTAGTCCTTGGTTTTTAAGGTTACATCAGCTCTGAAACATTGCTGCTGTGGTTGATTCATGTTGGTTTTAGCAACTGCAAAATGCATCCTGTCCTTGATGCTCCCTTGGCAGATCTGTTAGACCTATTGATCGCTGAATGAAGTGAATTCTTCTGTTCAGTGGCCTATGATTGTTATGTCTTTTGTGTGGGTTCAGAGCCACCCATTTTCCTTTCTTTCCAGACAAAATTCCATCTGGTTGAGTGATAAGGGCCTTTCAGCTTAATGATCTGGACTATTTTCTGTGCACAGTCAAAAGACAACTATCTGGGAAGGAACTAAGAAATAGTGTGCCTGTGACTCCCTGACTAAGCATTTGCTGGCAAAATCAATATGTAAGCAATTTGTACATGAAATCACACCACTTTACAGTGCTCATCTAAAGAAGCAGAAACTAACAAAAACCAGATAAGAGACCAGACAACTTGTCTTTGTTCTTCCTCTGAATCAAATGTGCTAAGAAGGGAAGATGCAGTGGTGAAGGGGCATTGACTGAGAAAATTCTCACACCAATGTGTATCTCAAGTATTCTCCTTCCTGGTACATTTTTTTCCCATTCACTCTCCTGTCAGGATACTAAGGAGGTTGTAGGGATGTGGGGGTTGGTCTCTCTTCCCAAGTAACAAGCAATAGGACAGGAGAAAATGGCCTCAGTTTGTGCTAGGAAAGGTTCAGGTTGGATATTAGGAAAAAATTCCTTACTGAAACAGCAAAGCTTAGACATTGGAACAGGTTGCTCAGGGAAGTGGTGGATACCATCTCTGGAAACATTTAGAGA
This sequence comes from Galbula dea, assembly GCA_013399015.1. Classification (NCBI taxonomy): domain Eukaryota; kingdom Metazoa; phylum Chordata; class Aves; order Piciformes; family Galbulidae; genus Galbula; species Galbula dea. Next base: position 131,991 of record VWZX01002149.1, read on the forward strand.
ACATGTAGCGAGTTCTTACTGTTTTCAGTGTAAAAGATGGATACATACTTTCTATGCAGGTGGCTTTGTGGCAGTATACAATATAAGAAAGTTTATGAAACACTGTGTGGAATACTGACATTCTTGGAAGAAGCCTCTTGTGCTAGGAGCTTTCTCACACTGTTGAAGTAATTCAAGAATAATCAAAAACTTGTACTAGTCTGGGCTGTTAACTACAGGTTGGAAAAGCTATGTATTGTGGAGGTAGCAGTCTAAGGCCATTGTTCTCATCCTTCCTCGCCTTGTATCTCAGCAGGTTTTGCACATATCAAGCAGAGTTTCCCACACATGTTGCAGACTTTGTATTTGAGGACCAAGTCAGAGAAGTCAGGGCCATAAAGTCCTTGGAAAGCACTTGGAAAGACTGCAAGGAGGGTAAATATGTTAGCTGGTGTTGAACTTCTATGCTTAGTGATGTGAAAATAAGTCAAGTGTAAGAGGGTCATGATCTTTTACTTGAAAATAAGGATGTGGGAGCGAGCCATGGTCTTCTGCTTGATCTGGTCTCTCACCTGCGTTCTGAGAAACAGGTAACAAGCGAATCCGTGTAGGATTCCTTCCCACCTTGGGCATCCGGATGCATCAAGCAGCAATCCAGTGCTTAGCTGCTTATTTCTTTGCTCCCTACCAATTTTCTATAAATATGGGTGAGCTACTCCATTTCCTGTTCTCAGACCTTATGGAAATCCATCTTTCTTTTTCTTCTCCCTTTCGTTGGTGTGTGTACACACTTGCACGTCTGCATTTTTGTGTGCCGCCCATTCCCCGCGACACTCAGTCATAAAGAATGCATGACAGCCATGACCATGGAGCTGTGACACGGCTATATTGTGTGAAATGGGACTGGGAAGGGAGGGCAGGAGACCACTGGTACACATTGAATGTACAGTCATTCCTTCCTTTCCTTGTCTGAAAGGCTTCCAAATCTCATATATTCACAGGCAGACCCCAGCCAAAGCCCGCAGCTGTCATGCATTTTCAACAGATTCCACAGGGCCTAGATGAGGTTTGAAGACATTCCTTTGCTCTTACACATTAGCTAAAAGGAATTACCGTAACATCTGATATTGTGGAAGTGGGAAATTTGCCATCCTGACCTTGCCCAAAGCATTCCGGAACTGGGGGTCCAAGGATTTATTATCTCAGATGGCCTCCAAAGGTCGTGGAGGGCTGGTCTAGGGCTGCTGTGGCTCAGCTCAGACACCAATGTGCTATTCATTTGGAGGGCTTTTTTTTTTTGTGTGTGTGTTGGTTGGGGTTTATTTTTTCCTCCCCTTTGTACGGCAGAAAGAATGGGCAGCCACATGTTACGGCTGCTCTCTGGATCTTTGTCATAGGAAAAGCATGTTCCATTGGAGCAATTCCCAGCTGTCAGTAATGTGCTGAAACACCACAGCCAATCATCAGAGAACAGGCCAAATAAACAGGATGTTCACAATGTGTATGATTGCATGAGTGTGTAACAAACTTTCTGCACATTTCACAGTCTCCTAATGAGATTGACATGCATTGCTTAATCTGCATCTGTCTGTTTGGGGAAGAAACACATAAACACCATGGAGACCATGTGCGAGAAAGCTCAGTTTCTTGGCTGTGTGGCTGTTGATATGATAGGACAAAATCTGGTACTGAGATGGAAATGAGCAGTACTTCAGAGCTATTCATTTAGCTGCTGGGAAGTGCCTTATAGTCAGCCAAGCACAGTTTGGTGAGCATTCGTGTCATCAAAGTGGTTATTACAGCAACAGATGACAAACGTGCCTGAGGATGATGCAGAGAGTTATTTTTTGAGGGGATATCTGAGGTGCCATTTGTTTTCTTTTTGTTTTGATTTCAGAATTTATTTATGTATTTAAAAAAACCCAACCCCCAAAAAACTATGCAGAGAGCAAACCAACAAAGGAAAGAATGTTTACAGAAATCTGTAATTACAGAATGGAATAGCAAAACCCATTGTGTCTTTAATTTGAAATCAGGACAGTATAATTAGAATAGCAAATATAAAAAGGAAGTCAATGTCCTCACCCTCCAAAGCATGTCTTTTTCCAACAATGTTCTCATCTCCCAAACCATCCTTTCTCTGAGCAGAGTGAATGTTAATGCACATTAACTATTTAGCTGCAGGACTGTCAAGGTGCAAGGCAGTTTATCCCACAGTTGGACAATACCAACTTCTTCCTTAATCCCTCTTCTCCCTGTTCCTAGACCTTTTCATGGTTCATTGCTTATAATGTCCTAAAACCTACACACTTTTTGTTCTTGTGAGATTTTTATGAGCAACATCTGATGCTTATTACTTACCTGAAAAAAAGAAATCTTAACAAAAAAAGGCAAAGCAAAGATGAAATATGTCTGATAATGTGCTGCAGTAGTGGCCTTAAATTAGTCAAAGGACCTCCTAGAGTCTGTGAAACTATCTGAAAAAGCTATCACCTGTACTATTACAGTGCTAAAAACTGTTGTTAGCTTTTCAGTCTTATGGGAGAATGTGTAAGGTATGGGTATTATGAACACATCCACCACAACTTAAGTAGAGAAATAAGCAGAGTGTGTCCTGAATGACTATAGGTAGTCAAGCTTTGAAAAACTGACCACCTTGCACTGCACAACACTGAAGGAAGTGAGCAAGAAATTAAAAATGCACTTTAAAAGATGAAGCATTCTAGACGTGGTATTCCCCACCATTATCTTTCTGTTTCTCTTGGTGTTTAGGACATGCAGAGCTCTACCTCTGTTTCTCTCATAAAATCTGAAAAAATTGGGAGGGTGGCAGTGCAAAACACTGTCTAGTATTTTATCTAACAGTCTATCTTTAGCATCTATTTGTTTAGCATTTCTAGTGGGCAGGAATGCTGCTTCCCAAGGAAGCTTGTGAGGAACAATGCCTCTACTGGTAAGTGTCACAGGATGCCAAACAAATGGAGTGGGGAAGGAAGAAGTGAGTTACTGGTAGTTACAGCCCAAGCCTCTGGAAAGATGTAGGAAAAGGTGACTTCTACACAGATTCTTGAAGTATGATTGTTCTGGAAACATAAGTGCTGTAGCAAAAATTCAGGCAATATGAGTCAATAGACAAAAAAATATCTGTGATGTTATCTACCAAGATGCCAAAATTACAAGTAAGCATAAAGTCTGAAATAGTTCCCTGTTTGTGAGCTTGGAAGAAGACTCTAGGAAGAGGTGGGTTGCCAGCTGAAGATATTTGACATAGGTCATCTGTGGATTGTTTGAAGAAGTCCTTTTGTCTCAGAGGCTACCACTTCCCAGCATAATCTCTAGCCTTTGTGGGTTCTACAGGAATGGAATTTATGGGGATTCTTTGTCTTTGATTTGTTTGTAAAATGTGGGAAATAGAGGAAGATGGTAATATTTCAGGACAGGTCTCGTCTGATGGAACATCTAGAGCTTGGAAATGGAAACTGAACAAACTGCAGAGCTGTTAGCAAGAATCCTTAGGCACTTGGCCTTATCATAACTGAAACTGTTCAGTTTCATTTTTCAGTTCTGTTTGATTTTTCTTTGTGAATTATGTTAAAGCTCCTGTTGAATGAACATAGTCAATGCTGTATTATCTTTCCAGATGTGGATTCAGTAGGGCACAGTCAAAAATGTGGCAGCAGGTGCTGAATGTCACCTTCCAACAAGGTGAAAAGTTCTGTACCCCAAGAAACCAAGGACATAAGTTACAACCCACTCCACGCTCAGCATATAGAGGGGCACATCCTTGATCTTGCTGCTTCTTCCACTGGTAGATTTCCCACTGACTGAGAGAAGGCCATCCCTGGTAGTACAGATCTGCTCAGGTACCCTGAAAAGGGTAGTGTTCAGAAACTGTGGCTGAACAAGCTCCTAAGCTGTACAATGAAAACTAATGTAGCATGCAGGGTTTTGTTTTCTTAACTTGATTAAATGGTGAGATGCTAAATGAATAGATGTTGCTACAGGCATAAATAAATCAGAATAAGCCTACTGCAGTGCTCTAAGTTTATATGCAGATTATAAAATTAAACCATTACAGTGCTGCCACCCTGATTTATTTAATTGGACCTGAAGCATTTATTAGCCAGGACATTCTAGACCTCTTACAAAGCCACACTCATGAGAATTAAATGTTTCCACTAAGTTAAGCTACTTCAATATTGACATTCTTCACTAGAACCAAAGAAGAGCAGGGCTAAGATTTCCATAGAAAAACACTTCTTTCAGTAGGTATTTCTCTTGTTTTGTTTATTGCCATTACTGCAAGCTAAATCAGACTCTATTTGTTCTCTTTAGCATCTGAAACTGTATTCAGCTGTACCTCCCAAGAGCTTGCTCAGCGATGCCAGTGCATTATTGAATCAATAGGGAACAGGAAGAAGACAAGCAGGAAACTGTAAGTGTGCAATACAAATGTATTTCTATGACTTTGTAATGGCTTGAACAGATGTGATATTGTATCTTCATTTAGGTGTATATGGCTATAAATATTTTAAGAGTGGAGATGCTGCTGGTATGCTACTCAGTAACCCTTTATTTCACGTCTTCAAAATGGGTAGCGATCTTCCTCCAGGTAATAATATGTTTCTCTTTCAAAATGAACTATGTTTTTTTAAAAGAGCCTTCTTAGCCCTTTTGTTTCACTGTTGTAACAGTGTATATTTGGTTTGTTATCCCTAATAACTTTGGGAAAGACTGTGACCAGCAAAGATTGAGAAGGAATGGTCTCTGCAGTGTGTGTTTTCTGAGAGAACGACTTGGGCACATCTAATCAATTCTCTGCCACATCAGGAGCCTCAGGAAATAGTGGTGTATTGATGTCTCCCCAACTTAAGACCTGTGGTGCATTGTTTGGCCTCCAGAGAGCTTGATAAAGGATTCTGAAGTGAAATTCAATGAGAGGAAGTTGCACTAGATGATCTAATGGTAGAAATTGTCAATAGATGAACTAATGGTACTTTCCAGGCTTAAGAAGCAATGAGTTTACCAGTGGGGTTATAACTGAACACTGTTGTAATCATCATCACTGCTAGCAACAGTTATATATGTGTGGGATGTTATGTTCTGTATTTTCATTCTGTTAATGATTCTGTACATCCCCTTCCTGACTTCATGCATCTCCTCTCTAATGCATCTACTATGGTTCTGTAAAATAACAGAAATTTAGTAGGGGGTAAAGATAACCAAAATAGCTTTCTCCTTTATATATAAACAAGTAATCTCAGTTAATTATAATCAACGTGGGAGAGGTGGGTTTTTAAGAGGACAGGAAATTTCAGTAGGGGAAGGACCATGCATATGGCTTCAGGAGCTTGTTCTGTTGGAGATGATGTTTGAGAAGCAGGTAACAGAGGTGACTTGTGAATGACTGACAGACCAGTAGACAAGATAGAAGATTAGCAAATGTGGATGGTAAAACAAGGCTTCAGAAGTAGAAATAGAGTCAAGGAATAGTAAAAAAGAACTTGGAAACAGATGGCAAGGAACTCTGAAAATGAAGACCGATGAGTCAAAAAGCCAAACTCTGGCTGTATTTTGAATATTGAGAGGAAAGAAAACAGTAGACTGGACAAGAAATTTAGAAAAGGAGATGGAATAAAAACACCAGAAAGAGGAAGGTAAAAGAAGGAACAGTTTGTGTGGTTTCTGGTTACACAGGCAAGGGTGGGGATCAGGAATGAGGCAAAGAGCAGTCGCCAGGTGGTTGCACATCAGCTGTTTTCTGGATTGTATGTTTGTACAATGTACAGATATAGGGTGAGATGTTACATCATCAAAGGAAAGTTGAGGAAATGAGAGGAAAGACCAAAACTTCCTATGCTGTAGTTATGGAGAAAATTAGGCAACTGTCTCCTTATTCTTGGTCTGTGTTTTGATTTTCGAAATTACTGCTGGACACAAGTGAGAATTTATTCTCTTGTGCATGTATGTCTGTAGCCTCTGTGTGTGTATGAAGACTTGAGCCAGGCCAGTTCTGGAGAAATTTCAGTTAGTAGCATTTAGGGAAGGCTTCTATTAAAAATCCCTTTAAATAAAATCCCCCCTGTTGATGCAGGGACTGGGAGAAAGAACCAAAGGCAAAGGAAATAAGAGAACGTTCAGGCTTTGAAATGTTTTAGCAAGGCTGAAGGCCTGTTGGAAGGTTGTAAGGGATAACCTTATAATTTGAAGATGTTCTGCTAGTAGTAATTTTTATCTTTTAGTTGTGTTTTGCACCTTATTATTTGCTCATTTGCTTCATAGAATGAGTGAGATCCTTAGGCAAAAAATATGCTTCAAAATGCAAATGGTTTTCTGTACTTATTTTATTTGGGGAGTTAACCTCTATGAATAGAAGTGGCAGGCAAACCACTGTAAAATTTCGATTCCATTACTTTGGAAAATCCTCCTCTTTGCCCTCCCTTTCCTAACCACAACCACACATATCTGCTATTTTGAGGAACGCCAACATTGTTCTCAGTTGTATTTTCCTTGCAGTTTTAGTGGTTATAAATTGAATTCTTCATCCTCTGCTCTGGTTCGTGTTTTTTAAACCAAATCAAACTCATATGTCACTCTCCAGTTGACTAAAGCATGTCATATAAACTTAAGCAACAAGATTGAGCACTATATATTGAGAATGACAGAATACTTGATAAACTATCAAATATTTTCCAAGTTAAAGCCAGTGGAAATGGCTATCAGTGGCAGCAGCAGCATTGTGAAAGGCAGCAAACATCAGCTAACTTAAGTTCATTTTGACAAGAAAATAAATTTTTCAGTCTAAAAAGAATAGTTTTGTAGTGCTGCAAATACACAGTGTTCTTTTTGTTGATGATATGTTGTTAGTTAATGAGAAACAGGTCTAAACCTGCCAGTAATCATAAGCTGCTGTAGCTCTAGTAAAATTGATAGTGTCTCTGATTTTCATCAATTAAACATCTGCCCCCAAATCTAAAACCAAACAGTACTGGAACTGAAGCCCCTGTAGACCACACTATGGACTCTCCTTTGATGTGGCCCTGACTGTTGTGTCATCCTCTACTTTGGCATTCCAGAAATAAGCAGGCCCCTTCCCGGTGAATATGAAATGTATCTGCTGAGCTCTTTCCTTGCTTATCAGCTTCATCTTGTTGCTGAGCTCTTTTGCATGTCTCTTCCAGTTCCTCATTCGACACAGCATCAGGTTTGAACAGTTTGCCATCCTTTTCACAGCTTTCCGGGTAAGAACAGCTTGCCCTTCTTAGCTGTCCTCCCACAACAAACTTCCTGTTCCCAGTCCCCCCATCTGCTCCTACAATATTCCCAAATCAATCTGCTTCTCATATTATCACCATGTGGTTGGTTTTTAGGGTTGGTTCTTTTTTCCTGTGCTGTCCCTGCTGAACAGAGCAGCAGCCTGGCTGAGTTAGTTTGTAAGATTTTTGCCTTGCATGTTTCTATTCAAGCCTTTTAAGGTTCCTGGTTCCTTTGTGACTTGCACTTTAAAATAACTTCTGTTATTCCATTTTGTCCATCTCCTCTGAAATAGGTAAGTCTGTAAGGCAGGAACGATGCCTTCCTGAGTGTCTAGAAAACATCTGTCACCTGATGATGATAAACAAAAAATGTTCTTGGTGGCAGGAAGAACTTGCTGGAAATATCCTGATAAATACACTGTGAGATGGTACAGGAATTGCCTCAGGAATTTTTAAATGAAAAGCTTCTATTTTCTGTCATTATTTGGTGCTTAATGACATAATCTTACCTAAAGCCTCTTCCCTTCACCTGTGGGAGGTGGTGTCTGGCTATTCCTGTGGTGCTCACCTGTTCAGCAGTATGTCCTGCAGGTCCTTCTGGGAAGTGGTGTAAGCTGTGGTGGGAGCTAGCACAGCCATTTGCCCAAACAAGAACTTCCCTTTCCAGAAGAGAAGCCAGGAACTGCCTTAAAAAGGGATCTTGTGAAGGAAAGGAGGCAACAAGTTCATCATAGGCAGTGAACCCCTATTTACAAGGCTCCTTCCCCATCCTTTGGGGTTTTTTTTTAACTGATATTTGGCTTTAGTGTCTGCCCAGTGTGAGCTAAGGGAAAGTTGAATCTTAATGTTACATAGACCTAAGTTCTGACAGAGCAAAATGAGATATAGGGCATGCATGTTACTGAAAGGAAGTGAAACTGTGGCACTCAGTCTCTGAGGAATAGCACAGTAGGAGTTCTCCACTTCCAGTCCCTTAGAAAAGGGCCATCAATGGCTATTTCTTCACCTGCCAGTGATGCAGAGCTGAGCCAGCCTTCTGAGAGTCATAGCTAGCATTTAAGTCTCTTACATATTTCCCCTGACTCTAACTAGGCTGGAAAATATTATATTGAACTCCTAGGCTTATATAGGAAGGATGAAGAAGAAGGACCATGAGATTATCTGTCATTAACTTCTAAATAGTTATCTCTCTACTGATGGTTATTATTTATGTTTAATAATAGTGTACCTTGATTTGAGGACATGTAGATATGGAGAAGCTATTACTCATTTCTTTTTTTTTCCAGGAGTAAATCATTAGCTTAAAATACTTTATTTTAATTTAAATATGTCCAGCTTTGTTTTCCAGCCACTGTATCTTGAAATGTAGTCCTCTGATAACTTTAAGAACTACTTAGTGTCTGTATTTTCTTTTCATCATGGTATGTGCACACCATGATCCTTCTCAGATATTCTCAGTAAAAATGAACAAAATGAGATCTTTAAGTGTCTCTGTCAATGTAGGAAATTGTCTCAAGCCCTCAACTTTTATAGCTTTTTCTACCTTAGCCATACCAGTTTTCCCATTTTCTTTTTAGGAAGTGCATGTCAGAACTGTGAGCAAATATTCCTTAGTGGTTTAATCAGCTCTAGTCTAGAGGTTAAAACACACTTCTCCTAAATACTTCTCTGTTTATATATCTTAGGTTTCTTTATTTACACTTGCCAAAGATCAAGCTCAATTTAAATTACCTGCATACTCTGACATCTAATTCCTTTGCTACTACTGCTTTTAAAGACATAGTGTCCTGCTGTATAGGTCTTTAGCAACCTGGATGTGTGTCTCTGTGTGAGCTCCAAGACGCAGGTCAGTAGGGATTAATGTTTATAAATATTATAGATATATTTTAATATTTGCAGATTGCAAAATGCTGAATTGCATTGGATCTGATACTAACTTGTCAGGGTACTGCTAGTTCTTCCTTGAGAGCACATTTGAAGCTGGATCTTCATTCCCTGACATGTGTCTCATTGATACTGGCTAGTGCTAAAGAAATCAGAAGTGCATGTCTTGTAGAAGTCTAGGATTATTGCATCTGTGCAGTTGCTTCTGTTAGTGAAATATTTAATCTTCTCAAAAGATTGAATGGGATAGGATATGTTTGACAAGATCTGCTTCCTGTAAAAACATGCTGACTGGCAGTAATTATGTTCCTGTCCTTGAGTTCTTTATCAATTCAGTCCCTTATTGGTTTTCCATTATTTTGCCTAAAATAGTTGTCACACTAACCAGCCTGTAATTACCTGGGTCATCCAACTTGCCCTTTGTGGGTACCAGCAAGTCATTAGTGTTCTTCCAGTCTTCTTGAATTTCCTCATTGTTAAAAGATTGATTAAAAATTAACTTCATCAGGCTGGATATGCAGCCAGCCAGCTCTGCTAGGAATCTGGGCCCATTACTTTGCTCAATTGTTTTTAAAGTGTTTAGAGCTACCTGATACCACTTAGCATCTCCCCTGACCATGAACTTCAACCAGTAAGAGGTGTGGGGGTTTTTTTCTGCCCTTCTCCTTTACTTTTTCTTTCCTCATTTTTTATTTTCCTCCTTTATTTTTTTCCTTTCCTCCTTTATTTTTTTCCTTTCCTCCTTTATTTTTTTCCTTTCCTCCTTCATTTTTTCCTCCTGTGAGGCTCCTGCTGTTTCTGTCTGGATATTAACATCTTAAGTACTCCTAAATATGGTGGACCCTGATCTCAGCACTAGGACTTCTTGTTACTGGTACATTAAAACCCACTTGTTATCATTAACAGTGCCATCATTTATTTTTAAGCTTTAAGAGTTCTCTGCAGACCCAATTTTTCTGCATCAGTCTGTTATTTTCCCATGAGTTATGTCTTGTAAGCTTTCTCCTCTATTGCTGTCTTAACTTTGATCCAACTGGTGGTTGTATCAAGTTATTGTCTGTCTTTGGATATGGTTTTGTGGCCCTTTTTCATATGATAAATATCAACAGTTGGATTGATTTATTTTTTGTTTTGTAACTTTTCTTCCCAGTTTAGCTTCATTTCTGTTCTTTGGAACAGGAGCTGGTTTGAAGCAATAAAATATATATATTTGAATAATAAAATGTTCCTCTAACCAGTCCTGCTTGCCATGCAGTATACTTTAACCATGTAGGCTGCACTTTGGGCTAGTTAGTTTGCCACAGGTGATTCTGGATGGACTAGTAGCTCTTGCTCTGAAAGCAGAAATGCATGAAAGTATCTTGAGCTGATTTCTTCTGATCTAATGTATGCTTCTCTGAATGTTCATTTCTGGAAGCAAGTAATGTTTCTCATCACGTTGTCATACAGCTTGAAGTAGTGTGGCTGAAACCAAAGATGATCTTCTGATTTGTAATATGATCATGTCAGGTGTTTTTTAACATAACTTGTTTAGACCATTGGAGTGGTAATAGTTCTTGTGACAAAGAAAATATCTGTATTTTAAAGAGTTTAATACTGAGGCTGGTGGCAATGGGGTTATTGATTTAAGAGTACAATAAAAGGAGCATGAAATTTAAAAAAATGAAATAAAATCAGTCTTAAAGTGGCAGTGTTGTAACATTTGCCATGATTTTCAAGAGGCAGTTAATGTTGTTTTCATGAGTGCTGTGTGCAGTAGCCCACAGTTCATATCTGGATTATTTTTATGGGGTTGTTTTCAGAGCTGAAGGCCTATCATGGCATTAAGAGTGTTTTTGTAATAATAACTCTTTTATAGTGATAGTGCACATGTGTATGTGGGTGACAGTAAATCCTTATGTCTTCACCTGCCTTCAACATCAATCTGAGATACAAACAATCATTTGTTTGTAATAAAAATAACTAACCCATGAGATAGCTTCCAGAGGATGTGAAACTCTTCTGCTTGCAGGTTTTGTTAATGAAATAAAATTGACAAAGGAAAGCCTACAAATGATTTATTGTTACATAAATCTTGGGTATATTTTGTACATCCTTGGAACAACAGTTCTTTAGACATTAGCTTTAAATAGATTTACAGAAGTCAAAGGTCATAGTTCCTGAAAACAGAGGAAACTATGCATAGAGATCATGTTTATTTTCAGACTCTTAAAAAAATCAAATGAAACCATTCAGTGTATAAAGCAGAAGCACTTTGTTATGAGTAGCAGAACCAAGGACTGTGGATATTTTCATCTCCCTGGTTACCATGTGTAACAAAAACAGATGTAGAAAAACTTGTGGGTTGTTTTCATCATTACTGACTGTAACATTTTTCTTTTTTTTTACATATATATATATATGCTGCAGTTTGTTTCAATGGAGTAATTCTCTGAGAACACCTGCCCACAGACCATGCACCAGAAAACCCACAGTAGGTTGGAAGAGAAGGCAATATGCATTGGCCTCTGTGGAGGGAGCCTGTTAATAGATGGGTACCACCTTCCTGAATGAGTGACAGCTTTGATTACAGGGTCTTACTGCAGGATAGATGAAGATAGATTTACAGGATAGATGAAAACCCAGCACTGAGACATTTTTCCAGAGATTGAATGCCAACAATTTAATTTTAAATAACCCATTTCTAAATTATAAACAGTTTAAAATGAAGATTATTTTCCTGATTTGTTGAACACAAAATGTCATCACTATTTAAAGCTGAAACACAGAATGATTCAGCTCCCATTTCTGACTAGTCTGGGCATAACATTAACCTCCTTTGCAGAGGGTGCACAGCAGAGGCTGGGGCACTGTTATTTGCCTGGTGATTTCAGTAGTTTTCCATTGAGGACTATCCAGGATCATATTTATCCTTTCCATCCATTTTAATCTAAATCTTGATCTCTACACTAAGCACCACTTGTCAGGGCTTTCCTAACTTTATTTTTTGCTTTAACTAGTTTGTGGTCCTGCATTTACCACAGAGAAAAATTTTGGTGCCTCTTACAGATCTTCCCTTCACAGTGAATTGTCTGGTAAAATTCATCTCTGGATCAGGCACTAGCCAGCACTGCTGTCATGTAAGCAGCAGGTCTCACAGCAGTTAGCAACTGCTTTTGTCATGAAGGAAAACCTTTTGCTTTTGCAATATAGCTACTACTGGTTCCTAGCTCTCACCAATTGCCAGGATCGAGGTTTCTCAATGCTGGAGTAAAGTGAGGGTAAGAGGCAGATGCTGGGCATTGTGGAGAGTGTTTAAAGCACTGTACAAAGCTAGATTTAACTGCTCTCAGTCAGCCTAAGCTGACCTTATAGGTATACCCAGGGCATGTTCATAAAGAACAAAAGGTCAGAAGTGTCAAAGGCTCAGAATAATCAGGCAGCTAAACCAATAGGGGGAAAGAAAATACTGGTTCCTTTTTTTCCCCCTTCACTTGGGGATTGGATATTTGCCACCAAGCTTCAGACATAATTAAAGCAGGGGCCTTGTTCCCAGCAGGTACAGCAGAATACCTTCTTTCATAGCTGCTCCACTACAATAATACATTTTTTCTTACATCAGAAAGATTGTTTTGTTCAACTACTTCTCTGGAGAGCATAGCTCTTCCTTCCCCTTGTGGAGAAACCTATGAATCCAATAGAGGTCATCTTTCTCCTCTGTCCTTCCAGGCTATGCTTTTTTTCTTTAACAGGAGAGAGCAGAACCTCCACAGCAAGGAAGGAAGATTTGGGAAGCTGTGATTCCACAGACATAGCTTTTGGCAAAGTAAAGGGTAATGATGTAAAGGACTGAGTTTGTCAGGCTACAGTTTGGCTTTTGGAAGACAGTGAAAAATCTGAGGTAGAAAGGGATGATATCTGCACTGGTGTGTCCAAGCATGTCCTATATTATTACAGCAATGATGATGTGAATAGTTGTTCTTCTGTAGACAGGTGTAATCGGTTCCTTTGTGTAGTGTGGCTGTGGGACATCACATTTCCACTTGACTATGTCTTGCAGGAGACCTCTAACTAGAATGAAGGTATGAAATAACTAAAATGTGTAGATGAATGTCATAAAACCAGTCACTCTAAATGACTTTTTTCCCCCTCTCTGATTCTGTTAGTCTGTGTTATGTGAAGAAATTTGCCATCCTGAAAAGATCTTGAGGCTTTTCTGTAAAGCTTTCTGAGAACTGTGCTATGCCTTTATGATTGTGAGCCAGGTGGGAAAGTTAGTCTGTGAGGATGGTGATGGAGAGATTACATTTCTACTTACATTTTATGCATAGACCTTGAGGCCATTTCCTTAAAAAGCTACTTACAATGCTGCTATTTTATGATTATCTCTGCTATAGTTTGAGGAATCCACTCTGAACTGGTTCAGCTGAGAATAGGAGACCTAAGTATATTTTATTGTTTATACATCCAGCTGGTTTCCAAATGTTCTGGGGTCTAGTCTAGCCTCCTAATATAATTATGAAAAAAAGGTCAGGCTAAATGTCAGGTGTTGACAAAGTACTGATTGTTTCCACTTTGCAGTCTTCATAAATGTCAAGAGAAAAGAACTCTGCTGTCTTGCCTTATTAGAAAAGAATTCAGTGAATGTAATGTGTCTGAAGAGTATTAGTGTGGCAGCATGGCAAACAGTCTGAGTCTCCTTATCAGGTAGCTCATGGAGAAATGGATGGAAATGCAGGTTTCTTGATTTTGACTTTGTGCTGTATATCCAAAGTCATTCAGAGAAGTTGAATGTGCAACTTAAGAATGTATTTCATTCCTATTTTCCATTTCAAATTTGAGCCCTACCTACAACTTTGTGTTGTTCTTTTCCCTAGTGGCATGTTTTTCCTTTAACTTTCTTGAGCAAGTACTGCAAGTATCTTCTGAGTGTTTGGGAAACTCCAGTGGTAGAAAGGGCAATAAACCAAAGAAGCATACAAGGAGTTGTAGTGATGTATTTTGGGCTTTATTCAGTTGTTGAATTGTCTTATAAGAGGCTTTTTATTCAAGATATTCTGATTGGGTTAGGATATGGGAGCTCTGTGCTTTTATGGAGGGAAAGGTAGAAGCCAGCTGGGAGATACCAAGTGGCTCTAAATGCTTGTGTTTATACTACAGCATAGAGTCTCTAAGATCCTTCTAACTGCTTCCACTGCCTCTGAGATTTAACTAGGGCCCTGCAGTTATTCTTGAGTTATGCCACAGCTTTGGTCATGGGACCCTGTCTTGTAGTCAGGTGTTATCTTGTTAGTAAACCTGGTTGAATAATCTCCTAGACTTAGCCCTGTTTTGGCCTCCTCTCTCCTCTTCTTTTCTAAATGACTAAATTTTAATTGCAACATCTACTAGATGATCTCCAGAGGTCCCTTCCAACCCCTAAGATTTTGTGATTCTGTCAAGCATCATGGACCACATTTGGACCTAATAGATGTCTACTATAAAATTAATATAATTAGAAAGATTAGGTGAGGACCTGTTGTAAGTTGGAAGGTATTGAGGTAATGACTTTGATCTCTGGGTGTCATGTTCTTTCCTATCCTGCATGAAGACACTTTGAAATTAAGATTAATGCTGAGAATAAATTTGTGCAATTCTAGTTTCCATATGCAGAATCAATTCCCAAAGACTGGGCCTGGCCCTTTCAGGTCAGTGGAATTTTTCAATAATTATTATGAATTATCTTGAAAGCTATAAAGACAGTTTTAAAAATAGCTTATTGAAAAGCAAAATACTTTTGGGACAAACCAGAATAGCTATGCCAGTATGAATTAATTTAAAGTAGATCACTTATCTCTTAATGTATTCTGTTTAAATCTTGGGTAGAGGCAAAGGAGGCAAAAATGTTCTCCTCTGACAGAAAGCTGTCTCTGCATTTTAAATACATACACTAATTGTAGCTACCAGGGCTTGCTCTTTCTCCATCTGTAGCAGTGTGCCAATCCTTTGTGTGTCTGTCACTGTGGGGTATGGCACAGAAAGGAACAGATAACACAGATTGCTCTTGACTTCAGAAACTGCTGCCTGCCTAGAACGTAGGAGGTTTTTTCCATGCCACTTGGGAGACTACAAAAGGCATTCATTATAAAAGTAGACCAGGGTAATTACCACTACATTTATGTTAGAGGTTAACATTAGTGTTATTTCCTCCATGGCCTGGTTTTACAGAATGTTATGCCCCACTGCTTTTATTAGATCCAAGCAATGGATGAAATAAGTGCTATTAACCTCTAACACTTGAAAAAAATTAGTCTTGAGAAAAATGGAGACAAAGCTGGGCAGTCTTTTTTCCCTGCTTGTTGGGTGAGGTGCTGTAAAACTTTGCAAATTTAATAGTTATTTCATAATATATCCATGGAGGGGAAAAAGGGAAACAAAATAATGCACCAAAAGTCAGTAAAATGCTTACAGGTTTTCTTAAGCCACTGAAAATTTACATGAAATAGAACAATAGAAGGTTTTTTTACTGAGTATGAGGTCATTTGAATTAAAGAAACACCACTGTGAGTCTCAATATAAAATGTTAACCAACCAAACTTCATTGACATCATATTTGAGAGTTGAAAATATTTTCAGTGCTTTACTTTGTGGTTGCACACAGGACCTCAGACAACACTGGTTTAAACAGTTCCATGACTTGTGTGCTTAGTATAGTTAGTGACTGGTGAGATGGTTACCGTGTCACCAGAAACAGGAGCTGAAGAGGTTCCCACACAGTACAGATTTAGCAAGAGAGCATATCCTGTCATCGTTAGAGAAACCCCCAGAGGGTGAAATCAGAAGGAAAAGGGCCTGGATCTACTGGGATGTGAATTCCTGAGGTCATTTCTAGGCTGGTCAGAAACATCAAATATTTCTGGCTGTGGATGCACAGCTCTCTTTTCTTGCTCTGCATGTGCAGAGTTCAGTTCATGGTGCTGCTTCACATGCTGGGCTGAAGTTAATTTGGTGAATAATGGGAATTAGGGAAATTGAAGACTGGGGTTGCAAAAATGCTTATGGCCACGTGGCCTTTTTTTGAGCCCCATTTTCCTGTGAGTTAAAATACAGTATGAAGTTATGAAAACTGTTAGATGTAAATGTTTCCTGAATTTAAACTACTTTTAAGGTATTCAAAATGATTTTTAACTGTAACTAAAACTAACCATATTTTTTAAAAAATTCATTTATTTCTGATTTGCCTTTGTCCATTTGCCAGCACAGCCTTTCCTAACCTTACAAAGAATTAGGCAGCCTGTCCCCAGACGGAACTGTAGAGTTGGAAATGATTTGACTTTAAACTTCTTGTTAAGTTCCATTTCCTTCCATCTGAGTTAAACACATACCTAAGTGTTCTTTCAAATGTTGGTTTTATCAATTTGTTTCTTCATTTCTTAAGAGGAATTTTTCATACTGGGACCTGAGGAACAGTGGGAAGGAATGAAAAAGGTGTTGAGGGGGACAAAAAGTGTTGTTTTAAGGCCACAAGCATTGTCAGGAAGAAGTAAAAACAAGAGAACAGATGTCCTGCAGAATTTTAATGTATTAAACGTAGTCAGCCACATCAGTCAACTAACTTCTAATTACTGGTGTTTTCCTAAAAGCTGATATGAGCTATACCAGTATTCAACATTGTTGGAAAATAAACTGATGATCTCATTGGTCTTTCCTATCTCTGATTACTACAAAGCTATATTTTATTCTGTTTTGGAACTTTTGTAAGGGATTATAACCAGAGATAAGGGTATGTGTCATTTCTTGAAATGAAAAAAATACTTTAGATCCACGTGGGGGGAAAAAAAAAAGAGAATGCTTTTAAAGGTGGCATTAAAGGATTCTGTTAAGACACTTGTAATATAATTTCTGTGGGGACCAGTTATGGTAGAGAGCATGCCCTTGAAACATAATTTCTATAAACACATATTATTGCCCTTCTTTAATATCGCTGAAAGTAAACACTGTCATTTTCTAACCATCTGAAATATTCAGTGACCTAACTGATTTACTTTCAGAATAGTCAAGTCTTACTTTAACTATCTCTTCAATAGTTTAATTGAGTATTTTAAGCCAATAAATTACCCTTCAACATTTCTGTCTAGACGCTCAGCCAGTATCCAAAACAAGCTTGTCATTAATGAACACTTTCTCAAACAAAAGAAAGGAAGGCAGCAGATCTGAATTGTGAACCTTGTTTGGTTCCCTTATTCTAAACACATTAGTAGACTGTATTTCCCCACCTATATAGGCTTTTGTATGGGGAGCATGTGACTGTTTAAATGTCCCAGCAGGGCATCCAGAAAGAAAAAGAAAGAAAAAGAAAAGAAAATTGTTTGGAACAATTTGCATTCGTTCAAGGGCAATGTTAAGCATTTTATAGCTGGTTTATTGCTATTCTTGCACTGTTTAAACTGTCTTTCATGTCAAAAGTCCTTTCCTGCTTACAAATCATCAGGAAGAATTGCGGCCACCACGCTGTTCGCCTAAGCTCCTCCAGGGGTTCTGGCCCTTTGATCACAGATATCGTTTGCAATCGAGTTAAAAATAGGGGGCTGCTGAGATAAGCCGAGGCTCTGACAGGAGACCAGCTTTCCTCTTTCTTCTGGACTTTGTTGGCTCCTGTGGTATGGGAATACGTCATTCTGGCACAGAAGGGGCAGTGTTATGGCTTCAGGAGATACGTTCGAAGGAGTCGGGGAGGTCATTAAAGAGCTCAGCCCCTCGCGAGCACAGCCCAGCTTTGCAAGCGCCCTGCCTTCCAAAGCAGATTTGTAAACTAGAGCCTCAGGATGGAAAATTAACACATGTAAGCCCCTGTCTGTCTCTGAGGCAGATTCAACTCAATAACAAGATTTTAGTGAGGGGGGGAAACTGTTTCAAACTGAAGATCACTTCCTCAAAAACTCCATTGAAATTGTGGAAGAACCCTGTGCTTGTTCACATTGACCAAAAAGTCTAGTGGACACTGGTGGGCAGTAGATCAAGTTTGGAGTAAGTGGTGGCTATGTTGTGGGGGGGAACAAGTCTCCAGAATATTGCATGTACTTTTCTGCTGTAGGTGGAGTAGGGAAAAGTTTTCTTGAATAGTGTCTATATGCACAATGTGTATGTGAGGTTAACACTTCCCCCAAAAAGTAAATTAATTTTATTTTGGTGTCCTTGCCTTTTTAAGTTATACTAAGACCTCTTTTCAGAAACATCCAGGATTAGGCTGAAGAGCTCTTGAAATGAAACTAAAAATTTTTGCCCTTAAATAAAATCCAAATAATAGTCATAGTCCACACAGATATTTCACAGGCCATCTACAGACCATCTTTATTAATATCATTTATTTGTTTGATTATATTGCTTAGGAACATAAGTCATGAACCAGAGGCTGATTGGACTAGCTGCAAAACCAGAAAAATAAATAATGAATTAACTCTTTCTGCAAGCTTTTTTTGTGGCTGACAATTGAAACACAGGGAGAGGTAGACCAGCTGCCCACTGCACATCAGCAGTCTTTGTTTTTAGCAGTCCTCATGGCAAGAGAGATGTTTCAGAAGGGATTTGGATGTGAATGCAGAAGTAGCTTCACAGCTATTTTTTGGAAGACATGCAGCTTGTATTTTATTTGATAGAGTGGGACAGAATAGGTCTAGAAAACCACAGTGTTACAGGCATGATGTTTAAAGGGTATTGGGGAGGAAAGATTAGAGGGAGAAGCAGACTTTATTAGTTGGATGGATTTATTTTGGGGAAAAAACCAACATCACTGGATCTTAAGATGGGTTTTTGTGAATGTCTACAATAGGTCAGGTGAATCACATTAGAATTAGAATACTAGTGTAGTCATCTAAGACTAT
Organism: Galbula dea; assembly: GCA_013399015.1. Taxonomy (NCBI): domain Eukaryota; kingdom Metazoa; phylum Chordata; class Aves; order Piciformes; family Galbulidae; genus Galbula; species Galbula dea. The sequence goes on from VWZX01002149.1 coordinate 150,949, forward strand.
AGGGTGTGAATTAATCACCCACAGCAGAGGAGAGAGGTCTTGCCTGCTGCTGTAGATATAGCACAGGGAATGGGCTTAGTTATAGGGTTTTTTATGGAGAACTAAGGCACATACTTCAGTTTTCCTCCAGCTCTGTTACCCCCAAGGACTGGAGGACCCTGTCTTTGGTCTGGGGGAGGAGGCAGGCCAGAAGACTGCTGTCTGCTGAGAAACTCTTGACCCCTGAACTGACCTTTTATGGGTCACTATTTGACGACAACTAGAGCTGCCTACCTAGGGGTGCTTTGGACTGACTGCTAGCAATGCAGGCAGGGACCTGCAAAAGGGGCATGGTCAAACTCATTTCTGCAAAGCACTAAGTAGCCTTCTGGGCAGCATTGGGTGTTCTTTGGACTTGCCTATGAGATACCCATTTACATAACTGTTTCATTTCTATTTGTTTTATTATTAAAAGACAAACACAGCATATATATTAATATTACTCCTATGTGAATAAAGGAAAGCCTTCATTTTAAGCATATGTGAAATGTATAATTAATGTACAGAGGAAAACATTTATTACTCTCTAATATAAAACATAATACAGCAAGTGCTCACAACAAGCCACTGTAATTATTTATTGTAGACAATGTCAGAGTACTCATTAGATTCAGTTATCATATGGCTGATGGTAATTATGCAGCTGATTTGCTAATTAGATGTGAATCCTTCTGGGACTTCTAAAAGTGGGGTTATTTTAAGTTGCATTAGGAAGCCACTAATTGCATGATATTTAACTATCATGGTTGCTTGTTCTCTAGACAAATGTCAGAAAAATTGCTGTGCTCTTGAGGCAAAATTTAGGCTTTTGAAATGGGGAAATGAACATGATTAGAAGTGTTAGGTAGGAGAGGAGGTGCAGGCTCTGTGTTTGAGCCACAATTTTTAGTACAACAGTGGGGGGCAGAAAAAAGAAAAAGATATTTTGTTATTTGATAAAACCAGTTTTTACCCATTAGAAAGTATTGCCTGAAGTTGTAATTTTTTATAATTCACTGGTTAGAATCAGCACCTCCAGTGAAATAAATGTCTTCACTGTAATGTAGTTGAAAAACAACAATTCCTAATTTATTATCTCTCATGTCTGCATTTGTTTCCTCATTTACCATTTTATTTTGCTCAGTTTCTAGCATATTATAAAGTTCTATGTAGGGACATTTATGGCAGAAATGACATTATCTCTTTCTGTAAGAGAGAGCATAAAAACTATATCCAGAATTGTTCTAAATTTCTTTATGATCTGTGCCTCAGGGAGGGAAGATAGGGGAGGAGTAGGAAAAAACCTTTGAAGGGGATGGAAAATCCATTTGCACAGATGTCTGGAAAATCAGTTTCCTCCCAAACTGTTGTAAGAATCTTGAAGAAATCATTATATTACCTTTTAATCCCCTAGTGCCAGCAGTTGCCTGTGTGACCTGACATTGCCAGCAATGGTCTGTGTGTCTGACAACCTTTCCTTAGTGTCCACATGTTAATTAGATTTATTCCTGTGGAGAAGCACATTCATGTGCACATAAACACATGCATTTTTTGCTTTTCCAATTTTGACAGAGATTATGAATTGAAGGTATTAATAGGATCTGTCAAACAGTATGGGACACAATTTACTTCCTTTTTGGCATCCAGTATATCCTGTCCTTATAGTGAGGGAGTACTGCAAAAATATTGACTTCTGCATGGCTTGTGATAGCCCTTTCAGCACAAAACCCTGAGGCACTCAGCTTTCCTTTCTTTTTTTTGCAGGACAGTAGAAACTGAATATTATTCCAGTATTTTTTTTATATCTAATTACATATTTATTTCATATATCTGTATCAATGCACATTAGAAATCTCTGATGTTGTAATCCATGGAATCACTCTTGCTTATGTCAAAGATAATGTGCTGCAGAGATAAATACATGTCACACAGGCATAACTTTACAGTTTTCTCCTGGGATAAAGAAACTGTGGAATGTAGTACTGGAAAATTCATAATACTGAGGCATGGAGAACTGAGCTACATGGAGGTCTTCTAGGTGCAGAAGGAAAATCCTGTGTTTTACATGCATGTTTATGGGATAAACTGCTATCAGTTAAAGGATTGATAGATTGTCATGCTCTGAATACTGCCATCAGTTATCTACAGCCAATCTCCATCCTTTATTTACTCAAGTAACTGTGTAGAAGTTGAGATGTTACTCACTTAAGTAACATAAAAAAAATAAGCTGTCTCTAGTGTGTAAATGATTGATTATTAAAGCAGGATACTGGTTACTAATGTAGAAGCAATACCACACAGCTAATATGATATCCCATGTAAACAATACTGCCTTTATAGTCTTAATACTGAATACACAAATCCCTGCAACACTTTCAGTAACAAGGCTTTGTTTTAATTGCTAACAAAATCTGGAAAAGTTCTTGTTGAGGATGTCTCTTCATATAAAATGTTTTATTGGGCACCCTTGGGTAGGAAGTGGTAAGCCAGACTGATTGCTTAAGCCACTGAAATCATAATTATGTGTGGTGGTGACCCTGAGATTAGGATAAGAGAATGAAAGTCCCTCTGTTTTTTTTTTTTTAAGCTCATGTTCCTGTTAGGATTTGTTGGAGGAGACTGTTTTCCTTCTTTTTTTCCTTTTACTACCCCCTTTTCTCCCCCCATGATTCCTGTATCACTGGTGCAGATGCTGTTGGAGCTTTGTTTACCTTGCCATGAACAAAGATGTGCCCAAAGTCAGCCAAGAAACCTCTCAAAGTCACTTAAATGTGCATTATCTGAAAGATGTGAGCAGACACATGGTAATTGGCTTTCTCCTGGTAGAGTTATGTTAAATGTGGGCCTGAGGGGGGAACCCCTGTTTTGGGTTGTAGTTTATTATTAGGTGAGGAAATTACTGGACACCTCCAGCTGCCATTAATCAGCCATGGAGTCTGACTGGAGCCAAGTGAGAGGCCTGTGGGTGGATGCTGCTGAATGGTGGGGAAATACAACGAGACAGAGACAAATGTTTTCCAGCCTAGCAGCACTAAACTCTGCCCTTTCACAGTCCTTAACATGCATGTTCAAATTGATTTAGTCTGTTTACCCCCTCAGCCTAACCATCCATTTCCATTGAAGACTGACAGTTTTATGTGTTGCTACCATGTTATTATGTGTTGCTGTGCTGCCAGTAGCTATAGTATTTCAGAAGGGCTCACTTCCAGACATAAAGGCAGAAGGGAGGTGAGGAGCTTCAGCCACTTAATTCCTTTTTGCAGGGTGCAAAACATGTTAAGGATGACACAAATGCTTGCTTTCTCTCATTCTCTTCCACCTTCCTTTTTTTTCCTCCTCATTTATTTATTCATTTATTGTTTGATTTTTGTGTCAACACACACTATGCAAAGCCTTAAATGAGCTTACATGCCTGAGAAACACATCTGTCAGGTGATGTGCCTGGCTTTTTCCTCTTTAGTTTACAAATATGCCATTCCTTCAGGGCTCTGGAATGCTGACCCAGAAGGCTTCTGGAGGTGAGTTACACTCAAGGAAGGAACAGTGCAGGTACAAAGCCATGAGGTTGAGCTGATAAACATGCTTTAGGTCCATCCCTGCTGCTCAGCTGGCAGGTCAATGTCCTGAGGTTGCAAGAAAAGCTGAGCTTGTTAATTGTACACATGCACAAAACAGACGTGCAGAGAAACAGAAGGGAGGAGCTGGTTTTCTGTTTTCTAGTTTTTTTGAGTCAAAAAGCATCAGCTCATTATCTAACAGCCTAATTTCAGAGTTAGATCCCACTAACAGTCTTTATACTGCCTAATGCCTTGTTACACAGTTTGAAGGCTCAGGGTCTTGTCAGCAATGGTAAACATATGCAGGGAGAACTAGGATGTGGCACTCTCCCTCCACAGAATGATCTGTATTTTGCAGACTCTTCTTGTTTGACTTGACTGCAGGAAGCTGTGAAACACCAAAGACAAAGAAATGGCAGACAAAGCGATTTTTGAGCAGCTCAGTGGTTAGGCCTGTCCTCTGGGGCTCACCTAGAGCTATCTTATGAATTCCTGAGTTCAGACTTTTAGTGCACTCAGTGGTTTTTCTCTTTTCTAGTGTTGTAGGTTTCTTGTCCTTTTCCAGCCTGTTTTCTTTTCAGGTGATACCTCTTTATTTCCATTATTTCAGTTTTGTGTGTGTGTGCATATATAAAATATATGATAGCTCTGTGGAGTAATTGCATCAAAGTCAGCCTGCAACAGTAACAACATTGCCAGTCAGTAAAGAGGATTGTTTGGGCCTCTCCTGACTTCTTTCCTGTTGACTCATAACACGTTCAGAAACTGCAAACAAAAGCAGAAAGCAGTTATATATACAAAATGCTGATTTCTGACCTGAGGCTGATTCATGTGCATCTTATGGCATGCTAAGCTCTGTATGCCTATGGCAGGCAGATCTCCTGTGTTCTTGCTTTGAAAGTGGGTGCTGAAGAGACAAGTGCTGTAATAAAAGGTTTTGTTTTGTTGGATACAGACACCATGTTCCTGATATTTTTCCCCTGCTCACCACTTGCATTTATGCAGGACCTGTGGTTTAACTTGGGTTTTCCTGACCAGTCTTTGCCTGCAGTCATATTCTACCCATGGATAATGGAGTCACTGTTTACAAAACCTCACTGTGTAGCTCTGGAGGAAAATACTTTGGAAGAAGGTGAAGTGGCCTATGGAAGCTGCTGTCAAGTCCCTAAAGCCATGGACACCAATCACTAAGATCAGGAAGAGCTCAGAGGCCAAAGGGCTGCCAGTTCCTCTCCCCATAGTGGAACCTCTGCTTTTGCAAAACCAGCTTTTCTCATCTGACTCTGCTCATCTTCTGTCATTCTCCTTCTCCTTAGTGGCTGTTTTGGTGAGATTTTCTTGTGTGCCAGACAGCCATCAGCATCCTAAAAGATGTGTACATGTGGTGCTGAGGGACATGGTTTAGTGGTGACTTGGCAGTGTTAGGTTAACTGTTGGACTCTAGGATCTTAAAAAGTCTCTTCCAAACAAAACAATTCTGTGATTTTATGATTCTAGGTGCTCTGTGGTGGCTTTGATTCTAGTACAGAATTGATCTTTGACTGTGGATGAGCCAAGTATAGTACATAATTACTGTAATAATTCATATTGGTAAATAAAGTTGTTGTGGCATCTTCTCTCTGCTGGTGACTGGCTCCTGGTTGGCTGTCATGCCACTGAGGGGGGCTGGCAGTTAAGTTGTTTTTCAGTACACCTCTGTGTCACTTATCTATGTTGTGCTTCATCAGTTTGTCAATGAGGATGTGGTAACAGGCAGTGGGCTTGACTTTCTGTGTTGGGAGCAAGAGCCCAGAGCAGGGAAACAGAGCTCTTTCAATCAGTGGTTGGATGCTGGGCATTCTTACCATACTTTTAAATGTGCTCTTGAACATAGAGCTACGTGGCATGAAAACAGTTGTCTTCTGTACTGCACATACAGTTCTCTTTGAGCTCACCTTGTTGCATGCCATTTTCCATTTCCAGTTGTGACTCTCCAGTGTTTGTTTCACTAAAAGTGAGTTCACACTGCAAATTTTAGACTTTATTTTATTCCTTGCACACAGTGATGATGGGAGCAGTCAATATCTTCAAAATTTTCTTTTACAATATGAGATGTAAAGTGAAAGCATCCCTTAAGTCTTGGCTTCCACTGATTTATTGCTATGTAAAAGTAATTCTTCAAATGAATATGCATTGAAAATATGTAAAACATTTTTCTTTTGAGAAGCATAACTAATGGTAAGATTTATTGTTCATATAGTTGCCTAACATCACTCAATTGGTTTTTATTCAAAAGGATACAATATTTTTTACTTTCCCATTTTTTGGATTGTACAAAAACTTATCTGCATGCTGAGCTTTAAGCATGTGAATTGAAGTGGCAGTGCTATGAAAACAGCTCCATCATATTTTATTTAAGAGCTGCCTTTTCTACAGGGGAAAAGCAAAGCAAAATGTGTCCCACATTTTCCAGCATAACAGCAAAAGTGCAAAATATGCAAGTCAGTAATTATCAACATATTGCTAAATGCTCAGTGCCCAGGAAATTTAATTCCTTAACTCTCCCTGCCTTCAACTTTTTTTCTGTAAGCACACAGGTAACTGCAAGGAATAAGTGTGTATGTAATGTAAATCTAATTTTTGATGGCTTACCATTAAAATTGTCTTGCCCAATGAATTTTAAGCAGCTGGCCTACACATCCTTTTCACTCAGCTGTTTTTCCTTCTGGAGATACTTAAATAATATCTTGAGGGTGTTTCTTCTTAATGAGGTAATAATACCCATATCCTAGGCCAAATAAACTTGAAGCCAAAGGCTTAGGTGTTTATTAGCAGAGGATGTGGTTATTAACAAATGTAGCAGGAAGCACTCTTGAGTTATTATTTTATTGACATTTCTAATGATTATGCATTTGGGAAATAATTGATTGAAAAATAATACTTACACTTTTAAGAGGGCAGGTGAAGGAGAAGATAATTTGGAGGTCAGTCTGGTACCTTCTGAAGTTGGGTGGTGATAGCAAAGGTAGGAGGATCAGTACATTTTCATGTTGCTTCAGGAAATTCATGTCAGCATGCCACTGTCCTTAATGCAAGAGAGCCAGGGAAGTTTCAGTTTTCCATTCACAGACAGTGAGGCTGTGAGGCCTTTTAAGAGACCACACTTATTTGTCAACAACAGAGGTAGCAAAAGCACATGAATCTGAGAGGTTTGTGTGTTGTTAGCTCTAAGAAGTGACAATTAACATCCTAATCCAGTTTAAAAAGGGAGTTTTGCCCCCAAAGGAGCAATAGCAATGAGCGTAGCACTTAGAAAACTTGATTCTCATCTCTGGATCTTAATTGGTTTTGCATAGATGGACAAAGGACTGGAGATAAAAGGAGCTTAAAGAACATGCCAAGTTCCTGTCATAAGTAAGCAGCAGTTAGGAGAAGACTCTGGATAGAGAAAGGTAGATTTAGGTTGAATATTAGGAAGAAGTTCTTCACTGTGAGGGTGGTTAGGCAGTGGAACAGGTTGCCCAGAGAGGTTGTGGAGGCCTCATCCCTGGAAGCTTTTAAGACAAGGCTTGATGGGGGCCCTGGGCAACCTGATCTAGTGGATGGTGTCCCTGCCAGCCAGGGGGGTTGGAACTAGATGATCTTTGAGGTCCCTTCCAACCCTGACAATCCTATGATATTAAGTCTGCTGTTGCAGTCGTGTTGCTTCCTCTGTCTCCTAATACCTTCATCCTCCAAACAGCTGTGCTGCCTGAATCGATTCGGAGGCCTTGGCTCCCCTTAGCAGCCATCCACCACTGTGGATAGAATATCATTTACAACGCTTTTCATTTTGTATGATGCAAATGCTGGCAGAGTGCAAGAGTACTGATGAGAATGTGCAAGCTATTCACCAACTCAGAGCTAAGCACATGTGTATATTTGCAAGCCTGGAGCTGTGCTCTTTAGTTTCACTCATGTGAAATCAACAGCCAGAGAAAATCCCACCAGCTTCTCTGTATCGTTACAGGATAGAAACTTACTGGTTTTAAACATATAAAAAGGGGGATTCAGTGAACTGACAAGTCTCTACTGTTCTTTGTTTTGGGCAGAAATTGTAGCAGAAAAGTATTTTCAGGTTAGCTAGCATCTATGATCTGAATTTTTGCCAAGCTTGATACCTTCCATTAAAACCAGAGCAGAGGCTAATTGCTATGCTGACAGCTTCATTAAGTTGAATATAGGATGCTAACTTCCTCCTGTTAGAACAAATCCAAAAACACAATGGTTAATTATGTTTTACCTACAATTAACAGAATAAACATTTTAATAGGCAGAGAAGACACACAGATGTTCTAATGGCACATCTATGAGAAACTAGTATTTGCTAGTTCCACTGCAGCTTGACCTCTGTACCTTGGGAAGTTTCAGTCCCATAGGACTTAAATGATTTATTGATCTGGATGCAATGACTATTGCAGAAACAAGTTGTGTCTCTAAGAAGTTAAATACATCCTCCTTCTGTGGAGTACTAATTAATATTTGAAAGGAGTTCACAGTCTGCTTTAATGGGAGTGGAGATATTCAAGGATGGGGTGAACAATATTGATAAGTTGGAGGAAAGTTGAAACATGCAGAGGATGCCATATTGGGAAACTGGGGGAATGTGGGAATGAGAAAATGAGTTCCAGTGGTTACAGCTTTCTCTTTAGTCTTCCCAAAAGGTTTGGTGAGTTGGACCAAAGAAAAGCCAATGGAAAAAAGCCTCTTTTGTAGCAAGTTAAAAAACTCCTCATACCCTACGCCCATGATTGATTTTGTATCACAGTTCTCTACCCAGAAGCTGGAGAAAAGCTTTGTAATACATATACAGCTTTTTTTATAAGTGGAGTTAAGATTTATATTGCCAGGTTTTCATGACAAGTTTCAAAAATAGCAACTAGTGAATACCAAGGGAATTCAAGACCAGCTGCAACAGAGAAGGCCACAAAAGAATGTCCTTCCCTTTAAACTGGAACACTTACCACAGTAGATTTGTATTAATTTCTTTTTGTTCAGTTTTTAGTATGTTTGTTTGCATTATTTTTGGTAAACATGGCTTAGACACAGCAAATCTTCACTGGTGTGCATAGCTTTGAGTATCTTGGGAGTTCCACTGAAGTCAACACATCAGACATGGGAAGGTTTCAGTCCCAAACCCAGTGCTGGTGGTTAGGGCTGTTATCTACCTGGCTACCTATCTGTTCCTGCAACAACAGATACACTCTGTTGAACTGAAGTACAGCAAATCTCTGCTTTTAACTGCACTGAATTTCATATACATCTGTCTGAAATCAGTGCAGTGGAATAAACAAATGACACTCAGCTTGATTTGTTTAACCTGTTGGGAGGTCACTGACAGTTTTTGGTGACTTTTGTTGTTTGGTTTTTGTTGGGTTTTTTTTTTTTTTGGTTGGGTTCCAACCCCTTCCCCCTTTAAATGTCAAACAAACCCAAAGTTAATTTTGCTAATGGTGCTACTGGTTTCTTTTGCTGGGATTTGTTAATCACACCAATCAGGGAAAGGTGTTGCTGCTTCTTGTCATAGTGGTAGCATTCTATGGAGTTTTAGAGATTGCTGAGGGGGGTGGGAAGATGGGATGGAGTGATCATCTGAAGTAACCACAGGACTTGGTGCACCAGTGATGGCTAGATCTTTACCCAGCTCTGAACATTTCCACTTGGCAAGCTGAGACTAACATTTGTTTCATGGAAGATATTTCTTCAACAGAAAGTTATGATCCCTATTCTAGGCTTTAAACACAACTAACTCCTAAGGAGATCCCTAGTTAGTATTGGAAAATAATATATTAGCATTAAAATATTCTGGTAATATATCTTAAAATACAAAGGGAACTCACCAAATCCATAGGAGAACATGCACTTATTGATGCCTATACAATGTGTATAAATCTCTGGCCAAAGGGTGACTCTCCTAATGACAGGAGTATCACATAGCAAACACCATTAACCACAGTATTTTCTATTTGTTATCCTTTTCATATCATTTTCATACCTCCTTTTTTATGTCACTATTCTTTTTAACTTTGCAGTTTTCAGATTATATCTAAGGTGCTTTATAGGTTCTGAAATATTTGATGTGGCTCACAGAAATGTTTGAATGAGAAAGTAAATTATTCTTTGATATGTATTTGAGGAGCTAATGCACCACTTCTAAATGTCTACTTCTCTTTTAATAAGGTTGGCCCAAGGGCATCCTTCTGGTGTCTTTAGTTAACTATTTGGTGTACTGCAAACACATGTCATACATGTGTATTGTGTCTTTCTACTCTCTGGAGCCATTGTTGAGACAGTATTTACTGAGGAAATTACTGAAAAGTTCATATATGTGATTTTAATGGCACAATTTCCCTTTCCCTAGAAGAGATTTATATATGCATGTCAAATTTAAAATCTATGACTCCCAAAAAGGCAGCCACAAAATACAAGGCTGTGGTCATATAACACAACTCCAGCCTCAAAGAAAGGCTGCATTTTAGGACTTTGACACCATTGTCATGAAATATGGATTAATATAAAACTAACAGAAAATGAAATGTGATTTTGCAAGAGAAAGGGACAGTAACTTGCTGTTCCTAAAGTGCCTGTGGTGATAGGGTTGTCTCACATGCAAAAGCTTCTGATAAAGCACTGTTAAAGCTGTAAAATGAAATTTAAGAAATGAACAGAGATCATACAGATATTCAATAGCCCTTCAGATGCTCTGACTACTTGGTTCAAACAACTCAGTCCAGTGTATGAATTTATGGGCAAAACTGACTTATAAAACATGTGGTTGTTAGTTTAAAAATGAACTTGATTTGAGTAAGAGCAGGTCCAGGATTACTGGAAATGATTGTACTTTCCAGTCTACAGGAGTCTATCAGGGCAACAGCTCTTTTTTATGCACTGTTTATTACTAGATAGGAGCAAGAAGAACTTTGTCTGTAGCTGTGAAGGAAATCAAATAATTCCTCTGAGTTTGTGGGACACAAATGATACACATGCTGAATTTGACCTCATGAGGCTACTGATAGTGTGAGGAGCTTGCAGCAAATGCAGTGCAAATCTTGTATTGCTCTGTATTCACAAAGAACCAGGATATTTACTGAAACCTGTGCTAATGAAATGACTGAAATCAAATGCAATGAAAACCAAACCTCTTCATGACTGTGGTCAATGAGAATCTGTAACTGGTTGTTACATGACAGTTATTAAGATCCTAAAAAACCCCACCAGCAGGGTTAATCTTTCAGTAGAAGATATGAGCTAGCATATAAGGACACTGGGAAAAAAAACCTCTTCAAATTATGTAGCCTGGAAAAGGGACAGAGATAATGTCAACTTTAATTATTGTTTTCTTCTGAACACAAGGAATAGGCCAAAGGGCATGAATGGAAATTAAAGAAAAATGGAAACCAGATGGTAGGAAGCATGCTACAGGAACTGGAATACAGGCAGCAGCATACATAATTTACCAAAAAGAAAAGGGGCTTTATGAGTTATTTTGTCCCATTTTAAGCAACATCATCTTATGGTTTGTTTCACAACACCATTATTACTAAATTGAGTCTGGGTTGATAGCAGCCATTGTATTGTTGCCAGAATTTAAAATTCTTCCTTCTCCAACCTTTCTAAGACATCTTTGAAATATAGGTCAAGCAAAATTGGATGCTGAAAGACAGCCACATAAATTAATAGCCTGACTTTAAGAAGTGCTGGTCACCAAAGCCACCCTATATTTCAGGGGGTACTGGCTGAATACTTGCCATTTAGGAAAATGTTGACATTGATTTAAATGCTTCAGCATGGGATTAGGAGCCTAATTTTAATAAGTATTTTAAAATAAATCATGTCAATCTTTATGATGATATATTGCAGAGTGCTGTTGCTTTGTTTTAGAGGCTTTTATCTGGATAGGAACTAATTTCTTGCAGGCAGAATTTCTTTTCCTTTACAGCAGACCTCTTAATGTTGAAGGAGCTGATTAGGGAATGGCCCCTGATGTGAAGTGAGGAGGTTTTGAAGTCTGGAATCAGGAAGGTTTTGTTGCACCAAGCTGTAGACTGTTGAAATACAAAAAAATCAAACTGTAACTCTTGCAATTAATCCTAAACTTCATCCTTGGTTTTGAAATTGATTTTTTTTTTTTCTTCTTGCCCAAATGCTACTCCATGAGGGGCAGGGTAGGCAGCAGGACTGACTTACTCCTGGCATATTGCTGTGCACTCCACAAGCTGCCCCTATGGCTAAGCCTGCTTCACCTTCCTGATATTTTGACCATCTTGAGTAGGTGAGGAACTAAGGGGCCACCCATGAGCCACTGCCAGGAGCTCACCACTTTCTGTCCCTGTGGCTGTAAGCTATTCTCCTTTGCTGAGCTGTTGCAGCTTTCATTTTGGTTGGCTTCTGAACTAGGTTTTGTGCTTGTGTGTGAGTAGAAAGACAGGTCTTGCTTGGGTCAGCTGCACCACAGGCACTGTTCTCACCAGCCTGTCAGCATTAATGGTGTGATTCAGCATTACACAGGCCTACAGTAGCTTTGGTAGCAGACAGCTCTCCTCTGAGCTGCCCCATATAATGTTTATGGGAAGCCAGGTCTATGCTTTTCATGGGAAACTTCTAATTTGTTGGCTTTTACTTATGATGAAGCAGAATCATCTCAGAGTCATGTATGGAACATCACAGCAGGTCTCTGAACAGCCTTCATCAGAAGTGCTGTTTCAAAGGAGAGGGGGGAAAAAGGCTGAATGGTTACTTGCAAACCTCTTAACATAAGCTCAGTCATCCCTAGCTTCCAGCACTCTGATGGGAGAAGGTAATGAGGTCATTGGTTGTTTTTTTAGGTTCTGAGGACTGACTTTGAGAACTAAGGAAAAGTAAATAAAGGATTGTTTATTAAATGAAGAAAGGATTATCCATTACAGGATAAATCTTGCTTGCCTAATGTGTACAAATAGTTCCCACTGACTATGAACAAGCCAAATACTTACATAAGACATTTATAACTTTTTATATAATCTTATAAAAACATGTATATTCTTCTATGTTCTGGGCTTAAGAAGCATGCAGAAGTTAGCCAGTTAAGTGTATAATGAAACAGTATCCTTATTTTTACTGCAGATACCTTCAAAGACAGGTTTAAACAAGAAAACTTACCTACTTAACCATTAGGCAAATTTACTCAGAAAAATATCCAGACAACCATGCATGTTTCACTAGAGTCCTGATTACTCTGAGAACAAAGTGACTGTGAGAAGGAAAGGACCCTGCAAAGCATGAAAAGATTCCAAATGTATTTAAATAAGAAGTTTCTCCTCCTCCTGTGCATTCCTCAGGGTCTCTCAGAACACAGGGGCAGGGCTGACCCAGGGATGCTGCTTGGTAGATAACAGGAACCCTTGTAAGACACAACAAGTTATTTTCAGGATCATTTTCTTCCAGCCCAGCAGATGTATTTACTCAAGGCAGATTAACCAGAACATGATTGCTTTCAGCCCCCATCCAACAGCCTGAGCTATACTACACTCATAGAGGATGCCAACAGAGATAGCACTGATGATTAACTTAGTGACACTCCTGGCTAATCCCAAGTGTCTCATCTGTGGGCTGAGTTTTTCCAAGGTGCAAGTACAATGTTCCTGAGGAATAGGGAGGATTGAGGCACTTCTGTCATCCCTTGCAGAGGTGATGCATGGATTCATACCCAGAAGATACTCTATGGAATATAGGTGCCTGCTCCTGCCTTGCCTTCTCTGTCAGCTGCCCATGACACATTCGTACTCAGTGGCTGTTTGTGCTTCAAGTCTGTCTGGTACTAAGTCATGTGGCAATTTCCTGCACAGCTTTTAACTGATCTTAATCTCCATATATGAGATAGAAAATTAGAAGGGCAGAGAAGCCCCAGTTCAATGGACAGTCTCAGCTGACTGTTTGTCTTTAGAAAATACAGATCTTTCTAGAGGTGGAAGGATTTCGAAGCCCTTGGGGAACAGGTGAGGGAAACATAGGAGTTAGGTGCAAACCTCGAGATGAAGGCCTGAAAAGGATCAGTAGCAGCACCCTATAAAATCTCTTAGATGTGAGACAGGAGGTTTGAACCATTTGTGGTGTTGGCCAAGAGAGTAAACCATTGGAGCAAGTCATTTACGTGTGCTGGCCTCCCAGGACAAGCTTCCAGCATCAACATCACTCAGTTATCATTTCTTCTTGACCAGCACTGAAGTCCGTGTTTCTTTCTTCCCTTTACACCATTTCACATTGTGTAACCAGTCTCAGGCCCCAAATCTGTCCTACACCCCTGGTTAACACAAACCCAGGCTCTGGAATTCAATCAGATGAGCTAGAAACTTTTCAGAGTGGAGACAAATCACTGCAAGACACTGTGCAGGAGCTGGGAGCATGTTGAGTGCTTTATCATACCCACATCAACCAAACTTAAATTCAGCAGCTACCCAGGATTAGGTCTCTCTCACCAGGAAAGACAGGAAGCTTTCTGGAGTCATGAAGTACTCTGTGGAAACAAATCAGTCTCAAGGAAAGTGGTTTTTTGCTCTTGAACTCCTTATAAACTGTAAGGGTTGAGTATTTAGCTTGGTACTTCATGCTATGTAGATCTGGGTCTTAAGCAGTGTCATTTGTTTGACACAGTTTAAAGCCACAACTCTAGCTGCAATTCAGAACATGAAAAATAGTTTCCACTGGATTCCTGTAGTTTTGACTTCATCACTTGGGTTACAATGATTTCTTGTTGTGCCTGAACAGAGTCCACAAACTCTGCAATTTACTGCTTCCTGCAACAGTCTGACACAGTCCCCTGTGGGAGAAAAATAAGTTAACTAGAGAACTTTTTCCTCTTAAGGAATTATATTGATCTTGCAGATGCTGAGTTGACTTACTGTGTTTTTCCTTAGAGCACTTGGCTGCAGATTCACTTAAAAGTAAATACAAGAGCCCCATCATCTCATTTCCCCCTAAGCCTAAGCATTATAATCTCTGTCAGTCACTGACATGTAGTTTTTCTTTTAAAGGTGAGATTTAATAGTATGAAACAGCTCTTCAGAGTTCACTCAATTCTGTGTCATTATTTCCCAACTATAGCTATTTAATTTCTCTCAAAATCTGGGGTTTATATGCAGCCTGAATTTCAAGTGCAATCTATAGAAAATATAAATATTTAACTTTGAGATATGGTTTACATGTTCTTTACTGGAGTGCTGCTTCTTGTTTCAAAACACATAAGATATATAACTTTAAGTAGCCTACTTGAGAGAGAAAATTCATTATGTGTCCACTTCAAGGATCTCTAGATGTTTAAGGGCTAGCTAGACTGTGGTAAATAATCCCCACACCTTACCAGGAGGCAGGGCTGCCACATTACTTCTGGAAGAGCACCAGCTTGCATCTTTTTGGTATAATCTTCCTTCTCCTTTCTTCTACCCCTTTTCCTTCCTGTTTGTTTTGGAGAAGGGAATGCAGAGGTACTCTGGAGGTTTCTGTGATGTTCATCTGAAATAGACCTTTATGGTTTCATTTCAGCTTGACTGAGCTCCTCCAGGACAATTTCTGTGTTCTGCAGCTAGCTCCAATACCTTCCTCTCTGCAGACTGCAATCTGTTTCCAAAATGAGGATGACTCTTGGCAAGTACCCATAGACCCATAGGTCTGTCACCTTTACATCTTCCTACAAGATGAGGATACTCCTCATAGGCTTTCCTACTAGTGCAGCTCTTCTCACTCTCAGCCTTAAGCATGTGTGTCCACATCAGGATAGACAAATATTTATGTCAATGTATGCATCTAAAGATGTGTAAAGGATATACAAAGAGTGTGTGACCATTAGCTTGACCTCAGCCAGGCAGTATATGGTAATTTTTCTGCCTTGAGGCAATCCTGTGGACATCAGATGTGCTGTGATAAGGCAACTCCCCACTAATAGTGCAACACGGTTCTGTTTTGATTTAATGTTTGAGAATTGACCTTTTGTGCTAGGTAATGTAAACATGAAATAGAAGAGGCAGTTTTGGTCCCAGAGGCTTACCATTTCAGCATATGAATCTAATGTACTAATCTCTTACCTGTTGTTGAGTGGTTGATGTGTGCAGAATGTGTAGCTTGGAGGCAAAATGCACCACCCCAGCACTTCCTTTAAAGCTCAACGTGTGGCTCACCATCCAGGGTTACTCTTGTAATCTTCCTTTAATCCCAGTTGTTTGCATACCAGGGCTAAGCTGATTTTATGCTATTGGCAGTTTTGCCATAATTCAGCTAAAGCAAGTAACCTTTGCTTCCATTCTGCAGAGCTTATGTGGGCTGACAGAACATGGCCCTCATGTGTAATTTGTATTTCCATGGTGAAAGAGACCATGTTTAGAGGGAAAGATTTTAACTTCTCTTAGTAAATAAAGGAAAAAGATACTGTCATCTCTGATACTGTATTTTACAGGTAACTGACTTTAAAAGATGACTTTGTTTCCTCATTTATGACTTGGAAGCAATAGAACCACAACCCCCAATTCAATTCAGAAATTCACCACAGAGACTTTGTAAGTAGAGAGAGGCAGGAAAAGAGGGCAAAGTACTTTTTAAACCAGACATCACATTTCTTTATAATGGTGGATTACTTGTAATGGTTTCCCCTTTCCTCACAGAGAACAAAGGGATACAATACTCATGAGAATTATGCCTCAGCCCTTCGAATGCTAATTACCTTATTATACATGTTAATGTGAGATGATATTTGCTGGAATGAGCATGATGCAGACAGCCACTGGACATTGCTGTGGGATACTGGAGTAAAAGGAAGTCCTGTTTCATCCTTGGCTTTAAAAACTGGACAGCCTGCAAGGTGTAACGTGCCTGGGTCAGGGTTTGGTGATGTGGAAGTTCATATAGTTGTCCCTTTTCTTGTGCTGCTGTGTTGAGATTGAGGACAGATGCAGATCCTGCCTTCTCTCCTTACCTCCTTTCTACCTCCTTCTGGTATGGAACCTTTGGTGGTCTCTGAGGTTTACCAGGACAGCTATGGTGGCATGAGGAGATGGCTCTCTCAGAGCAGTGCACTGCCTTTGCATTACTGGCAAGAAATTGGGAGAGGGAAAGGGTTAAACCTTCCCCAATTTAAGCAAAGGAGCAAAATCTAGTATTTAATGCAAAACCTGGGCTAGCACTTCTGAGCTTTCAAGGCAGTGCAGGTATATTTAAGGTCTCAACGACTCTTCTCTGCTTTTGGCACAGGCTCATTGCTGATGCTTTAAGTGTTCTTGTGCACAGAAAGTTACATGCTGGCTTTTCTGTAGTGGTCTTAGATATGAGCTAAAGATGCACCAATGCATTTTGGAAAGAGGAGGGGGCACCTGAGTACATAGCAAGAAGAGTCCTCAAAACATGTCTAACAGGTAAAGAGTTCTCAAAACAAGTCTAATAGGTTGATGTAATCTTGTAAAAAAGACTTGAGGCTTCCCCCTTCCCCTTTTAATCTATTAGAGTTATTCAGAGGTGAAGTTTTGAGTAAGGGTAAGGGGGCTTCTGAGGGGAAGAAGAGTCACTGATATGCATTTCCATCTCAAATTACAATGTGAGCATTTTGAAGAATTTTCATGAGCAGGAACAATTTATGGGACAGGAAAATGGCAGTTTCCCCAAGTCTTTCCCATACTTCCTGAGAAACCTAATTATGGTGTGTTTTCCTGTGGCTTTTAGTGGCTGCAGTTTATTATTGGGTACTGTGACACTACAAATAGTTGCAATTTCTTTTTGAGACATAGGTTGGGAAGTGAGTTTGTACTTCAGCTGCTTCTACTTTTTCTGTTTATAGCCATGATGAACACCAAATGTTTTTATCAATTTTACCTCTGCAGACTTCCTAAGTGGATAGCAAATACATTAGTGGAATTAGGCTTGTAGTTTCTTATAGGTATGAGTCCAAGCAACACCCTAAATTATGTGGGAAAATTGCTTGTTGAGAAGATTGCAACTGAGAAGATAAATATTTTGTAAGAACAGAAAGCATGAAAGGCAAAGTGTAGCTGAGTTCTGTGCTGTTCCTCAGACTATGCTCCTTTTAGGAGGGCTCCTTTGCTGGTTTTGTGCTTGCATGACATCACTTTTGCCATTTTCTCTTTGACTCCTTATCCAAGTTACTCTGACAACTGTGGCCTTAGAGTTGTTCACTTTATGGATGGGCAAATAATGTGATCATTAAAGATACATGCTGAGGTCAGAGGTTGCCTGATGTTTGTTTAATTGAGTCCCATGGCAGAAGCTGGAAAATCCTTAGCAGGAAAGGTTGTTATCCAGGGCACATAGGAACACTGGAACAGGTCAAATAATTGGAGTCTGACCTTTCTGCATCTGATGGAGCTTTAGGGTTTTGTGCACAGTGACTTTAAATCACATTTGCAATTTCCTGATCCCAAACATAGTGAATCTACTCCTGTGCAATGCTGTAACACAAAGTCAGGGTCCTAAAGTGTGAAACAACTGGTTTTGGTCTTTTTGAGTTATAATGAGCTAGGTTCTACAGTGCTTCAGCATTTTACTTTACATCCTGTTAATGGGGGTGGGGGGGAAAGGAAGCTAAAACATGACTAAATAACATAAGCATGACCAAGTCCTCCTAGTTTACAAGAAAACAATGCTCTGCTGGAACAAGATGCCTGGCACAATCCATTTTGATGAAGACAAAGCCAGAACAGTGCCATTGCTGCTGATTTTGCAATGCAAGCTAAAAAAGAAACAGATATTCCTGGTTAAAGAGACAGGAATTTCCTGGTGTGCACATAGTGCCAGTGGGTGCCAGGAAGAGCAGAAGATCTTTAATGCTCAGAAGGGGTTTAATGACTTAATGAACCTGCTGTACTGGATCAGTCAAAAGCCAGCAAATGGAGGGTTTAGAAAAACATGCTGACTTCTGGCAAGAACTGCTTATTTACTGGACTGTGCTTTCTTTATGGGCTATGAGAGGTCATTACTTTCAGGTTATATATGAGGATAATTACCAGAAGTTTAGTGGAGTAGCTGTCTCTTTATTTTCTGGGAAAAGCTCGTGTATATATAGAAAAAACTTTTAATTTATTTATGTGATTTCTCTTGAGAATACCCAAAAGCCTAAGGATGTTTTACCCCAGCATTCTCCCTCTTGAAATTTAGTTTCACTAACATATAAATATACTGTGGGCTATACCATCCAGGAGAAGATTAATGATAGTTGTGAGAAAAATAGGTTTTGGTTTTGTGGTCTTTTTTTTTTGTACTGAGACTGTAGGGAGACAGTTTTTATTGGCTGGAATAGAGACTTGGCATGCTTGGACTGTGTGACTTTACCATTTACTCACTGAGTTAAAGAAGTGCAATGTACTATTTTTGTTTTCCATGTGTCATGTATGTTAAGAACTTTGCATTGACAGAGAAGTCTCTTGTAAAAACCTGGGAATAGTAATGGAAAGGGTGGATCTGTAAAGGCAAAGTTAGGCAGCTTAGTGCATGCTTCTAGAAGTGAAAGTGCTGGCTTAGGTACTTAGATCATTATGTTATCCTGCAGTGTAAACAATATGTTTATAAGGGAATAATGTGTAATGTTTGATCTCCATAGCTGAGTAGGGTGTCAGCCTGCAGGCATTCTTCTGGTTATCTGTGTGGTGAAGGTTGAGTATAAAACTCTGCAAAATAAGGCAAAAATATTTTAATATATCACAGAGTTCAAACTCAGCTAATCTCCAACAACTTCCTAGCTTAAATAAAGCTGCATAAAAAGTGGGTTTGAGATTGTGCACTTAGGGTCACATCCTCCCCTTGCATAAGGCAGAATAGATTCCTTATGTCTAGTCAAGCTAGGAGAAGTTCTAGCATCTGGCAGCTCAGCAACATATGCTTTAGGAATAAGAGATTCAGGGGGGAATATTATATTAAAAATATGAAAAACATTGTTTTCAGACACAAGGAAACAAAAGTTATGTATTACAAAAGACACAGGCATGCCTTAGTTTCAGTATTAGCATCAGCTTTAGAAACCTGGCCTGTGTTCCCTAAGCAGTTTACAACCACAGGCCAGCTTTCAAGGGGAACACTCTGCTCCCCGTGGGGAAGGATTTATGATTTTATTCAGGATGTGTGAAATGCAATGATTTTGGCTGGGTTTCAGGAAAGAAGAGAGGAGAGCAGCAGCATCTCAATTTATTTACACCCCTTTCTGTCTGCTTGTTGTCAATGGAGTTTTAATGACAATGAACAAGGACAGAATGTGGGCTACAGAATGGGAACTGTGTGCTCTGTAAGAATGGCCAAAAAACCAGAGAAATGAAAAAGAAATTCTGACCCTTCTATGAGCAGAAGCTGCTGGTGCTGGCAGAGCTCTGAAAAACAAGGCTGAAGCAGAAAACAACAACTGCAGATTCTGAGGGCCCCCATTAGGGACCTTCTAGATCCGGAGTTCCTGTTCTCCCTGACCTACTGAAATGATCTGTTATAGTACAGAGTGAACTCAACCTCTGGAAATTGATCAACTATGTTTCCAAAATTCATGTATGTGCAGACAAGTAAGTGTGTTCCTGGAATATGCAAGAAGTTTTCATCCCCTGAGCTTCACTGAGCTGAACATTTATGTGTTTTAAGGGAAGCTTGTTTCCAGCAGAATTTTTAAAGCCTAAGAAAAGTACATGGTATCCAGTCAGCTGAAGGAAATGCTTCCTGCTGTTCCTTCTCACTGATAGTTTAATGGTATCCAGCACATGGTAATTTTCATTTAGTGAAAGCAGTGTGTGTGGGGAGAAAGGTTATCTAAAACAAGTGGTTTCTGAGCCAGATCCCTGGCTTGCATCCTTTGCCTTTGCACCGCTGAGGCATGAGGAATTCCCTGGGTAGCACAGAGAAGAGCCTGGTCTCCACAGCACCCTCTTGTTCTGCCTTTCAGGAGGGGAGGGGCATGCTCAGGATGAAGCTGAGGCTAGGCAGGAGGGATGCTTAAACCATTTGTGAACTCTGGCAAGCCCCAACTGATGAAACAGCTCTTGGGAGGATGTTGCAGCTGAACACAATTTTAAGCAGTCTGAAGCAGCTTCGTGCTGCTGAGGGGGGTCCCAACAGGACCTCACGTGAGATGGAAAGTCCTGAGACTTGTAGATTCTTGTTGCTGCACTCAGATCTCGCTGCAAGAGGTGGTGACCAAGTATCTGCACCCAAATATGCTATCAATAGCTTCAAAAAAAGTGAGACAGGCTTTGCTGTATGGGAGTAAAGACCCCTGCCTATCCTCTAAATGTATTTGCATTTTGTAAGCAAAGCAATAACTTAATAGTACACTGGAAGGAGCAGGTATTGCCTGGGAGGCTGAAAGTGAGAACTGGTGAGCTGTCTTCCACCTGGGATCTGTGAGAGCCTTGAGGTCATTGACAAAGTTGTCTTGACTTGAAACTATAAACTTTCTTTGGGATGTGCTCTGAGTTTGAATAATCAAGTATGGAATGATTTATTGGCATTTTATGCAGATAGAAGAATCAATCTAAAGGGAGACAAATGCTCTATTGAAGCAGCTTTCTTTTTGAGGGACATGAAAATAAAATGCTTGGCTTATTTTATATCATGATGTAGCTTGCAACCTTCTATATGTGCTTAGAGAGAGAGGGTTCATACCCACTACAAATGTATACATTAGCTATCATTCCATTTGTCTTATAGCATCCAGTACATGCACATTGTGGACCTCATTGAGTGCTACATGAGAAGCTTTCACACCCTCAAACTAATTAAAAAGCAGCAGTGTGAAGCCAGAAAATCACTGTTAGAAATATTAGCCCCTGCAAATTAAGTCAGTCTAACTATGCTAAGTTGCTCATATCTTTCTTCCTTCTTGTGTTTTAATATTCCTAAATACATAGTCAAATGTGCAAATGTAATTACACAACAGATACTTGACTGGAAAATGTTCCCTTGCCTGTAATGTGTGTCTAGCTCTTTTGTTAATATTGCCATTCAGGTACAATTTAAAACTGTCAGAGAAAGTTATTCCAGAACCTACATAAGAAGGTCACAAACTCCCTTTGAAAGCACTGATACTTCCTTTTGTTCACCCTTATGTATCTGATTACAAATTACCAAATCCTACTGCTATTTGAGAACTTTGAGATTCTAATCAGTACTTTGATGAATGTACAGCACAATAATGGAGCTGAGTGATATCACCCTTTATGCATACAGCAGCATGCACAGACGAGAATGAGGAGGAACCATTCAAAAGCACTGGGACCTTTGTGATCTAGGAGCTTCCTTTCTAACCAGTTCTTGACTGCAAATTGTTACCTAACAAGTAGACATTGTTAAGATGCCTAATTAAACATTAAACAACAAAACAAATCAGATAAATACAAAAAGTTCTGCTTAAAATTGGCCTGGTTGCCTTTGTGCTGATAAAACAAAGTAAAAATCTGGAGTAAGGAAATGGTATAAAACCTGGTTTGAATAAATAAGAAGGAAACAGGAGTAAGTCTCAGCAATATCAGCAAATTAAAGATCTTTCCTTAAGCATTTAGGAATTAGGTAACTTCTTAAGACTTCATGCTACAGTGAAGGAGACTTTTTATTAAACTGAGATAAACATCATAGCTTTTTTTCCATGTAATGAAATATAATGTGATGAAAGGAAATCAATGTAGCCAGGTGTTAATAAGCAAAGAATTCTTAAAAGGTAGAGTGCTTTTATAAAATATAGTGAACCCAAGTCATTGAAGGACAAGTCATAAGTATAAATGTCATGCTGTGTGTCTCTTTTTAGCAAATGACATGGTTCTGACATGTTCTTTTGGTCTGTTTAACACACATTCAGTATTTGCATTGGGTATGAAAACTCCATGAGACTGTTCTTTAAACTGAAAAAACACACTGAAGGGTTGTGGGGATAGTGCTGTGAACTTACAAAGGCAAAAGGATGCAGAGATCTGCCTCTCTGATACCTATTCAACATCAGCTGACATCCCAGAAAGGATAATGCCTGTCCTTATATAGTCTTTGCATTTCTTTGCCTGTGTGGTTTTGCATTATAACATCAAAATTCTTCTAATGTGGGTTATGAAGGAGTGACCTTGCCTTCTTTTAAAGCACCATTATACCAGGAGAGTTGGGGAATTTCCTTTAAAGAGGACTTTCCTGCCACTGTGTATGAGTGTATGTGTGGTGTTCTGAAGTTACCCATCAAAATGGTCACAATAAAAAGGAAATGTCACCAAAGCGTAAGCTCCTGAATGCCACCTGGTGCAAAGAAAAGGGTTCTCTGTAGAGCTGCTGCAAACTGAAAGCAACTACCTTTCAGTAACCTTCCTCCTGTACTCTGCCAGGGAGTGCTGACACTCCCAGCCCCTTGGGCTGCTGCATCTGAAATACAGGAAAAAACTTTTCCTGTAGAGGTTCTTTGAGTACCTTAGACATACCTCCTCCCTCTTAGGTAACAAATGCTGCTTATTGGTCTAAAATGGGATTAATCAATCTGCAGTCCTTATATCCATCTGGGGATTGAAATAATGTAAAAATATTAAACCACTTGTAAGTTTGCCACCAGAACTGAACAGATATTTTGTGGTACTAGCTGTGATCATAGTTATATACTCACTGTAGTGTGTTTTCAATTCAAGAACTAGAAACCAACTTCTGCACTCTTGTAAATTTAATCTATATCTCTTTATTTTCTCTTCTGTTCTGAGTGTCTATTTAGGTACTTACACAACACCAGTTGTCTATGCTGCTCTGTCTGGGAAGCCTGTTACACAAACCTAATGCTTTTCCTAGCTGCAAATAGGTTCTCTGTGCAGAGTGTCACTTTTCATTAGCATGGGGTGCTGTCTTTTCAACACTTAAGCGTGTCATGTCACCATGTGATTAACATTTAAAGGAGTGGTGCACTGCTTTTAGCAGTGAAAGTCAGTGTTACTTAACACTCTTGGTTCTCTTGTTGATTATAATCTGGGAAGTCACTATCCTCAAACTGGACAAATTTGTTTCCAGGGAGCTTGAAAGAAACACGAGTGGTAATACAGTAACAATTCATTTCACTCCCCCTCCTTCCTCCTCTTCCATCAGATCCAATACATCTCATGCATTTCAAAAGATTCTGGGCATAAGATAAGTTGTAAGAAGTCTCCTGTTGTTCCTAAAGAGATGAGGGAGTCTGAAACTTTGGAAGGGGTCACCTTGAATCTGTGTAAGTATGAAAAAGGCAGGCATGCTAGCCCAGATGGTCTTTCTGTATACTTTTTGTGCTATAAAGAGAGGCATTACTGTTGCTTGGAAGGAAAGGTTTTTATGATCAAGAGCAGAAGAAAAGGATTTAGAATTGTTAATATACTGCTTGAGTGCTTAGCCATTTATGTTTACAGTAATTGCTTCTGGGGAAAAAAAAAAAAGTCCTTTTCCTGCCAACATGGAGGAAAAATAAAGGCTGATTGAATTAAATCTGGGAACCAGTTTGATTAGAAATTGAAACAAATCTCTTAGGGCTCTAGGAACCTGGTTCATTTGTGGCATTCCTTCCATAGTCTAATGGGCTCTGCTGCTTGATAGAGAATGATAAGAAATGCTGCTTTCTGAAAGCAGCTGTTGTGGGTTTGGTAGTTTGGAATCCCATTCTGAGTGCTGAATGCAAATCATGAATGTGTGGAAATGCAGGCCAGTCAGATTGCTCCTCCAGACAGAATTTGAACCAATGGTAATTATTGAAAATAAAGCACAAAAAAAAGCACTAGAATGACACCTTTCACTTTTGGAAAGAAAAGCAAGATCACTATTATTCCAGCAAGTGATACTGTGTAAGATGTCTGTAATGTGTAGTGGTGTGCTAGGGTATATGACTTTTAATAGGCACTTGGAGGTATTACATAGTGGGGCTTGGACCAGGTGACCTTTAAAGGTCACTTCCAACCCAAACATTCTTTGACTTTGGTATTTTCTCTTTAATGAACAATAGTCCAATGTCATTTTCCTGGGATGGTGCAAGTATTTCTCTAGAATCTGATTAAAAGAAAAACATTTCAGTTCTATATTCTTGTTACCATAACTCAGGCCTTCAAATAGCTGAAAAATCATGACCCTACTTTGGAAATTTTCAATCACTCATTAAAACTTGTATGGGATTTTTAGCTATTAGTGCCTGGCAGGGCTTGGAGCCTTTTGCCTCTAGCATCACAGAATCACAGAATTATCAAGGTTGGAAGAGACCTCTAAGAACATCAAGTCCAACCATCAACCTATCAACATTATCTAAAACCATGTCCCTAAGACTAAACCAAGACTCTAAGTACTACATTTAGAGGCTTTTTAAACACCTCCAGGGACTGCAACTCCACCATCTCCCAGGGCAACCTGTGCCATTCATTCCCAGTGCAAACTTGAAAATGAGTTTCTTGAGGCTCTTGGGCCACAACTTGTGGGCTGGGAACAACAAAATCCTTTGGTCACTTGATGCAGCAGCATGCTTCCCCTCCCTGCTTTCTCATTCCTGTTGCTTTCACTTACCACAGGTAGATTAGGTCAAAACACTTTGAGCCATCCCTGAATGTAACCTGCAGCTCAAGGAGTTGTGTGTCACAAGTGCATGGATAATTTTGCAACAAGTGAAAAATGCAGTTATTCAGAGAAAACAAAACCCTCATGTGGTGTAACCTTGGGGTGTAAAGTGTATAAACTGTATGTGTAGTTCTGAAAAAGCTTTTTATCATCTAGCTTCCTTTAGAGCAAAGTCATCCTATTGGGCCAGGATCACATACTGCAGACAGATCTATCTTCTCCCTTAGCATCACAAAACCTTCACGAGAAAGAGGTAATCTGAAGCATTTGCATGATAAATGTTTACAGATCATTGAACTAAAACATATAACATTTCTTAATTATATTCAAGGAGTAACTGCAATAAAAAGCTGATGCGTTAGCAGGTTCAGATGGAGGTTATATGGCATTTACCAAATGATCAAATCTGTGGACCAGATGAGAGGGATAGGGGGCAGATGGTGATGCATAGCTGATGTTTTAATGCACTCTTGCACGTTTTCTGTGGTTTCTGTTTGAGTTGGTTGTGTGTTTGATTAGATCTGCTGGATGGCTTCACGCTCACTTGGACACCGTGCCCGGTGAATTTCTGTCTGCACTTGGTGATGGTTGTTCAAAACCTGCAGAATACCCCACTTACATAAAAGAGCCTGCATCATTTTAACAGGGTTTTGGGGACACAACTTCAGTCTCAGGTGTAGAAAAAAGAATGGATCTATTTTCACTGGAGACTGAGGAGAAAGGAAGGAAAGGAGTCAACAGGCAGACAATTGTACCACCAGGCACTTTAGATTACATTAGGGTGCAAGGCAAGCCTTGCTCTCCATGGTTTATGATATCATTTGAATCCCCTGACAGGATAAATGCCATAATTTGTGATGTGACTCGTGCATGAAAGCAGATAATCAGTGGTGTGCCATAACAGAAGTGGGAAAAAGACAAAATAACAGTCAAGGAGAGGTTACAGTAGATACTGTGTTCCTTTTATCTTCTGATATTGTTTATCATATTAGCATTATCATTATTATTTGCTAAAGTTATCGTGTGACCTAGCAACAAGAATTCAAGGCTTGGAGCCAGGATCCTAGACAAAACAGCCTAATGTTTATGACACTGTCTTCCTCTGGTGGTTATTAAACTGTTTCTGTGAATGAAAATAATGATAACAATGAGGAGAAATGTACACCATGCTGTGGCCAATTTCCTGCCTCACCATGAGTGATGCACAGAACTGCCTTCTGCAGCTGTAATGATGCTCTCAGGTGGAGGGAGCCTGAGACCTTAAGACTGTGGCTGGAGTAACCTCCTGAATTGCACTGCTAGCACTGAGAAGGCAGATGCCCAATTTAGTTCTTCAGAGTGCACAGCTTCCTGCATATTGAGAAACAAGAAAACAGGTCTGGCAGGGCTGCTTGGCATTTGGACTGAGATTTCAGTATTGATTTGCTCTGGGGATAGCAGTTTTATGGCCAAGTTAAAAACTTCCTAGATTACTATCTGTATTGGCATTCTGCTGCCTTTTCTCTTCCTGTGTTTTTATTTATTAAATTATGCTAAAGGGCACCAGAGCAAACCCCTGATGAGAATGAAGTGCCCTGTTTTTTTCCAATAAATGAGTAATAGCTAAACAAAAATGCTGTCATCTGCAGCTTTATGCAGAGCCTTGAGCTATTCTGCATGTCACATTTTTCTAACCCCCTTTTTTGAATACTTTTATAGGCAGGCTTGAGAACTCCAAGAATTAGCTAATGTTACACCAGGAAAAATGTGCCCAGAAAAAAGCAGATATAAGGAACATTCCTACTGGGGATTACACTTGGTCATATTTTTTCCATTAGATCGTGCTTCTGTGGAGTTCCTAGGCTCTTGTTGGAAGATGCTGCTGGCTCTTGGACTGTGATGCAGTGTCCCTTATGTTCATTAGGAGCTTATATTGGAAGCAGAGGGCTTCTGAGCTTTTCAGCTGTAATTCGACAACATTTGTCTTAGGCAGGAAAGTGAAAATTTATTTACTGAAAGTAAAATATTTGTTTTGGCCAGAATGCAGATTTTGGCACTAGTACTGATGCCTTTTAGGTCAAATTTTGGTAGTAGGCTAGTAAGCCTGTGATTACAAACACAGGCGAATTTAATAAAAGCTCAGTCCAATCTCATTCCTTTTGGTGCAAATCCAGAATATGCTGCTGAAATCTATTGCCATCTGACTAAACTTTCTGTTTCTAGGGCCTGCCAGTATACACAGTGGTTGGTGTTATTAGCCCAGAGTATGTGTATACTTAGATTTTCTGAGTGTAATGACAACCTAGCAATCCTAAGCAGGTGACATGAGCTCCTGTTACTGAAGTGACAGCTATCTGTTTTAGTAATAACAATCAACTGTAACTGCAACAATAATAATGCACAAATGACCTCCTGAGGAAAGTGAGCATTGCTGCCCCTTTTATAGAGACAGACTGAATCCAAGAGGTCAAAGAGACTGCCTAGCACTTCTGTGTCAGGTGGAAATGAAACACATAGACAGATGATGAATTATGCCACGTGCATAGTGTTACTTGTGACTTTTAGATCCAACTTTGCTGTCCTTTAAAGCTTGTGGAGGCAGTCAAACCAAGACTACTTCCCTTCCCTATGAGATGAAAGTTCTCTGGGCACTACACAGGAGATTAGTTTAGTGAAGAACTTTTCCTTCATTGCACTCAAAAAAATATTTTCTGCTTGTATGTAATTTTCTTTTGTTTTGGCCACCACCTTCTTGCTTCCTCTTCCAAGAGGACAGCTGTTAGCAAGAGCCACACAATTCCTTATATCTGGCCTTTGACAGCTCAGAGGAGACAGCAATTGTAAGTTTGGAGTCCCCAAGAGTTAGTGTCCATGCTTTCCAAGAGGCTGTGTAGGCAGTAAATACATTATTTCACACAGTGGTCACCAGCCAGAGAAGGGTGAGTACCTGGGCACCCTGGGCCATGCAGACCTCTTGTCACTCTGCAGGATGGGAACTTTCATCCAGAGAATTAGCACAAATTTTACTTGCTCCAGAGTTTCACCTCTCTTTTGAGTGTCCTAGCCCTTGAACCACGATTCCCAATTTTGGTTTCTTAAATTGAGCCAGTTGAAACAGGAGCTAAATACTTAATATAGTGTAAGCTGCTGTGGAGGCTCTGAGTATGTTGTGCTGACTGTGTCAAGCACCCTAGTGCAGACACTTTGATCTCAGCAGTGGATATCTACATTCAGCAGCTAAGCCTGAGAGTTCTAGTTTATGCTTTTAGATCTGGCCTCTGCTTTTAGATGTCAGAAATTATTTAAGCAACTATTAGCCCTGCAACAAATTGCAGTGGAAAGATCAACAGAGCATGGAGAAGCTTTGTTTACAAGGTACCAGGGACCACTTGCATAACAAACCTGTCAATGATTTATAAAGTGTACAGACACAGACCACAAAAAGTCTCACTCAGAGCAATTGGTTACTCATTACCACATTGTGTCAGTGATTCTCCCATCTTACTGAATGTGCTGGACAGTAGGAAGGGCCTGTCTGTCTCTTTAGGACCTGATGATCCTTGGACAACCTTGCTGCCCTCTCTGTAAATTGTCAGCCTTCCTACAAGCAGCAGAGGCTTGCCTGCTGAAGTACAATGCCCGTTTTATTTGAACATTCTCTGGGAAACAGTTTAGAGAGTGTCCATATCAAACTGTTTCTGCACTGCAATATTTGTACCTCCAAGAGTTAGGTCAAGGGTTTTGGAGCAAAGCCTAGCTGAGACTGCATACATCATGGGGCCCAGGGAGAGAAGCATTAAATTTCTTGCTTAAAATTGGCTGTTAAATGCAAATGCATCATCCTTTGTGCTGTATAAAATCCAAGCTGAGTGTTCTGTGTTTTCTGGGAGGCAGCAAACTGTTGAACAGACTCCCCTTCATTTCAAGGTCTTTCAATCAGGCTCTTGATGAATTCATTAAGCTATATATTCATTATAGGTGATGAAAAGTATATAACCTTTCCGGGAGGGAAGTGGTCTGCTCCATAAATAAATCCAGCCTTGTAAATTAAAGATGTGCTAGAGTGAAATACCTGGATCCGACAGTGCTGTAACTTGAGCAAGGCAAGTGTTTGTAATGGCAGCTTTGGGAAGGAGGCTACTCACAGTGGCATGGAAAAGCCTTATGAAGTGCCCTGATGGTCTCAAAATCCAGCCTGTGCTGGATCAGGGGAAGAAGTGAATTCCAGAACCTAGGTCCCTCAGGGAGGAAGCCCTGTCAGAGTTTTTCTTTTGTTATATATTGAGCTCCTGTCTGAGCATGACCTCGGATCAAAAGCTCTGCAGTACTACACTAACAAAGAGGCCTAAAAGGAGGAAAGCTTTGGATTGTATTCTGAGAGGTCATCTCTTGCAATCTGTGTCCTTTAGCAGGTCAGAGGACAGGTACTCATGGAATGCTCTCCCAAGCTTGTTGTTCCATTTAATACTGAGTCCATTGCTTTCTGTATTGTTTCATCGTGGCTCTGAAAACTGGCTTTGGCGTGGAAAGCACTGTAGTAGTCTAAGGAAGAATTAATGAGTCAATGAGTTTCACATATCCATGTTGGCCAGAAACAAAGGAACCTTCATGGTCATCCTCACTGCTGTTTTCAGGCCAACTACTATGAGGTAGCAACTAAGTAGTTAACCAGATCCATATCCATTAATGTCAGGTGAGAAATAGCAGATGTACTTCCACGCAAGAAGGTCAGGTATAGCCTTTGCAATGCCTTGCTTGTGATTTTGGTGACATGCCAGTACATCTTTGGCTTTCTGTGGGTTATGCTTCATGTGTATCCTAAAAGCAAAACATCAGTCATCTCCTAACTTAACAGGGACTTCAAAAAGCCCCAATCTCCTACTTGTATTATCAAGATTTCAACACTTCTGTGTTGGGTTCCCCCCCACCTCTACTTTCAAATGAACTGTGAAGCTTTGCATACTTCGGTTCTCAATGTAAGTGTGCTGCAGACATCAGTCCAAGGCACTATTTTCTGACCTTATTCTCAGTTGCAGATTGTTTGTGGTATCATTATCAAATTTGTTGGCAGAGGGAGTTGGCCACAATTGGTATACTCCACAGCACTTGCTGTAGCAGTTGGATGCCAAGGAAGAACATTTTATAGCAATGGCCACGTTACAGCATCTCAGTGGTTTTTCTTAATGATTGGACACAGTCCAGTCACAGACATGTTAGGATAGAAATGCAATCTGTGTTTGTGGAAAAATAAACATCCCAGCTAAGACCTAAGTAAATCTTCCTCAGTACTGACTGTGACCAAGGTACAAGCCAGATCAAGCAAGTATGGAGAAACAAATACTGTGCTCATATAATGGTTCATATGTACTGCATTAAATCTGCAGTTGTTTTATATTTGGGTACTCGTTCATGATGCAATCAACTTAAATCTTTTAATTGTTACCTTCAGTTTTTTAAGTTGGTAGTCTCCTTCCCCACTCTCTCCCAGTATATGAATTTTCATCCTGTGGAACCAGATGTGCTCTCAGGAGCAGTTCTTCTCTCTCTGCTGTGAGGAGCCCTGCAAAGCTGCTGTAGACAAAGAGGCCATAGTTGGTCACTTACCAGACAATGTACATTATTTTGTTTTATGGTTTGGTGCAGACTGAAAATAAGAGCCATATTTTTTAATCTTAGCATCACAAGTCATATGCAGCCACAGGTTATGCTATTGTCATCAAAGTCTTAAAAAAAATACACTTCTTTGAGAAAAAATAAATTAAACAAAATGCATTAAAGGAGAAGAGGAAAAATCCAGAGTGGTAAGGGGAAATTAGTGTACTACTTATTAGTACCTTTAAAAGTCTTTCTTCTGTGCCTGAAATATTAACTAGTGGGCTGGAATAATACAGTTTTGTTGCAAGAGTGTATTACTGCCTTCAGCACAAACAGTGTCTTAGAATGAAAGTTTGTCAGTTGGTGGATTGTACTCTTGTCGTGAGGCAAGCAAATGCTTCGTGCTATTGAAAGGGTTTTTCCTTAAGAAAATGCAGAGGCCAGGATGGTGAATCTTTTGAAGTTCCTCCTAAACATGTAATATTTAGCTTGAGAAGCAATAGTGAGGAAATGAACATGATAAGAGCTCGTTCAGTAACAGCCTTAAATTGATTATTTCCTTCCTTATGTAAACTTATCAGTCAGGCCTTCGGGCTCGCTTCCGAATACCAGCTCAGCACAAGAGTCTTATCAGGAGGAAATGGAATGCAAAAGCCCTGACAATTTTGATAAGGCACGTACTTGGGTTATGATCCTATCTCTCCCTTCCTCTCCTTTTAAATAATTCATCTGCAGTAAAAGGGGAGATGCCCTCCCACTAACTATTGTATAAATAAAAGTTGGTGTTGCTACATTCACAGTAAACCTTGGTTCTTTATTCTGCTGTTTTCTCAGACTCTTCTTAGGTAAGGAGCCTAGAAGGTATATTGGCAATTAGAAGCAGCTTTGGAATGGAGTGGCATTGTGCTCTAAATAATTGCTGAGTTTTTAAAGACACTTGTGTGATTTAGACAGTAGAGCTCATACTGTAGGAAGCTTAAGATTCTCTGGTTTTATTTGCCACCTATACTTCTTTACCCCACCCATGATGCTGTGGTTCTTCTGTCTCCATGTGATGGCAGAACTCAGGCTGAATAAGGACTCAACAGCTCAGGGTACAAAAGCCTAACAATCAAACTAAAAAAACTTCACCCTGCAAACACCAAACCACACACAAAGTGTGCATATAGCAAAAGAAAATAACAAGCAAGCTCTACCCACCAGCCACCACAGCTTAAAACTTCCCAGTTCTAGCAGTCAGGAAAACAGCAAAGCAGCCCCAAATACAAATTAAAGCTCATTCACTTGTCCCAGTAAAGTAATAATTTAAAAGTGTATGCAACAAGTTTTGTGGTTCATTGCATACCAGGACAGCAAAGCCTGATAAAAGTGCTCAAATGACAGTACTGTTTTTGTTTGAGATGTGATGACATGCTCCTTAAGCAAATGTTATAGGCAGCAAATCCATGACCCGGTAAAATACACTCCAGACCATCAAAGTAGTTCTACAGCTTGATGAAATCCACTCATCTCTAGCAAGAATGACCTAAAACTCTTTAGAGGAGGGGAAAAAAAAAGTGTGGTGGAATTCAGAAAGAATGTTTTTTAAGCAAACACTGACATACCAAAGTTAAGTGTAACTTTTCCAGTGAAACCTAAAACTAAGCTAAACTTACCTGATCTCTTTTTTTTTTTCCTGCAGAAACTCAAATCTTGAGTTGTTTTATGCAAATTAGGGAAATGTTGTGACTGAAGCTGTACTGACATATGATTTTTATTGGCTACTTAGCAAAATATCCCCTCAGGAATACTCAGCATCAAAACAACCTCATAAATAGAGAGAGGGCTTAATCCTGACAATGTTGAAGTTCATGGCAAAGATACAATTGAGTTCAATAGGATTGGGCTTTCTCCAAATTCTCCAAAATTCTGATGATGTTTTGCATGAGGAAGCCACTAGTGACTTTGTCCTGATGCAAATACATGGATATTTCCAGTATCTCCATTGCCTTGTGTAAGTTTCCAGAGGAAAACATATGCTAACATGGACAACAAGGACTGTTAGAAATGCTTGCTATAAAGTTGGCAGCAAGTCTCACCAAACCTCAGATACTTCTTTTTGGATGGAATAGAAACAAAACAATGTTTCAAAGGAACAAACTGTGCATATGATGTGATTCAGGCTCAGAGAAATTTCTTTAGGCTAAAACTTTTGCAGAATACATGTTTTCATTGAAATGAATGGAACTAAGGTGAAATGGACTATTATTATTATTGTTATTTTAAAAGAAAGGTCAGTACCCTCTGTGTCTCAGCCTTAGGCACCTGTTCTGGTGCCATGTAGATGGTTTCTGCATCACATCTGTTCTATAGAGATTGCAGTTGTCTGTGGGCTTGCTGAGAAATTGGTTGGTTGGGGTTACTGCAAAGAAAAGAAGATCTCAGTAGTCAATTATTTTGTTGTATGAAAGAGATAATTAAATCTGGTGATAGAAGCTGTCAATGTATAAAATGTATACAACTGAATGGAAGGTGAGAACAAATGCTGACATGTGTAGTGTACAGCCAATAGCCTTGACAAGGCACAGGATTGAATTGAGCAAATGGCTCATAAAGCTCATTTAGCAGGAGGACAGTAAACCTCTTCCTTTAAGGGGATTCAGCTTTTTAGTAAGCATTTATATGGAGACATGGGACTACCCTGGCAGATGAGGGTGCTTACTTTTACTCAGCACTGCAGACAGCACTGCCATGTAACTTCAGTTTATTATGGCACTAAAACTATTAAACTGTTGCTGTCTTTTTGTAACTTGAAATGAGGTTTATCTCTAACCAAAAGGGGATAGACATTCTTTTCCTGTGCTGGCTATTGTTTCTGATACATCTCTGTGTCTTTTCTGGAAGCATGAGTTTGCTCTGTGCTAAATGACTGGAAGGGAAAATAATATGGAGTTAATTATAGAGGTTGATCAGTAACTCACAACTTATATCTCAACTTAAATGTTATAACAGTTACTTTCTTGTCTGTCCTATTGATAAGCATCACTCAGGTGATAAAAATTAGAGATGGACAGCTACAGGGCTGTCCAGCTTTCTGTGGGAAAAGACAAGAGCTGTGGTAGGTGCAGAGAGCGCCCAGGTTAAGAGCCCCTACCTCCTGAGGACAGAGGTCTGACTGATGCCCCAAGTTGCAGGTAGCCATGGTGGTTGCTGCAGGAAATGTCCCCAGGAGGCTATTCCCTCTGTGGATAGGTGTGGATGTTGGCTATGTGGAATTCCCAGATCCCTTGGGGTCAAGTCTCTGATAAGGCAGCAGACCATGTTGGACTAAGATGGGTGGCTATCTCAACAAAAGGCCACCAGACTGCTCCTCAGAGGCAGCAGGCCTTCACTTTGACATCTTGGTCTGCTTGTATCCACCACTGGTGTCACCACAACTCATGATAAAAGGCTGCTTCTGCCAGCTGAGTCCCTACCCATCCAGTCCCTTGTATTAGCATGTGGCTCCTGGAAGCTGCCTGGCAGGAGCCCTTGTGATCCCTCTGAAGACAATCATCTGGGACTTGGAGTCATTTAATGGATTTTGTAGCTGTGTAACTGAGCTTTATACACAGTGCTTAGACTTTTATTAAACTATTGGCTGGGTTTAATAGCTACCAAAAAGAAACAGCAAAATAAGAGCAGCAAACCAGCAGGTATGTTAGGCAAACACAGCAGACTTGCACAGAGTGCAAGCTCTGCTTCTTAAGGGGATCACTGAGACATTTACTGTATTTTGAAAGCACCTGGTACTAAGTCTGTTGGGCATCAGGACAACTTAAGTGAAAGCAGTATGTATCCCAGTGCCATGTGAAGTGGTTTTGAGTGTAACAGAAATAAACAAAACAGCCTCTGGAAAAGTTTCAGGACTTTCAAACTGCTGAGTCCTCTGGTGTTGCAAACAGCTCAGGTCATTTATTAGGAGAGGCCAAACAGTAGTTGAGCAAATGCTGAGAAAACATCATGTATGATGTTTCATTCTGACTTTGTTCACTTCTGTATTTCCTACTGTAGGACAAATTAAATGAAAATAATTTTGACCTGGAAAATTAAGGAGGAAACTCTTCTTTCTCCCCCTATATTTGTAGGTAGATACTAACTTAATTTCAAAGTGAAATATAGCAGGAAAGGATTTCTGCAAAAGGTTTCTGTTAATGCTCCATATTATTGGTTGATGAATACCTGAGCAATTGTATTTTAGATTCTCCACTTGAGGAAGAATGAGATGCCTTTACTAGTGTGAACAACATTAAATAGCCTTGAAAGAGGTGTTCTCTGCTATACCTGAAGTCTCCATAAGCCACAGAGAATGTCTACCCCTTTCTGTTTCATTGTTTAGATCCTTTTGGTGACTGGACTGAGTTCAGGTAAATATTTCTTGACAAAATGTAGTTGATAAAAGGATGGAGAAAAGAAATATGACTGAAAGTGTATGCTGTACTAAAACTAGATCATACATGCTTTGCATCAGGTGCTGTATAAATAGCCATCACTCCTATCAAATACTAACTTCTTTGTAAATAGTAGTGACTTGAATGACATACTGAGTTCTTGAATGGCAGCTAAGAAGTGGTTATCTAAAGTGTTCTGTGCTTATAAATTTAAGCAATAAAACTGAGAAAGGTTTTGTCAGGGCTCTGCTTTAGTAACGTCCTTAGTCTTATGTTTAACTATACATAAGGGTCCTAAGTCACTTTGAAGCTAAGGTAGTTGCAAACCCTCACAGTTTGTTGCAAACAGACTGTATTGCTGCAGCAGAGTGTTGGATAAAATCACAGCTGACCACCTGGTTCATCTGAACCTGTTTCTAACATTTCTTGTAGGCTTTTCCCAGACAGGGAGCCCATGAAAAATGTATGTTTCATTAAAGAAAACTGAACAAACTTATGAAGGATCTAACCACAAGCAAAATTACAAAACAAAATCCACCTTAAGGCAAAATGAGAAGCCAAAAATCCAAGCCTGGGTCATAATGTTGCTTTTCTGTATCACACACTCATTATGAAGGTAGCTTTTACTTAACCTCTTAGTTCTCACATCACTCATGTTAATGGCCAAGTTTCTGATACCGGTGACATTTATCAACTGATCATCTGTGACTCCATGAGTCACTGTCTCCAGGGTTGACATAAACCACTCAGCCTCTGTGCTAGGGTCACCTGGACTTTGTCACTATTCAACAATTGAAAAGGAGCAGTATTTTCTTAACTGCACAGCCCAACCCCTCCAGTGATGCAAAGGAGCACAAAAGAAGCAAGGTCAGTGGAGCACTGGCACTTTCCTAAGGCTGCAAGGTAGTTGAGCAAATGCTGAAGCTCTGTTTTTACCCTGCACTTTCTTTTCTTGGTTTATTTCTTCCTTTGGTCTCTTCAGTTAAATCAAACACACCCAGATACATGCAGCAGTTGAAAAGAAGCCTTTGGTTTATTGCATCCAAATACTAGTGTGCACTGACTATATAATAAGTGAGACTTTTTAGGCTGTTCCTCTGTTGCTCTGCCTCTAATGTAAAGCTAGATGTAATGGTTTTCTGCTTTGAAAGAGAAGACCTTCTGAATGGTTATATTGGTGCATCTTTTATGGAGTATAGAACAGTAATGTAGGAGTAGCAAAGAGGAAAGAAGTGTTTTATTTGCCCTACTTTTTAATATAGTGTTGTATTTTGGCCATGCAAATTTTGTAACTTTGTGTAGAAGATTTGATTTCTTAAGAGGCAGAAGATTCAAACTAGATCCACAGTTAATTCTTCCCCAAGCCTCCATCTCTGAAGAGAATTCTTCTGGAAAGAGAGAGAAATGAGAAAGCACTATCTCTTTAAAGGCAATTCACATCTCAATTCTTGTACAGTTTGAAGTCTGTATCAAACCTGGCACCTGCAAATTGCCATTGCCCTCTTCACATCTGGCTGGTAAAGCTATAGGTAAAGGAGAGCTCAGCTGCAACGTGGGGGCCAAGGTTTATCAGTGAGCCAGTGACAGAACTCTGTTGTAATTCTGTCCTGTTCTTGAGAGCTAGTTTGAAAATACAGACATTTTCAAGGTCAGGTGAGGCTCCAAGCCCCAGGAAGTAAAAAACACATGCTCAAGAAGTGGCCTTCTTGAAAATTGCAGCTCTTGTATTCCTGACCTGATAAGTAAAAGATGTTGAAGAAGTTCAGATATTTACAGTAGGGGAACTTTCTCCAAAGGCCCAATGTGTTATTTCTTTAGTACATGGAGTTTTTAAAACCTTAGACTAGGTCAGGAGAGTCAGACCACTGACTCAACTCGGGGAGTTTCTAGTTGTCAAAACACTATCTGAAACTTCTCCTGGGAATTTAGTAGTGCTGCTAGTGTGCAGCTGCTGATTAGTCAAAGGACATGCTGATCCATGTATCTCTGCTGCTCTGCTTCAGTCCTGCCCTGAAATAATATGTCACAGGATCTGTTTCTGGATCAGTGGCAGAAGTCACCAAACAATCCTTTCAAATGATTCTGTTGAACAAATGAAGACTTGACCCTTCTTTAAAGACAAGAAGGCCAATGTAATGGTGAATGCTGTAATTAACCCCATATGTTTTGAGGCATTAGGGTAGAATGAAATGACCAAAGTATACTAATAAATAAAGACCATATCCTGTTATTGATCTGCATGTGGAACTCACCTCTGAAATCAATAGGAAGCGCTGAAAAAAAATCAATGGCAGGATATGACCCTTAGATAAGCAAGTTTCAAATCATTCTGTCTCTACTACAAGACAACAGGTTACTTTGTGTTATCTCAGCCCTCAAACATCCTCAAGAAGTTTGGGAAATAGGAAAAAGCCACACAGCAGGGAACTGATATAGAAAGATTTACAGGACGAAACACTTGTGTTTTGCAAGACCTTGAGCAGTCATTGCTTTTTAATATCAACCCTCTGGATGAAACATTTAAACAGTTTCTTGGGATTGAAAGTCTCTGAGATACCTTGGGGAAGAGTAAGCTATGTAATAAAAGTGACTAGGGTTTATGTGCACTTCCTGCTAGCATTGTCAATAACCTTGCTCTGCTTTATAACATGGGGAAATCTCTACTGAAATGAGGCCTCTGGGCAATCGCTCTGCATGAGAAGTCAACCATGTGTTGAAAAGACAATGGAGCTAGGAAGCTCAGGGGGCATAGAGTACTTTCTTTTCTGAGATACAGGTTTGACAGGTGAGCACAGTACAATGTGGGTTTTTTTCCCCTGCTGGATATCAAAAAGGACTGATTTTACAATATATTGATTATGTTTCTCAGCTGTATTTGCTTGTGATAGATCAGTGCTGTGTGGGACCTTCTTGAAGCACAAGCCTGCAAACAGGGGCCTCACTGAAGCACACTGCATCTTCTTTCAGGGTTACTAACTTGCTTTCTATCCTTCAGAAACAAAAGTGAAGGTTTGGGCATAGGGTTGCCTGGATACTAGTCTAATATGGCATCAAGATGAAACTCCCAAACTTAAGTGTGCCAGACCTGGCTAACTAACTTTGATGCTCATGTAACATGAATTGACAAATAGCTTTAACATGACTGCATGGACACTCTTCTCACCAATTGTTTTCTACTGATATGAGTATTCTAGATTATTTTGTTTATTTGCAGGGAGAGAAATCCTCAAGTAAATGTTTCTGGGAGCCAGAAAACATATTTTTGGTGCTCTAAAGTCTTTATGCAGGTTTACTGTAATGAACATTGTTAAATTCTAGTAGCTTGGTATGAGGCATGCTTAATGTCAACTCAAAAGAAGTGCCAAAATATGGAGACAATTGTAGACCTGAACCTGAAAAAAACTGAACCAAAGACAATTTACCCAAAGAGTTTGTCTTCAGAATAACTTGCCCTTGCTTGTCTTCAGTCTTTTTTATTATTATTAATTTTTTTATTAAGTTGCCTGCATATTTAATGCATGTGAAATGTTTCACATTGCCAGGCATGGTACAAGCCTGCAGTCAGAGGCTCATGGACTTCTTGTTCCTAATATTGGAAGATGTAATCTAGCCAAAATCCCCTCTAGATGGCTCTGATGCTTTCATTACATTACCAATCTTTGCTTAGATCCTTGTCTGACTCTTTTCCCTTATCTGTAGCTTTATTCTCATTTAGAATTGTAAGTTTGAAGGTTCCTATTTCTCTTTATCCATGAAGGAGATCTTTCTTAATAATACAAGCTTTTGCATGCTGCCCCATTAGTGTCTCATCTCAATCCATGCCTTGAGGGTCCAAATCTTGGGAGGATAGAATAAGTCAGTCTCCCTACATATCTTGGACTCTTCTCAGACTGTGCCAACAAGCATGACAATTAAAGCTGTGTTTTTGTGGCATTGTGAGCCAGCCCATTGGAGAGCATGGGGATGAATAAAATGGATTTATCATTTAAGTTTGAGAAAAAGAATGACTTTTCCCTCCAAAATTACCTGACTTTTATTGTGTCATTGTTCATGATTTAGTCAGAACCTGGAATGCTACCCTGAGATTATGGAAGCTGGCAGGATTCATAACCTGGCAGAAGGGAAAATATCCACCTAGCTCTTGGGAAGAAGCCAAATCAAACTATTCTTTTTAATTGCAGGTGAGTAAGAGCATTCTTATTGCATACAAATAATGTCAGCACTCTCCTGCTCTGTGATTGATGGGATCTTTCAAGTGGAGTTCTTTAATTCAGCACAGCTGGATGTCTCGTTGGATTCTGCTTGCAGCCTAAGAAATTTGGGGTTTAGACATATTGGCAACAACCCACCCTGTTAAGACTGAAAAATACCCCACAAGAGAATGTTGAATTGTCAACTCTTTGCTCAGCCAGTGTCTCTGCTAATAACAACTGGGGATTACTGGTCAGTTGTTTGATTGGTGGTTTTGAACTAAGTCTTGAAGGTCTCGTTTGAGCTTTTGGGTTGTAATGCTCTACTACAAGTAACATGTCTCTAGCCCAGGTGTTTCCTTGTAGTACTTTCAAAAGGAGTTTTTCCTTTCCTAGGAACTCTGCCATTCTGTTGCTCCCCATGGCTAGGATTAAGCATCCAGCTGCAGACTTAGGAGACTTTAGGAGAATTCCCCACACTCTTTTAACCCATGTGTGTGGCAAATGGCAGAGGAGGGCTCCTGTGGGCATCCTAGGAAAGCTCTGATAGGGAAACAATCACACACCGAGCTTGTGTGGATGCTTGAGAACCCAGCTTGAATCCAGTGCCAATTCAAGGAAGGGGATTGTGCAGCCCCAGTGTACAGTGCTGCATACCATGTTACAGGCCATGGTGCTTTGCCAAGCCAGGAAAGGGTATCTAGGCAAAGAAAACTGCTGCTGGGTCTTTTGACTTTAAATCATTTCTATGAAGTTTCTAAAAGGGAGCTGTTGAACAGTTCAGCAAGTGGAGGAAGAGGCAGGAGTCTTTGAGGATCTTACCACCCTACCAGCTATGAAGTTCATTCCAACAAAACATATATCCTTTTAGTGTATTGAGTTCCCTAACATCAGACTGACTCATATGGATTTATTTGCAGTCTCTGACTAGAATCAACATGAGCTTTCAGAGCCCTGAAGTACATAATAACAGGAAAATTGTGGCTCTAGTTAAACACATCCCCAGGGAAAGCCTGGTCAATGTCCAGGGTAGTGATTAGGAAAGGTTAACTTATGATGTGACAAGGAAAGTAGTACAACTTAGATAACACTAATAAATGACAGTGGTGCTGAAAATGATAGATTATTCTGATGTGTTCTGTTTAAAAATAAATAAATAACCAAACCAAGCAGGTTTGAGAGGAATATCCTCAATCTATCTGTGACTATGTAGAGTTACTTATGATTTTAGCATATTGATTTGGGTGTCTATGTGTGGAAAATGTATTACAGATGGAATTATTTAATATATAAATAGCCATCTAGTGTTTGTCCTACAGGACAGGACATTGCACAAGCTTCTAATTTCTGCAGCTGTCATGAGTGAGCACCAACAATGCCATTTATATTGGAGGAAAATACCAGCCAT
The DNA here is from genome assembly GCA_013399015.1 of Galbula dea. Taxonomy (NCBI): domain Eukaryota; kingdom Metazoa; phylum Chordata; class Aves; order Piciformes; family Galbulidae; genus Galbula; species Galbula dea. The sequence continues at coordinate 191,648 of VWZX01002149.1, forward strand.
AGAAAGCATTTACTGAATGACTGAAACCAAATTTTCAAGGAAGAGACAATTTTCTCTTTGCTCTGCTTGGGTTTATGTTCCATATATTGCAACCCTCAGATTATGGAGTTAATAAATTGAATTGTGGGGACTTTCTGCCATAAGCAAGGAAGCTTCTAAACTTATGACGTTATACAGCCATCTTTTTAAGGATTAACATTTTGGTATTCTTGATTTTCTTATGTCAGAATTTACACCATAATCTTCTTTCCTTCTTCTTTAGCTGTATGAATTATTCTACATCTTTTTAGACTTCTTTGTTATATTATTCCTTGTTATGTTGCAAGCTTCCAGACTTGTACAGACTTTTGGACTTTCATAGAGAGATCTGAAACAGATTTCAGCAGGAAAGTCCATAATGAGAAAAACTTAAGCAACACTTAAAAATCTGGGATCTAAATAGTTCTATCTTGCTCAGGAGTTGGATAATTGCTCAATATTCAGGACTTGCTGTTACTCTGATGGCCTCAGCATGTCCATTCAGGGCCAAGGGCTGCGGTGCACAGATATCCGATCTGTCTCGGAGAGATCCCATTGTGTCTGTGCAGTGCTGGCTGGAAACAGCTCCAGCAGAGCCCTGCACTGACACACTTGGGCAATTAGTTGAGCTGGTGTTTATTTGAGTGTCACTCTAGTATGCTCTTCTACAGAGTGTAGACATACTCTTGTTGTGTCTTTCAGGGAGTTGATGGAGATGTGTGTTAGCAGAATGAAAGAGAGAGATTCCTTACTGATGTTTAGAGATCCTGTGGGTATGTGTAAAAAGCTGTTTCCTTAGGTTTGTTCTTCAATACTGAAACAGATGTTTTATTATACTTTTACTGACATTAAGGAAAAAAAAGTATCTCTTCAGTTTAGCAGGAAGATGAGGCCTCCTGAGAACAAAACTTCTATTCCAAATAATATAATATATATTCTATGTCACATAAAAAAAAAGTTGCTCAGAATACTAACTGGAGAGATGCTTTCCCCACATCCCCCATAATGGATAAACAATATTTACCTGGATGATGCTACTATAAATCATATATCTGGTATTCAGTAATGCCAAAATGTTAAAAGCTGAGTGTTTCTATGCAGACAGTATTTCTAATGTCCAGCAAGGCCTAACATACAGACTTTACCCCATGGTCTACAAGCAGCTGACCACATGGTATGTCCCTGACTCCTTTCCAGATTCAGACACTTAGTCTAATTTTGGCAGTCAGTAAGATTTAAAGACCTCAACATCTCTGAGCATCAGACCAATTCTTCAAGGCTTGAACAGGCATAACAAGATTTGTATCAGAGTTAAGCAGCTGGCTCCAGATGTAGTGTACCAGTTGAGAAGGTCTCTGCATTCCATTAACATAGGTGTGGATTGAGGGTTGCTTTATTTTTGGCACAGTTTCTAATTGCTACTCTTACTTTTCTGATACAGTGGTCAGGATTGCAGCATGTTTGCCTCGTTGGTGATGTTCTCAGTATTGCTATGAGAAGCACAAACAGGCACCTAGGGCAGCTACCAGCCGTGTTAGGACTACAGTCTTTTGCAGAGGCACTGCCATAGAGGCAATGGATCCAACTAACATGAGGAACTCCTGGGCACCTCCTGCCTGAAGCAGGTCTTTGCACAAACCCCAGATCCCAACTGACATATGGGGAGAAGAGCTGGGTGAAGCCTGGCTGGGCTGTGGGAAGCTAGGGCTTTCCCTGTGGAAGTTTTTCCAAGACAGCTCCTAGGGGTATCCCCTCAAGCCCAGAGTGCTGCCATTTCTCTCTTTCTCTCAAGCTCTGTTATCTGGACAGGGAAGCAGTTTAAAACAAATTGGTTTGTTGCCTAGGCTCCACTTTTACTTTGTGATGAGAGAATCACTAAAGCAAAATACAGAAAAAGAATGTATCAGGTATGAAAACAGTTGCTGTCGTGCCCTCTCTTTTCCTTTAATTCATTTACTGAGGATGTTTGTAGTGTGTAATGTGAGTTTTTTCTTTTCCTTAACTGGCTGTAGTCAAAACTATAACTCCCTGTGCAGTGAACTGAAGCTAGACTCCTACATGTTCAGCCACTTCAAAATGTTAAAATTACTTTCTTCCCTCCTGCTCTTCCAAACTTTCTTCTTTGCAGATGGCAGAGGACAATATGCAGGGTCTGCAATAACAGTGACTCAAAATTCCTTGCTAATTGTAAGATAACTTCCTAAAGATTGCAAGCAAAAGGAAGTCAGAGAACAAAGCAATGTCAAGTATGCACATGTCACAACACAATGTGCTGATTCCAAGCCTTTGGAAACATGCTGAAAGACATGTCCCCCCCAAAAAAATACCCCAAACAAAAAAACAGGGAAATGATTCCACGCAGTCTTTCAGCATGAAAATAACAGCTGAATGTGCCTGTTCCCACCAGGAAAAAATACCCTAACATAATAAAGGGTGCTGGAAAGCTAGAAATGAAATCATTGGATGGCAAGTACACTCTTTTGTCTGTTCCTAAAATTTACCTTCCACTCCGTTGTAACTGAAGGCTCAATCTGTAGCAGTGTTTGACTGTGAGGTGCCAAGAAGACCAAGAAAAATGGAATGTATAGACAGGTCTCTCTTACAATGAAGGACTAGGAGAACAAAACAGAAGGAAAGCAAACAAAGGGGCACACTTTCAGATAATGTATCTGCAGGAATGCAAACTGTGCATTCCTGATCACTCTTGTAGGTACTGAAGGTGCAAAAGACATGCTCTTGAGGAGAATGGTGTACACAGGGTTTCTTTGTGAAACAGAGTCTGCATATGTTCCCTTCATAACCACAGGTAAAGCTTTGCATTGTTGATGTACTCTAAAGATGTGAGTGTTCCAACTGAGCCTGTCACTGTTGGCTTGCTGAGTCTAATTTTCTGTCATCTTAAGAGCTAAGGGTTGAATAAATTCCAGGGGAAACTTATGGGATCCCAGTGAAAGGATGACATGTGCAACACAAACACTTGCATGCATCTGACTTAAGATGTTACAAAATATTACCTCCAAAACTAGAGGGATATCATACACAAATGCAAATGAAGCAACACTCAGTAATGAATAATGATGTGACTGGGCATTTTTCTTTCAAAGCTGACAGAAGGAAATAAAATTATCCCTAGTTTCTTCAGGCAGAAACAAATAAGATGAAAAACAAGTTGCCTAACATTGCATAGCTGTTCAGGAATAAATTGCCCATCTTCAGATGGCCTTCATTAAAACCTTTCATTTCTGTTAACTGCAAAGCCCCAAAGAGCACTTACAACAAGTGCACCTGAAAGACTTGTTTTGCATTTGGTGCTTCCAGTTCTGCTCCTAGTGATACATGCCATCAAATGAGCTCAGAGTTTGTTAATGTTTCTTACAGCAGGCAGCATACATATGAAAATGAAAACCTGACCTTATTTAAGTGAAAGTTATTCAGGTACATTTTACCCAAATTTTCCAAAGATATGTTAAAAGGTAACAGAAATGTTTCTGCCAGATAGAGAAAAAGTGTTTCTGTGATGATAAAAGCTGAACATAAACTGAGAAACTGTTTATTTTCCCTGGCTGCCAATTAGTGTATCTCTCAGACCTATTTGTCTGTTAGCTATTCCTTGTCAGTGTACTTTCTGGGATTCAGGTCTTGCTTGCTGATTCTAATTTGGACTCTAACAGTATTAAGCACCATCTAAATTTGGTGTTCAGCTGTCTTCCATAGATTTTTTTTCCATGCAAGTAATGGATGGATTTCTCCTTCCCTCCTGGGCTAGACAGAGATTATCTGGCTCTGAGTCTCACTATAGCAAGATCATGGAAAATGTGGCTTCTCTTAAACCAACACTACTTTTAAAAAGTATTGTTATTTGTGTAAACAAGAGCCTGATTACTCTGAACCTTCTAATATTTTTTCTTCATTTAACTGCTTGCCATACTAGTTAGCAGCTTATGTTTCTGAACTAGGGTCTGTTATGGTTCCAGGACTATGTCCACACCTTGTCTATATAGATAATAACATTTTCACCAGTTGCCAGCCTCAGGCAGGCACTGTGTAGAGAACAATTTGCTGAAGGACTGGTGTCTACTCTGGGAATATAACACTAATATTTGCAACTTCACCATGAGGTGAAGAGCTTTGCACCAGCAGTGAACTTGAGAGCGTGCCACAAGATGCCAAGTGTGGATGCTAAGAAAATTCACACTAAAATGGAACCCTCTGCCACAGTAAATGTTTAGTAGATTAGCAGATGCTCTTTGAGGCTGAGACTCTGCCCTACTGTAACGCAGGCAAACGAGGGAGTGAGATATTCTCTTACTGCTGTGCAGGGCCACATAAAATTTGGGAACTGGCAGGAGCAGGGGGTTATTATTAGGCATATGAAACTCTTAGGCAGTGAAGGGAAAGAGAGATGGGGAATGCACCTTAAAAAGAGCTTTTGGGTTGCACTTTTTGTGGGCCTGCCAGTGGTTTTGAAATAATGCAAAGGAAGAAGAGCCTGTTGTCCTGGGAACAGAATTGAAACAAATTGCTTTCCCAGGACCAAGGGAATAGTGTCTTTCATCATAATTCCTTCTCTCAGACTCCTTCATAAGTGAATAGAAAGCTAACTTTGGCTAAAAAAAAAGAAGAAAGGAAATGCAAAGGTTAAACCCAAGCACTATTATACTGTCCAAAAGCACTGAAGAGACTGTAGCAGGTGGTCCCACCACCTGTGCTTGTCTGCTTCCATTCCACGTAATCTCCTTATCGAATGCAGGGAGGAGCAGACACCCGGGAGAGTCCCACAGGAAGAGCAATGGCTGGAAAACAGAATGAGTAACCAGAGATAGGAACCTGCAGTGCAAGGAATACATAATTTGGGGAAGGCAGAAGAGAGACAGATCCTTGTCTCATTTAAAGCTTGTACATCTACAAGCTTCAGGGGCAGCCCTTTAGCATTCATGTCATGTTGGTAATGGATGGGAGGTAAGAGATCCTTCAATTCAAATGTATAAGCTACCATGTTCTAATGGCTTGCAGAGAAAAAGGCTAATCAAACAATGCTTTTATAATTGCACCTATTTTCTTTATCCTTCCTCAACTGCTCCAGGAAATGCTTTAATTTAATAGAGTAAGCGGATGCATTACATGAATTCCAAATGGCACACTAATAATGTAATGGTCTCTGCCCTCTGCATTGCAAGGAGGGCTGTGGTTTGTTTCTCAGTGGGCAGCACCTACAATAGCTTTTTATGACTGTCAGACTTTGAATAAATGAAAACAAGTGCAAGTTGAAAAAGAAATAACAATAAAGACCATTTCTGTCATGTATCTGAATATTCCCTTTCACTCACTCTTTTCTGTGCATGACATTTCTTAGGCAAATATAGCCAGAGGGTAAAGGTGTCAGAGTATCACAGGTACCTCAAAGGAGCCTGCTCTTGCCAGCATGTATCTTTGCTTTGAGATCTTTTGAAGTGAAAGTGTTCTCAAAGTTGAGGACTTATGTGTCAAGCTGCCTACTGGGCATGGCATACATCCTGGAGCTGATGGCTCTACTGTTTCACAAGCTGCTCTTTAGCAGAGTGAAGTTCTTGTTCTTCACGTGGCAGCCAGTACTCCCTTGGCATCAGGTCTACTCACTCTGGTGCAGCAGTGTACTGTCATGGCTAAATGGCTGCTCAGGTGAGATCCAGCTTGGTATTGCTTTGCCACCTTACACTTTGCACCCAGAAGTGGTCTCTGAGTTTCTTGTAAATTTAACATCTAGGTCCAAAGGCTAGAGCTTTCTGTCTGGGCCATGTAGTGCCAAATATTTAGCAATAACCTCTTACTAGATTGAGTATGCAACCTTTGCTACTTTTCCTCCCTCTGTTCCTCATACACAGGACATTTTTCTGTTTTGGAAGGGACAGCTTGGTAACAGCACTGAATCTAGATTTGCTGCTCTGGGAGATCCAGCTGTTAGTCCTGGTTTTTCCTTAATCCTTATTTTAACAACACAAGAGGATATGGAAAAAAGTGAGGCATGTTGAAACCTGTCAGAAAGCTTGACTGGCACTAGGATCCACATTTTCCATCATGATAATTATCCATAAAAATGAACACTGTAGGACAGCAAATCCCAAAACATCCAGCACAGCTTGTGCAGGCTTCAATAGTTTGTCTTGTTGTAGCAGTGCTTTGTATAGTTTTTCAATGAAGGTTTTACACTGAAGGTGTAGCTTCAGTGAAGTTTTGGGTGTAAGACAAAGTCTTGTTCACCTCGTTAGCTATTTGGCTACTTCATTTTGAGAGATGGTTTTGAGATCCTTGACTGAAATAGTCTGAGTTAAAAGAATAGTCCTGCAGTTTCCTTTCCTGAATCAGAAATACTTCTTTCATTTCTCGCATGATGTTGTCAAGACAACAGTGTCCTAATTGCTCCTAGACTGTTGGCTGCACTGCTTTGGAGCATAAAATGTTTTGGAGAACCACAGTGTTTTGGAGAAGCTTTTATTGTGGAAATATTTCCAAACCTGAGCACTCTCTCTCTCTCTTCCTCTCCTCTCTCTCTCTCTCTTCCTCTCCTCTCTCTCTCTCTTCCTCTCTCCTTTTTTGTTCATATGACTCTCAGAATATGCAGACTTTGTGCTAACTTTTCATATGCAGATGAAGGACTAAGGTTCTAGAAGGGTAAAAGTCAAGAAATGAAAAGCTAGGACTGTTGGCCAGTAGTAGGATGCCTCACAAGTAGGTGACATTTTCTATGCTTCTATAGGGTGATTACTTTATACCTTTATACATTTGCACAGTGTGGCTAATTTTATAGTAACTTTTTATCCAGCAGTTTGACACTTTTACAGTCTCAGCTAACCTTGCACCTAACATACTGTTTTAGTATTTTATTTCCTTTACTGAATCCATAAAAAAAAGATGAGAGAGATTAAAATAACAAGAATTACATTGACCTAAATTCAGTTAAAAGTTTATGCTGGCTTCTCCTGTATAGTTTTAGCAGAGAAGTAAGATGTTTGTTGATGAATGAAGCAGCAGCATTGCCTGTGCTCTCCCTTCTTGTGAAAGGGTCCTGTTGGAACAAGACAGGCCCAGATGGCCCTGGAGGGAAGAAGTGGCAGCAGTGTTGGTGACAGCTTCTTCAGACCTTCTCATTCCTACAACTCTTTCATTCTGTTGACCAGAAAGTTTGTGGTAGTAATACTTAAGGTTTCTGTCAATGTGATTCTTCCTTAGGAATTCTGAGCAGGCTCTCAAAACTGAGTGGGAAGAAACAATTCATATCTTTATGAACCTAGTCTGGGGACCTTGATAACTGGAGGAATTACCAAAAAACAGTAAAATGCACGTGGTAAGATTCATATCAGGGCAGTACTTATTTTTGTTTCAGTGTTGTCATTTCCATATTGATCACAACACTGGCCAGGAAACAAGGGAAAAACAACAGCTTCATATAAAGTTTCTGCTGACTCCTTTCTGGGGCCATAGCAACTCTTCCCATTTCAAGGAGAACATCCTTTTCCAGATGTCTCAACATCAGATTTCCAGATGTTGAAGAATGCATTCTTTCTTCAATTCAGGTAAATAAAAAGCTGTTCTGTGGCAATAAAGACTCAGTAATCACACTAGAATTATTTTTCATAAAGACCATCTGAAGATATTACCTGCCAGAAATTTTGTGCTAAGGCTGCAAAACCCAGAACTGAAATGTTAGGAAATGTCATGTTCATAGCTGCCAATAGAACCTTAATTCAGCTCCTTTGTGCCTTGAGATATAGTCTTTAATTGCAGAATCACATACTACTTTTTTCTGAAGGACCTCAGTCTCATTCAGGGCACAGGACTTACAAAAAGGGCTAAGCAGAGGTTATGCAGGCACACATAAATCTGCTACTTCCTAATTTAGCTGTCCTTGACTTTGTACCCTGAATAATTTTACTTTCAGGGAAATACATATTACTTTTTTATCTCAAATCATGCTAGGGAAGTGTTCTGTAAATGGTTTCCTTTGGTGGGACTTTGGACATCAGCTTGGGAAGGCTTCTAGAGGAGACATATTTAAGAAATGGATGAGCCAGTAAACACATCCTCAATACATTTTAAACATGCATACACTAACACTTCATTTGCTCTCAGTTTGGAGTGTCACATGGTGTTTCAAGTGCTAAAAGATTTACTATGGTTTATGGCTCAAATATTTCTAACTCAATTTGTCGTTTAGCACCAAACTCCCCTGTCCTGCAGCACACTCAGAGGCTAAAGGGCATTAAAGCATTCTCCTGCTTAACTGCCCATGGGTTGGAATAACTCTTGTGACCTTTCTACTGCCCTTGGGATCTTTTATGAAATTAATTATTAAAACACAAGGCCTCAGATGCCTCTGTGACATAATACTTGAGGTTTTCAGTGCAAAACCAGATTCCCTCAGTCATAATAATTTTAACATGTTAAACAGCTTCTGCTTGAAAAGAGAGATCCTTTAGTATAATTTGGCTTTTTTAAATCAGCCTTATTATCCTCTTGCTCTTCTGCAAAACATTATTAACTGAGTGAATTTCCACTAAATTTCAAAATGTATCTTAGCTTTTGTGACTGGATGTTGCTTTTAGGACATGCAAGTCCTGGCAGATATGATCTCAGATGCAAATATAACTTTATTTGCTAAGAATAAGCTATTGATTATGGTTGTATAACTAAAGTGCTTGGACAGTACTACAGTAAATGGGCTGAAGCTACAGTTTTAATGAGCAGGAAAAAGAAACACAGATAAGAAGAATGAAATTTGAGGAGTAGGTCATCATATCCAACCCTGCTACCCTTGTGAATAGCAGAACATCTTCCCTGGTCATTTTGAGTTGGCCTTCAGACAGGTATGTGAGGAGGATGTTACTACAGTGGTGGAAGACTTGGAAAGGAGAACAAGAAGACATGAGCAGGAAGGATTTTGGAAAATACCCAACCTTGAATTGAAGTGAATGTTAAGTACAACTTAGCAGTTATCAGAGAGAATCCTTCAGACCAAGAAGCTTGTGTTTCATAGGTGGCAAAGTCAGCATGTTTGTAATCTCTCAAAAGGATTTGGTATAGAATCATGTCAGTCTATCAGAACAATAATTATTGAGGGGCAAATGCATTTGAAGGCCTTTTAGTGTCAGCTCCAGAAAGAATCCTGCAGAAGACCTTATTAAAATCCAGGTCTTCATGCTTTCAGCAAATGTTGGGTTTGGATAAGAATTAAGCTGTGGAACATTGAAAACCTTCAGTGATACAGATACATGTTTGGGCTTTCTAATACATGAGCAATCTGAAGCAACACAGAAAGAATCCTTCTTTTTTCTCTTTCTAATTCCTCCCCATCTGAGTTTACTAGATTACCCAGCCAATGGGAACTAATATTCTAGTCTGCAGAGGGTTCTCCTCATCTCGGGAGGAACTAGGGATTTCATAACACTTTTATGAGATGAGTTTAGAGTTGCTTTTTGGAAATGTGTGTTTAAACAGAGGATGTATTTTATCTTTCTTTAGAGCATATTTTCTTGATTTAACTGGCAGGGGGTCATCTTTTTAAAAAAATTTAAGCAGTGTTGATCCACAGCCCAAATTGTGTTGACCTTTAATATAATCCTGGTAAAGGGAATGTTGAAATAGCAAAGAGAAGTTCAGTTTTGTGTTGAAGACCAGGGTCAGTGAAAAATATTTCATCTGTGATGCTCTCCTGTTTTAGAAGGTAAAAGAAAGGCTTCTGTGCATTGTATTGACAGGATGTGACCGAGTGAATGCAGATGTATCATGATCTGAAGTCTTCTAAACTTGTGTTTGGAGGGTTGTGAGTATGTAAGAGAGAGTCTGTTCTTCAGAGAAGCCAACCACTGCTTCTAGAAGGATCCCAGCAAATCACAAGGTAGCTATGTAACTAATCTTTATTGTTAGGATGTGGTACCAAAGATGATGATTTATCAGTTTATTAGGGGTTCTGAGCATGACAGACATTAGCAGTTGTCACCTGAGTCAGGTTAGGAACATGGCTCAGGAGCTGCCCTAAAGGCTCAGACAAAGTGTTACATGTCTGCAATTCGTGACCCACTGTGGGAAAAGCATTTTTATATCACCTTGAGAAGCTGAATTTTCTGTTAGGCTGCTCCTTATTCAGTAGACATAACAGAGAAGCATATGCCCAAACCCAGGCCTAACGGGGAAGAACAGTATCTGGCAATATCTAAGACCTTACAGTCCTGCAAGACTGGAGATAGTTTCAGATCTGTTTTTCTTTTAATCCAATTGGGCAAACAGTGAGGAGGTGGCAGCTAACCAACTGCCTGTCTTCATTCCTGTTCTGAGATGACCATTCATTTTCTCCATTCATTGCATGGGGCTTAGACTTTCACCCCTGTGTCTCCTTGAGGGGCACCTGAAGGATTAGGCATTATATCCTAACTTCTGTAGCCTCCTAAGTCCTTAAATGGATGTAGCCCTTAGTGTTAGGAATTCTTGGAAGTATAACTATAGTGTTGTATCTCAGATAGCTGCTTCTGTAATAGATGGCCAACTCTTGTAATTACTACTGTTCAGAGCCTAGGCAACAAAACTTCCATCCCACAGGGTTTTAAAGGCAGAATTCCATAGGTAGATCTACACCATACATCTGTGCTTCAGGCCACCTAACCATACCAGCCTAGGTGGTATTTCTACATGGTTGAGACATTAACTCAAGGACAGACTCAAGCATAAGCATGGGGCTGTGCTTGAGACAGTTAGTCTCACTCACCTTAAGAATTTGGTGTGAAGAATCTGTAGCACAACTGGTTTTGGGTTTTTTTTCAGAGTGGTAGAGGAAGAAGAGAAGGCAGCAATTCCCCACCTGAAGTCCATTGTTCAAAATGATTTATAGCATTTGAAAAATTATTTGACTAATATTTAGGTAGTATTACTCATCCATTCTCATCAGTTATTGAAAAGGACTCAGCACAAATAATGTTTCACTTTCAAGGTGCTCTGCTCTTTGAAATAAAAATGGATGAAGAGAAATGCTGAGATTTTTGGAGATTTAAAAACAATAGGAGTCTTCCTGAACGAAGAAGAAATCAATGGAATTTATTCAGCTCCTTTAGAAACCCAGCCTCTGCCTTCAGAGCTTTCTCAACAGTCTATATTTTTCCTAATCACTAGCAAAACAAGGGTAAAGGCTTTCCCAAGGGAAATTTGCTTAAGCCTGTTGCAATGTGTGTGAGGAGTATGGGTGCTGGTGGAGAGTGATACAGGGAGGAACTGTGCTGTCAACAACAGGAAGCTGGTGAAAAACGAGCGGTGCCCCTGGGGAGGTGAATGCAGAGCAGATGGCTCTAATTGTGAGTCACACTGTGACAACTGACAAGAGAAATTCTGCACTCTTGACACTTTAAAGATACCAAAAATACCAGAGAGCACATTCCATGGCTTCTTGAAGACTTCCATATCGAGGTAGCTGGTGGCGGGGGGGGAGAGCTCCAACTCCTGTTTCCATCACTAAACAGCCCATAAAACTTGCTGTTGATAAGCTTCCAAGCAGCCAAGCATTTTAATACTTAGATAAGTCACTAATGTTAATAAAACCACTGAAGAAATAAGAAGGAAGAGGTGCAAAGGGGATTCATGTGCAGGGCAGCATTAGTTGTTTTAGATACTGATCCTTTCAATTAAGGGCAGTGCTGGATAAGAAAGGGGAAAGTAACATCCCTGTTTATAAGCATGGATAGATTTTGAAATATCTCCTCTTGTTGGTGGGTTTTTTGGTGGTTTTATTGTTTTTCATCTGGAATGACTGCAAACATTTTCTTGATGTATTTCAATTACTGCCCGGATACAGGGTTGCAGATTTATATTGTGTTTCTTTAGTGGAGTTACAAAAAGTCAAGACCAGAAACCATTCCTAGTTGCTTGCCAATTTTTTATTTTGGGATGAATGCCTGCCTTGGGTAGGTCTGCAGATGTCAACAGAGCTACCCCAGAAAGAAGTTTTGCTTGCCGCATTTGCTTGCTTGATGCAACTGCTCTAGTACCAGTAGTTTAGTACTACACTTGGGTAGTTTGTCCCTGGAGTATAGCCTGCTTGTTTCACATGCACCCCAATAATATAGATCAGTTCCTTTCCTTGAAACTCTGTGACCATTAATATCTGAATGAGATGTTGTTGTTTTTCTTCTGGTACCATGCAAAAATGTTCCCTGGATATCTGGGGAGGTGGGAGGGTGGGAGGTCATTTCGTAGCATTAGAAATATGTTTGGGGAGTGTCTCATTCTGACTGGATTCAGATTTCTGATGTTTTGGCTTTCTGTACTGCTTTTCAGATTGTTATTATTTGTGAAAGCTACTAAGAATGGAGAAGTGCATCTGGTCACTTGGGAAGGCAGATACACTACACAACTGTTGCTCCTACAGCTGTTCAGCTGCTGCTCAAAAGTGCAATTTGGAAGCTGTTACCTGAGTAAGGGCTCATGCACCGAGGTGGTGGGTTTGCTCTGGCAGGTCATGCAGTGCAGCACTTAGAATCATAGACTGCTTTGGGTTGGAAGGGACCTTTAAAGGTCAGCTGGTCCAACCTCCCCTGAACTTCTAGCTCAGTATTTCTGAGTTGGGACTATCCTTATAATTTTCTTTTAGTGTTATTTTCCTTTATGATACATCCGTTAGGTGGACCCTGCAATTTTTTGCTGTGGGGTAAGTCTGCTGTGTAGAGATACCTAAGATGGACTGAGTAAGTTACACAGGGTACTAGGAGCAGCACAGCCTTATTGTGATGCCCTGCTAAGGTTGGTTAATTTGTTCCCTTAAGTGTCTCTGTAAATGGCAGTACCTTGTGGTACTCATGGCATTTTGCCTTGCCAAATCTGGCAATCCCAGCCTTCCCCTCTGGACTGCTGTGTTAGCAGTCCTGGGATTACATCCATAGATACTACTTTTGTCCAGTTCTTTTGTGTCTCAAATGGAGCTTGAGATGAGAAAAATACCAACCCTTGGGCAGTTTAAAATGAGAATTTCTCTTTGCAACTGCTGTCTCAGACATTTTACTCCTCTGCTAGCAGATATTTTATACAAAACCAGCTGTTATTGTTATTTTTAAATTTTAGTTTAGTGAAAAGCCCAGGATTTACCATTAATTAGAATAAATCTACCACAATACTTGTGTTGTCATGCTTTAAGATCTGTGAGTTGAGTAACAGCCATGTACACTAGGCCACATTTGTCTAAAATAGTGAACCTTTTCTGTACCTAACTCCCAAAGACCTATACAGATGCATGCATCCTATGAGTCTCCTAAGGCATGCTGTCGTTGTGTGGGATCAGCACTTCCAGAGAAGCCTACTGTCATGCAAAGCAACCAAGCAGGATTCAGGAACTACTTTCACGTTTGGTGTGAATGTCAGAGTTTGTCTCTTGTGGTGTTCTTTTTTTCCTGCTGATACTAGTGGTGGGGAAGAGGAGTAAGCACGGTGTGATCTTCTGTTCTTGAATCCTTGGCAGGCATTTTGAGAGCACAGCTCTTCTCTCCTTTTAAATGCTTTCACTCGGGGAAGTTGTAGGATGCGGTGGAATTTCTTTCTTCTTTCTATCTGTGTTGGCTAAGGCAAGAGAGAGGAGCTTGAAAAGGCTCACCCTCCTCAAGGAATGCTATCTTATTCGTAAGCATTCCTAGAGGTTAAGGCTGGTGACTATCAAGAAAGCAAATACTTCACGCAAGGGTAAGTCCTCTAATTGTGTTTGTGTTGAATAGTTGCCAGATCCCCATGTCAGGATGTCTGCAGTCACGGCTCTGATCTCACCATTCCTTCCTCGGCTGTTGCACAATTGTGTTGCATGTTTGTGGTGGGGGAGAAAGTTGGAGAGCTGGGCTATGAAACCATCTCAGGGAAGGAAGCCATGTTTTATTTTAGATGCTTGGTTTGGATAAAAGCCTTTAGGAGATTGAATATCATAGAAAACCCATAACATGGCCCATTCATGGAAACCAAACCTGGTCTTCTGTATAGAAATGTGAAATATGAGGCTTAATAGCCAGGGTGGAAAAAGAAATGTCAATTACAATGTGTTCACTGGTGTAGTAGAAATCCCAAGGTACATGGGTGATAAATTATGACTTGTTCTACTTAGGATTTCTCCTGTAGTTGCAGGGTCTGTTTGTCTTAGGCTTGTAGATGCAACGAGGGAGCTGTTGGCAAACTGCTTTGTGAATCTGCCTCTCTGATGGAACACTTCAAAGATCTTTTGGAGCAGACAAGTGACACAAAACAGTGACAAACAAAGGGCTGTGAAAGAGGAAAGAAAACCAAAGATACTGCAGCCATGAGCTTAGCAATGGAGAGAGAAAGAATATCATAACTCCTTCCAAACACAGCAGAAGAGTTTTGGGGCTCTCAGCACATAGGAGGATTGAAAGCCACTCTGGTTACACAAACATTCAATTCCTGAAAGAAGACAGCAGTTGCCTTAGCCACAGAAATATTGGTCAAAAGTAATATCCTGATTAGTCTCAGTACCATAAATCTTTCTTAGATGCTTAAGTTATGCATTGCTCCTGTTTGGTTAGAACAAAGCAAATTTCACAGAAGTCTAATTTTACTTCTGAAAAATAGTAAGAGGTTGGATTAATCTGTGACCATCATGTCATCTCACATCATAAAACCTGGTGAGCTGGTAGCAGTGCTCCAGGACGATGTCAGTTCCACCTCCTAACCCAGGAAGTGGAGAACTATCCAGAGCAATAAAGAGCTTGTCCAAATAATACTGGGGAAACCAGACATTAAATACTGGCTCACTCAGTCTAATCAGTATGAATAGCTCCCTGCCAACTGCTCCATTACCTGAAACAGGGGTCAACTGATAAACATCAGCCAGTCCTCTCATTAAAAAAATAAACCAAAAAAAGAAAAACCAACCCAAAAACCAAAACCCAAACCCAAATCCCCTTCATCTAAATTCCATTACTCCTGATAAGCACTAAGCAGTTCCTCATCTCTCATTTGCAGTTCATATCCTGAGCTACACAGATTTGCTGTTAGAGATAAGGGTATGAAAAAAGTAAAGTAATGTATTAATATGCATGTTGCAACCTGTTAGCCTCTCTCAGACTGCTGTGCCTGATGTGGTAAATAGAGGTGGTCAGTGAGTCTGCACAGGAGCTTGGGATCTGGCCACATGCCCTTTGTTTAACAAGATTAGCCCAGATGACTGTGTTCAGGGAAAACAGTATGGGCCATCTGAATGGAGAAACAGATGATTGAAAGGAGAAAATGAGAGGACTGAGAAGGACCCACTCTATGTCTGGGGTCTGCTTCTGGAGCCAGCAGAGAAAATCTGTCAGCTGAAAGTGGAAGAAGAGAAAGGGAGCAGAAACCTCAGGCTTTTGAAAGATGTCACCCAAAGCAAACCATAGAAATGACTTTTGATTCCTATGCTGTGCTCATCATTGTTAGATATTTCCCAAAGTTGTAGCCAAGGACAGTATTTTTCTGCCTTTTTCTTTTAGCATGGGTGAGATTTGCTGTTCTAAAAGCCAGATAACACCAATCAATAGTGGCATTAAGATAGCAGCCAGTAAAAGATGGTTCCTGAATCAATATTCTGGTGTTTGAGTCAAACATTTATCTTCAGCCATTTATGTGGTATTTTGCTACATTTCTGGGAAGGTACAGGATTGACTTTTTTTGCTCTTCTTGGGAAATGAAAGAAGGAAAGGTTGAGTCAGCTGCACTACAATGCAGAATTCTTTACAGCAGGTTAGAGGCTTCCCAGAAAAAATGGGTCTTTTCTGTTCTACAGTATTTTTTCTTCATGTGTTTTAGATTTACAGATAAACTAATCAAAAGCAAAATAGAACACAACCAGTATAAAATCCCCAAACATGCTTTTAAAGGTCACTGACACAACTATATTTAGTTTTAATATTTTTTTAAATTTAGTTCTGTAGTATATAAGCAAAGGTTATTTCCTCAAACAAACCAAGATTGTCTTAGCTTCAGATTTAGCTAATAATATTATAAACTGTAATCTTTTGAGCACAATATGGTTTGGGTTTGGTTTTTTACACCCAAACTATTACTCAATATTATCTTACCTGTTAAGGAAAAAAATAAAACCTGTTTGAATGAGCCACAGGTGAGGTAAATTTAACTCAATTCTATGGTTGAAGGTAGAGTTCTTCTGGAGAAAAGCAGTAAGATAGCAGCTTATATAGGCTTATATTTATGGAAAGTCTACACTCAAGTTAGAAGTCAAAATGATTGCAGTGAAATGTTTTCCTTTTAAGAAAGGATATTTTCATTTTTGTCAAAGTGAAAAATAAAAAGAAACCTATAAAATTGATTAATTTATGTCATTATTTGTGGAAAACATTTACTGTTTCACATAATATTTCTTGGTGAGTTATCACTTGTTTGTTTGTGTAAGCACACACCTTCCACTGTTTACTTTCAATTCCAAAGGGGAAAAATAATAGGATGAGGAGTTTTTGACTTTTATTTTTTTTATTTGAAGTTCCCAGACAACAATGAAATAAAATTCTGCATCCTGAAGAAGCCAGACACCTGCTACTGAAGGGGGAATAATGCCCCAGTCTCCCCAAAGAAGGAAGAGAAATAACCAGAGAAAGGGTGCAGTTAGTGGGCCAGACTAAGGTATAGAGGGAAGGGAGATTTCCTTAGTTGCACAGCTTCTGAGGAATAGAAATGGGTGTTTTTACTTTGATTTTCTGAAGCTTGAAACTGTTTACTGGAGTATTGGGTCTTATTCTAATATCCATAACAAGGAAGCTTTTCCTTTTGTCATGTATTCTGCCTTCAGTAGACCACCATCTTCCTTTAGATTGAGTATTTAAAATTGTTTGGGCAAAGTGCCTGTGTAGTCAGAAATACAAGCTGCTTGTCTTGGATTGTTTTGTTCTTCTTTTTATTTTCCATGAAATCCCTCTCATGTGTTCTTCCTGCACAGGGACCACTGCATGTAAATTCAAAGCAATCACCATGTTATATTTTTTGTTCCAATGACTCACTTCAGTTGGGACAAACTCTCTTGTGTTAGTTGTTACTGCTAAGATAACATCATACACTGCATTCCAACATCATAATGGATTTTAATTTGAAGTTTTAGAAAGACAGAATGACTAACAACTCATAGGTGATTGAATAAGGTACATGTAGAATCATCCTCATCTGCCTGTCTTTTATACATGGTGTGGAGGGGGTAATGGTGTCTGCTGATTTATTTAGTTTAGTTAGGTAGTTTGGAAAGACAGTTCTTAATGCTTGAACAAATCCCTTTTTCTTCCCCTTGGTAATGTGGTTAACTGTCTGGAATGTGAACCACTGGAAATTCTTCCCCACAGAAGAATCTCCATTAAGCTTTCAGATAGTTACTTCATCCCCACAGCTGCAAGGAGAGAAGAAGATTTTCTAGTGCCTAAATCCTTACTGTATATGTCATCCTTAAGTTTTTTAGGTTTTGCTTTTATTTTTTCCCAGCCAGAGCTTTAGGAGCAGGTGCTAGCCTTTTGCTTCCTTTCTGCTTCCTCTGTGGGGAATGGGCTGGAAAGAGCCAACTAATTAGAAAATTCTACAGGGAAATTAATTCTGCAAACAGCTGAGGAATGGCATTTCAGTATAATGCTCACTTTGTCTGTCAGCAGAGCGCTGGTTGGCTTGAGGAGTGGCAGGTCTCCCAGATGTTACGCGTGTTGTGATGAGCCCAGAACTGCATCATAAGTTGCCCATTTACTACAAGATGTGATGCTCTGGAAGAGCAAATACACTCAACCTAACCTCTGGGATATGCTATGTTGCAAAGCAGCAGTGTGGTATTTTTACATGCTCTTGAAGTGTAGCAATGAACCGAATCGTTTTCAGCAAAACTTCGCTCTAAATGTTGCCTTTGCTTTCATGTAGGGCTGAGGCAGGGGGGAGGAGGGTGAAAGGAGACACACAAAAAGACTCAGGGTGAAGGGCTGCATTGGCAAAATTAGGTTTTCATATTGTACACATCTGAAAATATCTGCAGATTTGTAACGTGTCTGAGCAGAACACTCATCTCAGCAGTTGGCTGGCTACGGGCACGTCAGAAGAGCCAGATCTGTGTACACAGGCTTCCCTCTCCTCAAACAGTGGTGGCTGAAAGCTGCACAGAGGGTGAGATGTGTATGGAAAGGGCACTGTCTTGGTGAAAATGGTGACAGCCTGCCCATTTCTTTGAGATCTCCCCAGTAACAGTTTTGTCATCTTAGTACTTCTTCTGTATGAAGTAACCCCCGGTTAGCCACTCAGCCTATCTTAAGTGATGTGCTAGGTTCTCAGCTAGCTTCTCGTGACAGATTTTTGTGACCCTCAAGCCAAGATCAGCATAAAAACCTCACTCCTCTTCCCAACCACATTCACAGAATCATAGAAAATGATTCTAACACGCACAAGGGTTATCTTATGTTACAAAAGCCTTGAGAAAACAAAAGGAGCCGCTAAGGAATAAGAAAAGCTGAGAGAGCTGGGGTTGTTCAGCTTGGAGAAGGCTCTAGGGAGACCTTACTGCAGCCTTTCAGTACTTAAAGGGACCTAGAAGAAAGATGAGGACAATCTGTCTGGTAGGGCCTGTTGTGACAGGAGAAGGGGTGATGGTTTTAAAGTAAGGGAGGGAGATTTGGACTAGATGGAAGGAAGAATTTTTTATGGTATGGGTGGTGAGACACTGGCACAGGTTGCCCAGAGAGGTGCTAGATACCCCAGAGACATTCCAGATCAGGTTGTTTGGAGCTATGGGCAACCTGATCTGGTTGAAGTTGCTCCTGCTCACTGCAGGGGCTTTAGACTAGATGACTTTAAAGGTCCCTTCCAACCCAAATCGTTCTATGATTTTATGCTTCTAATTGCATATTTGTGCTGTTTCCTTTATGAGTTCTCCCATAGAGTACTACAGAGTTAGAGCAGCATGGATGAAGATGTTTTCATGTGATGTGATGGTCATCAGAAAGGTCAGGAGAGGTCAAGCTAGAAGGAAAAGATATCCTCGTTTTGGGGGGCACAGGAGCGTGTGGGGTGTAGGGATGATAGGGAGCTTAGGTGAATTGGGCTGTGGAGTTTAAAAAACCCTTTACAATTAGTTAAGATGTTTAATTGTTTTCTATGTATCTTCATTTGTTGGGTCCACAAGGACTGAATGGCAAGTGTTGTCAAGAGATCTACCTTCTAAAAATGTAAAGTCTGTTTCAAGATGGTAATGCTGGTTTAAGAAATCAAAACTTTGATTTACTTTTCCCAACTTCAAAGCAAAATAGTTCACTTACCCCAGTTTCAGGAAGAAAGCCACTGACTGAAACTGATCAGAGTTTGCAAAGAGTGTACTATGTCCCAGGCTTCATTTTTCAACTAATTTTATACTCATCAAGAAATCTAATTCATCTCTAGCTAGAATGTTTTGCAATTATTCATGTTCTTTTTTTTGCATGTGTTTGCCACACATATTGTGTGAGTTAATAAATGAAATCAATGTGATTTATGGACAAGTTTTGCTTGGACAAGTGTATGAATAGCAATGCTGTATGTGTTTTTAATTCAATTCTTTGTTTCCTCCAAGGATGTCACTATCTAAAACACATTGAGAATTCTGTTTAGAGAGTTCACTCACACCTTGTACTATTATGTATTCTCTCAAGGCAAGCTTGCATCTGGGGTAGATATTTATACAAATAATTTCCAAAGGTCAGGATGGAAACTTTGAAACTTTCATGCTAAGTTTTGATGTATGCCTGGCTCCATACTGCAGTGCAATATTAACATAAATTGTGTAACAGACACATCTCTGCAAAATGTAAGCCTTTTCTTGAGACATTTTCTTTTGCAACAGCTGCAGATAACATTCCTTGTGGAATTTCTAGATTGTTCAGTAAGGTGAACATTCATCAAGTGTTTTATCTACTATGCTTTTCTTTTAGCTGCTCTAAAAATGAGGGTGTTATTCCTTTCTCTGAAATCCCATCAATTTGTTATTTGTAGGCACAGCCTGGAAAGGAAGGAAGGCTAAGGAGACAGTGGGAGTGAGTCAATATTTTACTGCAGTGACACTTTTGTGTTATTCCAGCTAGTCACTTAACTCATAACCTTCTGACTACAGTGCTATCCATCCTATCCATTCCAAATCCTAGCCATTTGCTCAGAAATGGAAGGTTACATCTTCTTTGTTGCTTGTTCATGTGAGGCAGCACAGGTGAGAGAATAAGTAGACATTCTCTGATTGAAGGCTTTGACAATTTAAAGCTGTGACACCTTTCCCAAAGAGCAGGCATGTGGGGGGTAGACTTGTGTACAAGCTGAGACGTGCTAACCTCCCTCCTGTGGTGTCTCTCCTCTCCTTCCCCTTGCAGAAATAATGCCTGCCTCAGACAGAACATCTTGGGAGCTCTGGGATCTTTAGACCTTGGAAATTTTATGGGTCTGCTGATCTGACTTACCAAAGAGGCTCTTGCAAATATACCTTTTCATATAAGTGATAAGATTATGATGGATACACCTGATTACATTATCAGAGTCTAGGAATTTTAAGATAAACTTAGGTTCCAGAAACATTCAGGCTATTCACAAATAATTATTCACAAAATAATTTTCAAATATATCCTGTCTGATATATCACGTCTTCTCCCACGGAACAAGTGATAGGGCTAGAGGAAATAGCTTCAAGTTGCACTGGGGGAGGTTCAGATTAGATATTAGGAAGAATTTCTTCACAGACAGGGTTATCAGGCATTGGCACAGGCTGGCCAGGGAGGTGGTGGAGTCACCATCCCTGGGAGTGTTCAGAGAACCATGTAGATGTGGTGCCTGGGGACATGGTTAAATGGTGAGCGTGGTTGTGTTTGACTCGATGATCTCAGAAGCCTTTTCCAACCATAATGATCCTATGTGAAAGACAGAGTTATACACATGATGCTCATGCAGACAATTTTCCAAGTGTGGCACTGATTGCATATGTTTCATCACCTGTCTCTGCAGTGAGTTGAGCTGTAATCTCCTGGGGGAATGAAGAATCGTGGCTCAATCAACAGAGGTCACATGGAGAGGTAGCACTCCCCTGTTAGTTCACGAGAAAGCAAATAGTTTAGTGTTTGTGTGAAAGTGTGGCTGGAGGGGCACCCTATTTACATCAGGCTGTGGATATATGTAGAATGTTGCCCTGGGAGAATTTGCAGTATTTCCAGCAGGAAACCCAAATGCTAAGCAGAAGTATTTTCTTCCAGACCTAAACTATTGTACTCTTTGGTTTTAGGTTCAGGCTGGCATAAAAATCTTCATTTTTATCCAGTTTAGCATTTTTAAGACAGCAGTCACAAAACAATGACTTTTCAGCCCTATTGACAAAGACTGGAAACTATTGGGAAGGTCATGCTGATCTGTGTTTCCCTAAGGGAAAAAAGAAACCAAACCTTAAAAGTGACATTCCTGCTCAGAGGATGTTTAAAGGAGTTATTTCAGCTTGGTCTTTCTCCCACATACCCTCTATAGGAGGAAATATTTATGGTGGAAACAAGCTGGAGAAGATCACAAAGACCCTGCCACATAGATTTCCTGGAGTTATTCTATAGAGGAAGAGACAAAAATTCTTTCCCCAAGTAAACAGGGGGAAGAATATTGTCTTTTGTCAACATTTTGTTTTGCTCATTTGCCATTCTCTATTCTACAAAGATGCAATTTATTAATCATTACTGGTTGTCTTCTATAACCAAAATGATCCTTTGGGACCATATTTTTCATATGTGCTGAGATGTATTGTTTGCTAAGTGACCTTATCTATAATTCAGAGAGTCTTTGTGTGCTTTGGAAGGCCATTTGGCAAACTGTGTGCAAGGAAGTAATTTAGTTATCTGGCTGCATTAAGGATGAAATCAATTTAAGATGAATTAAGACTTCTAAAAAAGTGATATGAAAAAAAACCCCAAGCCAACCTAAGTTCTTGGCTTTGGGAGAAGTAATTAGCTTGGTGACCATGCAATCGGATATCCTTTAGTGGATGGAGAGGAACACTTTAAGAAAGTAATATGTCCTCAGCTTTCCATTTCAACCTCTCAGCTGGTTGCTACTTTCTCAACTGTTTATATGTGGTGTATACCCTAGCAAGTGCTTCTAGCCTGATTCAGTGACAACATAGATTAATTTAAATCACTGTTTTAGATTATTCAAAGGGCAGAAAGCAAGTGACATTCAAGTGATGTGAAACTTCATTGTCCCTGTCTCCTCCTCTTGTTCCATAAAAAGGTTGTGAAGGGAATGTTGCAACCCAAGTATCCAAGTGAAGGCAAAGCTCCAGCTGAGACTGACTTCTGTTCCAGAACTTTTGGATTCATAGCATGAACAGCATGAACTTAGAGACTGGTTCTTGAGAATACACTGCTAAGTCCTTGCTCACAAGCCTTTATTTCAAGGCATTTGCAACACGGCGATAAATCTGTGCAGTTTTATTTTCAGCTCAATGGGACATTGGATGTTGCTAAAGGGTTTAATGTATGCAATGTGATACTTTATGATAAAAATGATCCATTAGTGAGCTGAGAGACAAAAAAGTGTGTCTAAAAAAAAAAATCTTTGAGGATAGGCCAAGATCCTTTGCATTTATTTTAATGATATCCAAATGGTGTTCTAACTAAAGATGTTAATAATTACAATAAGCAATTAAACTCTAGAAAGAGTTAAACTCACTGACAGGCTTTATTCTGTTGCAGTGTTCTGTTTGACATACTTCCATAACCCCTTCCCTTCAATAAATGTCAACTGCTTTGTTTTATTTTCTAAAATTTCTTAAATGTCCTAGCTGTGAAGAGAGACAGAGCATGGAAATTGCCAGGGATATATCACGTTTTGTATTCATCTGCTCATGCCTTTTGTTAGGGTGACTGAAAGGCCAGAGAAGATGCTGCAGGAAGACTTTCAAGTAACAATAAAGATGGAACTCAATGTTTTGAAAAAAATCTTTAAAAGCTTTAACTCTGATAAAGGAATAAGAGTAGTATTTCTACAAGAAATTCTTTATTTTTGATGGAACTTTCCCTGAAAACCACCAATGGGCAAGTGGATTAGAATTAAAAAATGCTATAAAGGTATCTAATGGCACAAGATGATGACAGTTTTCAAGGATCACTGATCAGTCAAGAACTGCTCTAGCCAGATGAAAAACTCCCTTGCTTTTACTCTGAAGCTCAATTAGTTAATGGAAAGGTCCATGAGGTACAGCAGTATCTGGCCCAAGGGAGCAGCCTCAAAGGCCTTTGAAGTCCTTTCCTTACAAATGCCATTTAGAAGGTAGAATAACAGGTTTCAAACAAGATCTTTGTGGTAGCTCCATGTCATCTGCAGGGACCTCTCTGCCCATCACCATCTGGCTTTTGGTGCTTCTCTCTGTGGCTGATTGGAGAGCGTGGGGCTGAACTTCTGTTAAGTGGTACTAGAGACAATTTTGCAACATTAGAAAATGATAATGGTCAAATCCATTGCCTACCAAGAAAACTGAAGGACACTTAACTCTTCTCTGAGGCTGAAACTGAAGGAGTTTGTGAAGAAGTCACAGAAAGCACCAAGCATGGTTAATACATGCACCCTGTCTCACAGGGTTTCATATAAGACAAGCAGAAAAAGGCAGATGAGCTTTCATTTCTGTGGGCATTTACACTGATACTGACACACACCCTCTAGCTGCAGACTTGGTCTTGGAAAATTGCTTATTTTGAAGTGTAGGAAAGATGGAAATGGCCCCAAATCATCCCTTACCCTACACATCTTGGAAGAAAAGAAGAAAAGAAATGAGTGCCATTTTACACAAGCATAACCTGGGGTGCACACAGCTAATGAATAGCAAATGAAGCTCATTGCAATGTGTGAGATCAGGTTAAGGTCAAGACTGACAGAACTAAGCAAAGCTGATAAAGTTAATCCTCAACCCAACTGCAGCCAGGAACCTAATCTGCTCAGCAATCACAGACTTCTCAGTTGTGCACTGAAGAGAGCAACCTAAGTTACCCTCCAGATGACACTATTTCAAGTCATGCATTTCTCTCTGCTGTATTTTTAGAAGGCTTCACACTAGTAGTATGAGAACTTATTCCAGACAAGGGCTTAGCATGTGTTTATGTTAACCCAGCATTTGTAAAAGTTTGTAATAACCATGCCTCACTCAGACTGGCAGAAATTAGAGGAAGGAAAACACCACCACTAACTTTGGGCTACTTGCTTTGATTCAGACCTTGTTGTATTATGTTGAGCCTCAGAACTGCAGAGGAATGATGAATTGTGTAACTAAGACCAGAATTTCCAGAGCAGCCTCATCTTTTTAGAAACTCTCTTTTGATTAAGGATTTTGACTTCCAATATAAATATTCTCTAAGCCTGATGCTTAGATCAAGAAGTATACTAACAGGCTTTCATTCAGATAGGAGGAAATAAGCAATGCATAATTCAAGACCTTAGGCTTGAGCTGGCATCCTGTTATACACCCACTGAAGTGAATGAAATTTTAGGGTGTACAGGAAAGTGCTAACTGCAGTCTTACAAATAAACACCTAGTGAATATTTATATAAACATGGTAAAAGGAAAAGAAAAATACCAGCATGAATGCTGGTGGTCAGCCTGAAATTACTACTTTTCTCAGGGCAGTTGTTATATTTGTTAGGATAATAGGGCCATCATTATTTTTCCAGTGCTTTTCAGCTGGTGGTAAGAGATAGTTTCCCCTCTGTTAGTCACACAAACTAAAAGCAGGTCTGTAATCTCAGTTTAGCTGCATTTGGAAACTGGTCTTATTTGTAAATGAAGGAAGGAAACCAGGCAGGAACCTATTTACCATGTTTCTCTGTAGAAACATTCAGTTTTTCCAAGGTCACTCTTTTCTCCATGCTGACCAGCTTCTCTGCACTGCAGAAAGTTTTTGGATCCTCTGATATATAATTGGTGTGGTTCAGGAGCTTAAAAATTAAAGCAAGCATCAATGTCTTTGGAAGGATGTGTTAGAAACTACTGTGATATTGCACTTTGTGTGTGTGTCTGTGTTCTGTTATTTAAAACATGTAGATGTTTTGGTCAAAATTGCTCATGACTTTGAGACACTGAGCAAGCTCAGAATAGGAGAACTCACTGCTCTGAAGAGCCAATGCCTTAAAAAATTTAAAGCTGTGTTTCTTGTTCTTCCAAAACGAAGCTTAACTCATTACTTAACCTGCCCAGGAAGCTGCTGTTCAAAAGTGATGGACAATCTTGAATTAAGTGGAAAAAAGCTGTTAGAATAAATTGTTAGTTTTAATAAGTGGTGGCATTTTAATAACTAGGGAGAAGTCTTGTGTCCATAGATTTTTCATAAGATAGTATGTGAGTAATGAAAACAAAATGTTGCTTATTTAACATACAAAAGACAGTTTTAGAGGTGTGACAGATGGAGAGTGCCAGAGCCAGAAAAGAGTGAATAGTTTTTAAAAGCTATATGAACTTGCAATTAAATTCAGTGGATTAAAGGTAAGAATTCACAAACATTCAGGTGAGTTATGTTCTCTTCTCACTGGTTTTGGAGAAACAAGGAAAGTTCTGTTTCCCTACTTGTACACACTGTTTGGAAAATCATTTATTAATGTTTTAGACATTTATTAATGTAAATCTCAAAAAGACATTCCTCTGAAATAACTGCAAGCCAAAGGGTCAGGGACAACAAAGGGTTTAAAGCCAAGATGGGTGAACTTGCCTCTTCCCTAGAAGTGTTCTCTGTATGCCAGCAAAGAAGTGCAAAGAGGCACATTTATGTTAGCACCACCCATGCTGTCAATAAAGAACTTCTGTCCTCAGGAATACCAAATCGAGTTCATGTGAATTTCCCACTCTTCCAAAACCACTTTCCCACCAGGCAGAAGAGATCACAAAATTAAACAGCACTCCCTCCTTCTCACATCTCTGCAGTTTGGAAGCACTGTGCCTGTCATAATGTTCCCAGGAGGTTTCCTTAACCATAAGGTCTCTTCTCTGCAAGCAGCTGCTTCCCTTTTGCACCAGAGTGCTTGGAGACTTGCTTCACTTAGCAAAACCTAAACCACTGAAAAGCTGGTAGATAACTAAGTTCTATTGGGAAGAAGAAATCCCACTACAGATGGACAGATTTGCTTAACCTAGAAAATAATTTTGGAATCACTATTGTTTTGGCAAAATTGTCACATGTAACAAAGTGTGATTGGCCTTGGCTTCTCCTAATTTGCTTACTTTCCTGACCCTTAATATGCACATGATAGTCCTGTCACTGTTAACAGGAGTTATACACACACTCATATATGTCTAAGAGAAGCTTGACCATATACTCTGTGTTCCAAGTTCAGCTGAAGGCTGGTCCTTTTACTTTCTCTGTGCTCTGCTAATTGAGAACAAAGCTTATGCAAGACTTCCTTGGGGACCATGGGGTCTGAGGTTTTTATAGGCCACGAGGCTAAAATTCCAATATGAACCACAGCTGTTTGGATAGGAGGCTTGGACCTCCTTGTTTTGAACTATAGTGACCTTCTCAGCCTTACCAACATCTGAAACTCTCAAATCCCTGCCCAGCTAATGGCTGGGATGTGAAAATTGCCTGGCAGGCAGAGCTGGGTAAAATGACCAATTTAGAGTTCCCTGGGGTTGGCAGGTGGAAGGGGTGGTCTGTCTCTCCCTCCTCTCCCCTTCCCTCCCCCCTATTTCTATGCACATCATTTCATGCATAATACACTCACCCATATGCACAGATTTGAATCAGTGAGCTGACCCAGCTTTCTTGTTGCAGATGGGGAAGTTCCTCCCTTCTGCCAAGCACAGGTATTTTTATGAGTCCCTAGTAACAGGTAAAAGAAGAAGGCAAACAGTATGTGGGATATCCTAATCAGTCAGTGTAAGTAGTGACAGACCTCTGGTGCCCTAACACTTCCAAACACATTCTGTGTACCCCGGTAGTGCCTGTATTTTGAAGTATAGAATACATATAAAAGTGCCAGTTAAACCTTCCCTTTGATTTAATTGCAATTACACAAATGTTTAGAATGATAGCAGCCAGTAATTTTGCAGAACTGAGCCATGACATGCTGGGTAATAGTCAGTCTGTTTAAAAGGACCAGCAGTGGCCACTGCGGCTTGGATCAGGTGATAATCTCAGTGGAGTCTGCTTGGCTGACTGTGCTTTTCTTGAAGTCAGTGATAGAACATCCTCATATCCCCTTCCATTTAGACTCCAATTCCATTATCTTCCTTGCAAAAATTATATGCATTATCTATATTAATTCCTGATTGCAGCAAGGCAAAGCATATCTGACTTTTCACATTCATTATGCTGTTGCAAAGCATGGAACAACTGTGGAAAAAAAAACCCTACAAGTTTTTATGTAGTGATATAATGAATATCTTTATGCATCCAAGATAATAGGAATTCCAGCATTCATGCTTACTATAAAATATAGCAAGTAAATGCAAAGTAAACTCTCTTTAGTTTAATAGGGAAATAATTTTGACTGCATCTTTGGCTTTGTCTGACATGGAAACTGGGGGTTGTTTATGCTTTGCTACTTTTTTTGGTCTGTATTAAAATCCCACATGAGAAACAAATTTTTCTCTAGGAACAAAATGTTACTTTTTTTGGGATGGAGTTCTAATTAGTTGGGTTGTATGGCTGTTTCTTTTCAGTTGGGAAAAATGCAGTGCATATAAAATCCAGATGGATAGCACATGATGCTGGAACCAGCCCCAGCCAATCAGCCACGTCACTTGATTAAAAGAAACCTATAAGAATGCAAGTAAAAAACCAAACCCAACAAGATAGTAAGAGCTGCAAACTGGCTGCAATATGGGATTTCATCATAGCTCTGAAATTGCTTTTCTTTTGCTGCTTGGCCTCCCCACACTTTATTGAAAGTTACCCTGCAGTTGTGTTTAATTTAAACTTGTGTAGGCTTTGTGATTAAGACCCTAAATACCAATGGTGGAAGACATGTGCTAAGCAGGACAGGGAGGAAATTCATCATCAGACTACTTCAGGCCACAAGGACCACAGCTTCAGGGCAATGGGCTCTCTGAAGGAACTCAGCTGAGAGAGATATCATAGAATCATTTTGGTTGGATGAGAGCTCTAAGATCATCAAGCCCAGCACTGGCAGGTCACCACTAAACCATGTTCCTCAGCACCACATCTACAGGTCTTTTGAATACCTCCAGGGATGGTGACCCCACCAGTTCCCTGTAGGCAGCCTGTTCCAGGGCTCAACAATCCTTTCTGCAACAGAAGTCCATTCTGGCCTGAACTGCAACAATGCAAACCAGTTCTTTTCATCTAGCTTGTGCCTGTGACTGAACAGACTTTGAGAGAGCAAGTGAGCACACACTGCAACTACAGCAGCCACTCACAGCCTTCGCTGTGTGTCAAAGCTCCTGAGGTTTCACCAGATGTGAGAGTGAGATTTTTGGAGAGGTCTACAGTGACCTATGAAGAAGAGTGAAGGAGAGGCAAGCAGGCCTTGCAGTGGGATGGAGCAGCATCTGGAATCCCTAAGGACAACTGCAGGAATGTTTATTATTCTTTGTTTATTATTTTGAGTGTGTGCTCTCTCTCCCTCTTCCTCTCTTTGTCTCCCTTTGTTATTTGTGTAATAAAATTCCTCTAGGCATACAAAGTCAGTCATCTGGAATTGTGCAATTCCTTCTGCCAGGAAGCTGGAAAAGCCCCTCTCCTGTGCTGAGACAAAAGTAGGGACTCATCTCAACCCTTGAGCTGTTACAGCAGTACAGCATTTGTAATATTGCATTTGTACATATTACAGTTATTTCCTTTGTACATTTTTACAGCATGGGTTACATTTATACAGCAAAGAGCTATGGCAAATAAATTACTGTTAAAAAGTCTGCTTTTAGCCTGTCTAAGGTGTCAGGTTTATTTAAAACTTGAGAAATCATTTGTACATATTAAAATAAAGCATGCAAAATGCATTAAAAAGGCTTCATGTCAAAGCTGGGGTCTTTTTTTCTTCTACCAGTGGGTGCAGAGAAGGCAAAGGAAATGAGTAAGGAGAGAAGAGGAGAGTCTTTACAGCCACATGGCTAGTGAAATTTTCTATTTATTCTGTGGGGGAAAAGCTGCAGAGCTGCTGGTCGGATAGGTGCCGGTAGTGTTTTTATTGGCAGGCAAGTCTGAGTGGCTGAAAGGTGGCCATTAACACCCTGACACACAGTGCTGACAGGGTGATTATAAGATTAACACCCAATGTTATATTAACAGTGTCAAAATCTCCCCTGGCCTGTCACTGACAAATAATGGCATGAAGGAAAAAACCTTAGAGACATGTGGAGGGTTTTAACATTAAAATCCCACACAGGTGCTAACATCTTCCAATTGGCTGAAATAGCCAGGTGCCCTAGTAAAGGCCAATCAACTGAAAGAACATATTTGAAATTATAATTCCACAGAATTAAAAACCAAACCCAGAAGTGAATCCCACCATGCTTACCTCTCTCTCTTGTTGATGGCTTTTCAACTTGATCTGCCTGGGCGTGGGGCTTTCGCACCTGATGCCACTAACCTTTTGGCTTGAGCTGTTGGAGTCTTAGGGGTTCCCCTCAAGACTTGATAAATCTGAAAAACAGAACTTTTATTGCTGATATGCAAGGCAGACTTTGACTAGGCTCTTCCTACTGGTTATCCCAGATAGCATGAGAACCTGCTCTTAACAAAAACCTTGTGCCCCTGAGGACCCAGCTGCTCCATGTTGATGGGAACAGGAAGGGCAAGCCCTCTAGCACAGCTTTTTTGAATCAGAGAATCATAGAATGGTTTAGGTGAAGCTCATCTACTCCAACCCACCCCCCCCACAGTGAGCAGAGACAGCACCAACGAGCTGAGGTTCAGCTGAACTGGTTTACACTGCCCAGTCATTAAATAAAACAAGCTAGGGCAGAAAGTTCTTCCTGTAGCACTAGACCTTCATTGGGAAAAGAATAATACAGTGTGTTCCTGGTTCTATGTTGCATAAGAATAATTCAGTAGTTTTAAGTAAGATTTTGGACATTTTCAGGGAGTTGCAGTGCCATCATATCATGATAGCTTAAAGGTTATGGAAACCCCTTAACAAAGTATATGTGGTTAACTTACTTAGGACTTGTTACAAATTACTACAGTGCAATCTGAATACTTCAAATGTCTCAGAAACAGATCCAACAGAAACAGTTAATAACTAAGAAAAGGATAAAGGGTGGATTTATGGCTGCTGTTTAGTTTGAGGGCTGTTGGAAGACAATGGGAAAAAAAAATTCACAGTCACTTTCAGAGCTTCTGTGAAATGAACATTCTGCCTTACAAAAAAAATGGAGTATTTATTATAGCAACTGATGAGAATTGCCAAAGGTAGGGAGTTTCCAATAAATTGGATTCTTGTTTTAGGAACAACCTGTTAAAGTGTTTGTATGTGTAATTTTATTACAGCATCTGCTTTGGCTGAAGCCAAGGTCTCCAGGGCAATTCTGAACTTTCAAGTCATCTGTAGAATCAAATGTTTTCATCTACATATCTTTTATTTTTTTCACTTCCAAAAAATGAAAAGTATGACATAACTGAAAGAAAACTATGTTTAATCATGTTTTATTAATGATATTCCTGCAGCTTTCCATACTGACAAGAGTCTCAGAATATTTTCTGAAATGTTAGAAATGCCTTTAGTGATTCTTTTTTTTTTTTTTTTTTTGGCTTTTCACAACATTTGAGTGATTTTGTGTTTCAACATGAGTAGGACTCAGGGCTCACTATCAAGGTGGTTGGGCATTTGGTGTTCTAATTCATAATAAGATCAGGTGGTAGCCACTGAAAAGACACTCACATAGTGAGCTCTTGTGTATATCACAGATTTCTGAGACTTTAAGAAATATATAAAGGCTTTGTTTACCAAATAGATGGCATTATATTGATCTCTACTGCCTTTAGAATGTTTAGCTACACTGTTCTAGCTGGTCAGCAAAGGTATATTTCACTCCACTTCATTTTCCTTTCAGTAGCAGCTCTGAGTTACTCTGTGAGAACCTTGTGTCCTGTTTAGCTCCCACTGGCTGTGAGCAAAGCTCCTGTTTCATAGGAAAGGGTCCAAAGGGCTCCTCTATCTGCTGGGGGGAGACACAGATGAGCTCTTCAAGTGTTGCTTCTGCTGGGAAGTGTTAAGAGGGGATTAGTAGAGCTGAAATCAGTGATCAGTGCACGCCACAGTCTCGCTGTCTCTCAGCTCTGAATGGGAGCAGAGCACCAGGCTGTATCTGCTAATCCTTAGCCCTTTCTGCACATCCTCTGTGTGACAAGGAGAGATCATGGGTCACCTTCTGGCCCAGCCCCAGCCCTTCTTTCACAGTTACAAATCAAGACACACTTTGAAAATCCAGGGTGGCAGTCAACAACAAAAATAAAAGCTACTACCCAATGAAAGCCACCAAACAGTTAATAAGCTATGAAATCATGTGTAGACATGAAAGTGGGAGGGGAACTACCTAAGACCTTGTTTATAAAGGAGTAAAGACATAAAGGATGACCTTCTGTGCCCACTAAAGAGATCTCTTCAGCAGGATCTATTTGTGCCAGGACATGAACAGACCCTTGCCACGTCAATCGTGCTCAAGTGCCAGAAACTTTACTGTAGTCATTTGCTAGGGCTTTCCAATGAACAAGGTGGGGTTTGGGGTTTTGATTGTTTGATTTGGGGTTGGGTTTCTTGTTTTGAGTGAGTATGGTGTTTCTCTCTGATAGGCAATTTGTGACCACTACTAACTGAAAACTAGAATCCTTAAACTTAGGTTCCTTAGTTTGGCTCTAATGCCATTAGACACCAGGAAGAAAAAGACTGTATGCTCCTGAGGTAGGGTTTATGGTTCTGCAACCACTGTGCAGCCCAGTCAAAACAACAACAACAAAAACCAACTAAACTAAAAAAACCCCAACCAACCAACCAACCAGTCATTTTAAAATGGCCAGTGAAGTTGTGCATTGTTTTACCACTATGTAACAAGCATTACGCCAACTTAGTGCTTAAAAAAAAGAATTAAAAATAGCTATGTATTGTATCTTTGCCTCAGACAAATTACTGAGTGGCTTAAACCCACCTCCATTAACACCAACATTCCTCCTTCTCCAGAGAATCATGTCTCTATGGCTGGGTGCATCTTCTGCAATCACTACCTTGGTTTTGATGTGAGCAGTACTTTATCAGCTATAATACGTGCATATTCTCCATGGTCTCCAAAGAGCAGGATTCTGAAGCACACAGCAGTTTATTTCCAGCAGGCTGGAATATGAAAGGGGGATATATGTTTGATGTGGACAATTGACACAGTGTGGCATATGTGCAGGTTGTCCCAGAAAAGCAGACTATGTGAGAGAGAGAGCAATAGCCCTGGGAAGAACTGAAGGGTAAATATTGCTGTAGGTGTGGTAAAAGAGGCAGAAATTGTGTAGCTAATAACCATGTATTAGTCTTGATGTAGGGTAAACTTTATCAGTCTGTTACATATTGCCCAATGAAAGTACTTAATTAATTCTGATATAGTTAATTTTAGACATCTAGTATTTTCAAAGTCACCTATGTGCCTTAAGAAAGAAGTGGAACAGAGCCCACAAGTAAGCCACATCTTAACTCCAAATAAGTACTGTTGCCTAGCCATGTGTCTTCTCATCTACATTCCTTAACACAGGGCTAGGGGAAGATGGATTTTAAGGCATTTATAACATGGTATACAGAAAAACATTCCACTTTTTAATCTCTTTCAAAACTATGTCAGTGCATTGAAAAACTGGCGACTTCTTTATAAAATTTGCTTAGGTAGATCAATTTTTTAAACCATGTTTTATCTTTACTTTCCAGGCTATTTTAAGCACATAACCAAAATGCTCCTCCTGTCTTTTTCTACTTAAAAACCCCAACACCCCTTGATATATCTATATACATCACTGTCATCACCATACACTGGAATAACAAGATGAAAGCAAAAGAATTCTTCTTAGACTACTGCAGTTTGGAGACAAATCAAACTGGACTGAGCAGTGACTACTGTCAGCAGCTGATTTTTGCCCAAAACACCAAACCTTCTCTACAAGGCTGCTCCCAATTCCCATCATCTCCCAGCCTATACTGGTACCAGGGATTGCCCTCACCCAGGTGCAGGACCTTGCACTTGACCTTGTTGAACATCATGAGGTTCACATGGGCCTACTTCTCAAGCTCCTCCTGGTCAAAATACTTCCATACTTGAGGAAAGGACCTAAGCAAAGTGTCTCTGGTAGCTCTAGTGGCCTCACTGCTATTGTTGCTACTTATTTAGCATTTGTCAAGATTTATGGCTGTTTAGAACAAAACAAGCACTGGTTTGGAAAGGTTGCTTCATGAAAAGAACAAGTTTCAACTTTATTCCCTGCTTTCATGCAATCAGAGGTTATGTTTATTTAGAAAGCTAACATTTATACAGATTATGCACTCTCAGTGGTTCCATGCCAAAAAACACATGACTAAAATGGGTCTTTCCATCACTCTTTCAGTTTTGACCTATGATTGTTTTTACAGGAACTGGATCTTTTAAGCAATAGGCTCTGGCAGAGTAAGGGAAAAGCATGGCACCTTGTGCAAGGGTTTGCAAATGGTGGCTCCAGCAAAAGCATATACAAAATGCAGTTGGATCACTCAACTGCCCAACCACCCCAAATATTATTGTATTATTAACAATTGCCAGTGAGAGCAGGAAAGGTCATCAAGCAAAGCTGGATGAGAGGGGGGAAGGTCACCAGTTTCAGAAAGTCACATTTTGACGCAATGTGAAACTTTTGATTGATGAAGCCATCCAACAAACTTTTCACAGTATTAAAACCAGTAAAATAAGAATTATTAGAGAGGGCAAATTGAGCTGGAAGAGTCAGAAAATAATGATTTGAGTTGTAAATTTGCTTTCATTGTAAGTGCTCCTCGTTATCATGCTCTTGATAGAAGTTTGAAACATTGCTGTTTGGTCAGGGAGCAGGGTCCTAAGAAATGTTGGTCTTATGTTTGTGTGCCAGTCCATAGTCAAAAGTCTTCCTAAAAAATTCACTGACAGCAAAAATGGAAAAATATTATGCCCAGAAGGATCTACCTGGCCACAGTTTCTATTAACAGGTTCTTTTCAGGAGTAAATATCCAGCCTGATAGGTGTCCTGTTTATCAGTCAGAGAGGACTTGAGAAGTCTGATTTTTCTCTGTTGAATATCTTTTCTAGCAGACAACAGTTCCACAAATTAAGAATCTATGACAAATGTAATGTCTTTCTGCTTTCCAATATTTTTCTGGCTGAAAAGCAGTGACAAAGCTCAAGGATGTGATTTTCTTTTTTTTCCCCCACTCCATATTCTCATCCTTTCTAAGTGTTTTCCAACTGGCAAAACAACCAACGTTGTTACTTTGTGTTCTATGCTGCCTTGACAAAGAAAGTAAGTTTAAAGTACAGGAAAGCCCTGCTTGAAAACAGGGCTGGTATTTCTCTGTGTTGAACTATTTTTGGAGAAAAGAGTAGAATCAAATTATTTTTCTTTTCATAACTATGAAATGAAAAATTCAGCAGACTGGGAAACATTCTCCTCTGAAACATCTTCCCCAGCTTACCAGGAGCATATTTTTAACTTGCAGCTATTTTCCACTCACCTTTATGTGGCATTCTTTATCTTAGCCAAGTCAGTCTTAGGGAGCCACAGTCTCTCAGCAGATTTTTCAGTGTTTTCCTTTAAACAGAGATCTGTAGGCTGATTTGCATCAGCAAAGTGTTCATTAAAAAGGATTAAGCACAGTTAAGTGCTACGGTCCCATGTAAGAAAGGGAGGCTAAACACCATGCACGTTGTCTCCATTGACAGTGACAACCCAAGCATCCTAATTTGGAAGCATTTGCCTCCCCTACCTCAGGAAACCTAAAACTTTCATAATCTACCACAAATTATTACTTCAGAAGGTGAGTAAATAATCACCATTGACTTCTTTCCTGGTAAATAATCACCATTGACTTCTTTCCTGCACAACATTTACCTCAGTGCTGTGTGTTGGTGGCATAAAATGTGCTGTAATTAGGGGGCAGGGCTGGCCAGTTGGCTTTTCCTCCTGCTTAGCCATTCCCATCTTTCCCCCTTTCCTTCTCAAAGCACCTAGCTCACTTTGTCTCATGCCTTTATGAATGGGGGTTGTGGGGACACAGCTTCTTTTGGTGGCTGCAGGTACGTCACAACCTTAGCATAGGGTTTGGGACCTCTGGCAGAGGTAGATGTACCTCAACCCTGTGCAGGGAATGCTTGCAGTGAGGAGAAGATCCCCAAGACCCAAACAAGTGGGAGAAAAACTTGGCTTGGAAAGACATCTTTTCTTTCATATTATTTTTCTTTCATCTCCTGTGCTTGTGTTTTCACTGAGGAGGAGGCAGTTGGACTCATTTCTGTGGATAAGTTCTCCCCATTTCAGAGACAGAGGTGTGAGCAGGATTTAGAGGGTGGTGAACCTGTTCTGCACCTTTACAGGATGTGCACAACTGCCTCAAAGTGAGGAAAACCTTGGGACTTCTGTTTATTTGCTGAGCTGCCCCATTTCGTTGTGCAGGGTTGCTCCTCTCTGCTCTTTCATGTAAGTGCTGCAATTAACAGACATGCTGCTATAAATGAATCTTTCTCTTCAAACAAAGGAAAGGAGGGGTTTGACTTTCAATATATTCCTGATCACCTACAATCTTATAGAGTTTACTAAAGAGGTTGTAGGGTTTAGCAGCCTTTCATCCTGTAATTAGGTGTTGTGTCTCAAGAATTATATGAAAGCTGGGGATGGAAACTTCTCAGAAGACTTAGTAAATAACTGAAATGTGTAAGACTCTCTTTATTCAGAAAATCTGCCTGGAAAGCTCATAAGAAAAGGCTTTCCTGCAAGATTTTTCTATACTTCCTACTTGAAGACAGGCTGGAAATCTGAGAAGAGGTTTTCTGTTCCAGCTAAAGTGGGTAGGTGCCAGGGTTTTAGGAGGCTGAGGGAGAGGTGAGGGGAGGAAAAGGGAGTTACTGCTTTTTCTTCAGAAACCCAGGTTCATCTCAAGCTTTTGGAAGAAGTTACAATTCACTTTTGTTTTGTCTGAACAAATTTCTTCACTTTTATTTTGTCTAAACCATCTGGCTGAAGTACAGCATGGGCCTGGCTTGCCTGAGAAGTCACATTGAATTAATAGGGCTATTCAGAAAGCTTGAGTTGAAGCCTGTTTGTAAATCTCTGCAAGAGCTAATCTGCTCCATGAACCTCTTGCCAGGCACACCAGAACCTCTTCTGCACTGCATGAAAGACCAGCTCAGCCCATATGAGATCTGCTTGCACTGGGCTTCACCCAAGTCTGAAGCTGAGCTGTACTTCCAGGATGATCTTTGGTCCAAGAACATCAGTCAATATGAAGTTATTTTGATGGGAGGCACTACATTTTCCAAAAAGAACAGACTTCAATTCTCCCTGCTCGTGTTAAGATAACTGTAATTCAGTTTTTGAGGTATAGAGATCTCTTTCTGGTAACTGGTAACCACTTAACAGCTTGGAAACTAGGATCTGAAATTGGCTAGAACTTCAGTGGGAGGTCACCTGAAAATCTTCAGGAGAAATTATGGAAGGCAAAGCACCTGGCAAATCCTTCACCATGTTTTCACCTCTGAAGAGGAACACAGCTGTGTACAGAGAGGTGGGCACAATGTGCTTGGGAACATGTGATATAGAGCAAGAGTTCCTCAACATGGTGATGGGTGCTGCATTTTTCAGGTTCCTGGCTTGAAACAAGATAAGATGAAAGGGTTTGTTTGTTTGTTTGTTTTCAATCCCCTAAATACTTCCTCTCTCAAAACCAGTCCTTGCTAAGGTGTCTCATGTCTTGATGGCTATGCCCAAGGCTCTTTCAATAGAGTAGCTCTGTCCTGCACTGTGCTAGCAAGAATAAATACCAAATGAGCACAAGTGCCAAAAGAGAAAATAAAAAAAAAACAAACAAAAACCTCCTTTTCATTTTTTTTTTCCCTTGCAAGGCCAAACATGCTGTCTTTGGACAGGTTTCAATCCTGCTTTAATTCATTAAAAGAGTGAAACAAAATCACCATTTACATCCTTGACAGCTGGCAGGTTTTATGTGTTCTTACTGCTCCTGCCAAGACAAAAAAAAGTTTTCATTCAGCTCTGTCATGGATCTTTGGAGTGCTGGAAGTGTGAGAGATGTCAAAATGTACTCATAACAATGACATACAGTACCTGAAGGCAGGAACGTATTATGCTAATGTACCAGTGTAAAGGAAGTTACAATTCTACATTTACTTTACAAAAAAAAAAGGTAAAAAAACCCCCACCCAACAAAACCCACCATGACAACATCAGAAAACAGACCAGTTTCAAAAATGGGAGCATTTTGCTTTCTACAAAGCCACCTGTGACATGTTCCAAGAGCTTTCTGTTCATCAGGCTGCCTTCCAGCTTATACTAGGGAAGACAAAAATCTGGTGGTTTATCAGCATTTCTTAGTTCCTTCTAGGAGATGAGAATGATCATGCAGTTCAGGTGTTGGGAAGGGCTGCCAGTGTGGGCAGATCCTGTCACTGCTGCAGACCCAGTGGTATGGAGGAAGGTTCTCCTTCCCATTGGGGGTCAGGAACAGTTCTCACTCCTATGTGATTAGATCTGCAATGTGCTGCACAACAGGACACTGAATAGAAACCTTCTAGAGATTGTAAGGCAGTGACAAAGATGCACTAGAAATAAGGAACAGAACTCATCTCCTACTTATATTTTCTGCAGCTCTCTCATGGCCCTAATAAGATAACCAGAAGAAAATCCCTTCCAAATAAAAACCAAACATGCAGCAGAGCTGAGGCAGGATGCAAACCCCCAGTGGTCTGTGCCACAGCACACACAGACCACAGCCTGGCAAGTGCCTGAACTCTGTGGCATTAGGTAAAATTATCTAGATCCTGGTTCAAAAACCTCTTAGTTGCTCCTTGAATTTTGATGGGGATAAAGACACATTAGAAATTGGACCTGCTGCTGCTCCATTTCCATGTCTAACTGCCCACCCCAAGGAAATGCAAATGTGTGCTGAATCCACCTAAGAACAGACAAAATGTTTCCACTTCCACCCTGGCACAGCTCTTTACCTTAGAGAGAAATACTTTTGAAAGGAAAAAAACAAAAAAGAGAGAGAAGAACCCCCATGATCCCATGAGCATACCACTGGTATCAGTTCCAGAGGCATCTGGGAGGGAGCTGCTGCAGCTCTCAGAATCGAAGCCTCACTCAGGAAGGACAGATGCCAGATCATTATTCTTGGATTTAAGATAGAAAATAGCTTATGGGCAGAAGGTGCTCTGTACTCCTCCAGTACATTTCAAAGAACAGCTATCTTGTCAGTCATACCCTCTTTGTATTGCTTGACTAGGTCATTTTAATTTTGCTGCGGTTAGTTACTTTAAAATCAGTGTTACTCTGTGATCGGCTACCCCTTATCTACAGTGGTGAGAATAGCTTGGGGTTGTGACTTAAAGACCACAAATATGACTAGCCTTGGCTCTGAAACTTGGAGACCCATAAGGCATAGTCTTCTCTTACAAAATGCAATCATTATGGCATGCACATTGCCTTAAGCTATTTCACTTATTAAGCCAACAACTGCTTAAAATGGCAAGCTGCTCTTGGAAAAATCAACTTGCTTTTCTTTTTTTTTTTTTTGCCTGTACAAGATCCCTTTTGATACACATAAATTTTTAGAAAATCTCAGCCTAGGGCAATTGTCTACCTCTGAGATTCAGTTACAATAGGATAATAAGTAGACTCTCAGTTACATTTCTGTGCTCATCTTTAGCCACAGTATTGGGGAGGCAACAAGCAGAAATGATTTGCTAAATGATTTGCTATTTGTTACTCTAAAAAAAAAAACCCCAACACACCAGTGGAAATGTGG
The DNA here is from genome assembly GCA_013399015.1 of Galbula dea. Taxonomy (NCBI): domain Eukaryota; kingdom Metazoa; phylum Chordata; class Aves; order Piciformes; family Galbulidae; genus Galbula; species Galbula dea. The sequence goes on from VWZX01002149.1 coordinate 230,609, forward strand.
CTTTGTGTGAGGGAGATCAAGAGAAATGTTACCCTGAAGGAGGAGAAATAGTGCAGTGTCTTTTACCAGAACTGGTTCTGGGAAGTTTGGAAATGAAGATGTCTAAGATGTAGGCACATCAAAGCTTCTAATCTTTGGTTACTCCTTAGTGCTCAGCATACAGCACTGCTTGGGAAGTCCTCACACCTGTGACCACCTTGTGAAGCTGAGAGGATGAAAAGGAGCAGCAAAAGGAATGGGCTAAGGTGGAAACCCAGGAATTGCTGCCATTTATTTCTCCCTTTTTTTTCCCCCATTGCACTTGTGAATGTTGTATACAGCAACAGGAGAAAGGCTTATGAATATAATACTCCTCAGTGGAAGGAAATCTGAAGTTTCCTTCTGAAGCACTAACATTAATTCTAATAAAACTAGGTCTATGTCATGCCAAAGCTCACAAAAGACCTTATGACTATAACCACTGAGACTGAGCAGACACTCTCTACTTTTTGGGTAAGGAGTCTAGGGAGTTGCTCCTCTTCTTCAATAGAGTTGTGAAAGTATATTTTCAAAGAAGGAAAAATAGAGGTGATAAAACTTGGTGGCACTATGTCAGGATGTTCTTCCAGGATGTTGGCCTTGGGACTCTAATCCAACAAAGAGAAAGACAACCCACCCATTTCTTTTTGTATCTTAAAAAAAAACTAGAGAAGGAGCTTTTAAATCATAATCTATATTTCAAACTCTTAGAAGGAAATAAATCTTGAAGTAAAACATTTCTTCAGATTCCTTTTAATTACTTCTAGATTAAGTGACAGGTTGCAGGTTTCTGTAGCCCCATCAGGTTATGACCATGAAGCCCAACATGGTGTGTTAAAATGAACACTCCAAGAGTCTTTGTGTAGAGATAAAACTAAGAATGCTGATCTACCAACACCAAGGTCCACACATAGCCCTCTCTAGTGGGTCTGCTTGTGACTGCACATGTCCCAAAACTGGCTTTTGGTTGCCTTTCTTCAGCAAGTTGCAGTGCATGTGATGCCAAAGGCTGGCTGTCCTCCATGCAGAGTGGAGTGTCTTTCACCAGGGTCTCATCTATGGTTGGACATGTGCAAAGTGCTGGCAGTGGTGGGGGCTCTAGAAGCCTTTAAGATAAAAGACACTTTCTGAAGGTAAGATTACTTTTATGATTGAGGTGATGTGAAACTGTTTATTTTGTTTGGTATCTTTTCAAATCATTTAATTATCATATTAGTTGTTTTCAGAGCTTACATTCTAAGGGCACAATTGTGTGCCTGAATGAAAGATTGCCTCCTGCCAATTTCATTGTACAAACAGCCTGGAGCTCTCTCTGCCTTAAATATATACCCAGAAGTGGGCTGAATGTGTGTGGGAAGTGGGGAGAGACTTGGGAAACAAAAGGAGCTCTTATTCAAGTTCTCTTCTTAAGACTTGCTTTCACACATCAGCTTTTTCTAAAATACCTAACAGTTCTTTGAAGCCTGAAAAAAAAAAAAGCAGTTCTGTGCCCTGATCAATGTTGATCAAATGATTTCACAGCTGTTTACAATCCATAATAGCAAAGTAAATGTGAATAAAAAAAAGACAGAATTCTGTGGCTTCACAGCTGGGACAGTTCTGCTTTTTCACAGGAAATAGAATGCACCCCTGAACTATTGGGACTGCCAGAAAGCATATCTCCACAATGTATAAATGGTGCAGTTGCAAACATTATTAACCTGTGGGAATTAAATTCAGATTTAGAGAAAGTGATAAATAGAATTGGAAGCAAGAATGTTTGGTTTTTTTTTCAATTATTCTTTTAGCTATGCCAAAGTTATTCTCCCTTTGGATGGAGGAGCTGAAAATGTAATGGCACAAAAGTATTTCTACAAAGGAAAAAACCCCAACCTTTAGAAGGTGCAATCCATTACAGAATCATAGAACATCCTGAGTTGAAAGGGACTCACAAGGGTCATGGAGTCCAACTCCTATTTAGGCACAGGACAACCCCAGAGTCACACTGTATGCCTAAGAGCATTAGAACACCTCTGTATGTCCAAATGATAGCCTTCCTTTTCCTCCTTCTGAAGAAGAAACAACACTGTTTCAACTAAGCAAGCATTTTGGTCACAATAGAATCACATTTTTCCAACCTGCATTTTCCAGGTGGAATATTCATTTCCCAAGAGCTTGGGTGGATTTTCTCTCCTTTCCCTCATCTGCTAGTGTATCACACTGGTAGTGAAAGCATCTCCAGGTGCTCGAAGAATCTGTGACCACCATGTACTTTAGCCTCTATTCAGAAAACCCTGGAGGGCATCAGACTAGTGAGTTCCAGCTCCATATTTCCATCCAGATGTTCCACACAAGGACATGGGGTGTGACCACAACAGCAGGTGACTGTAAAACACCTGCCCAGAAGCTGCTGTGCCTCTCCCAGTGACTGCAGCTGCAAGAGCATTGCTGTTTGCTGAGGTACTGAACTGTTCCTCATCCAGCTGTGGACACTTCTAAATGAAATGAAGGATTGTTGATTGCATGGTGACACAAACATTGGCCAGCTGGCAACCAAAACTTGCCTCTACACACACCCTTGACTGGACTCAGTGTCCTTCCTGTGACCTTCAGCTCTTCTCTCTGACTTTAAGTATTTAAGCTATTTAAATACACTCTTTCCCCCCCTATTTTCTTCCAGCACAGAGGATATTTCTCCTTCATTGCTCATATTTGTCTCTCTTCTAAAGAAGTGAACACAGCTTGTGGGTGGTTGGTGAGCCTGAGCTCACCTGTTGGGAAGGGTTTGTGAAAAGCTCCATACTGCTCAGGTAACTCATGACAGCAATCTCCTCACAGTTTGTTGGAGGATTTTCTTTCCAACATCTGAATAAAACACACCTGTTGAAAAGCCTGATCCTATAGCAGGACTGCCCACAAACTGAGGATTTTCCTCTTCCTCATGTTCCTGCCATGGAAAATGTCTACCAGTGTATACAAAGAGCAAGGCAACAGCTTGCAGAAACACAGCCAAGCTCACCTGTGCCCACCTCTACAGCAATCTTGTTTCTCCATCAACACCTCAGGAACAATTTCTTCTTTGTTCACATTCCTCAGCAGCAGCCTTTATTAGATGGTGTACCACATCCTAACATCAACTAGCACTTCCCTGGCAGGCTAAGGATCATTTTTCAAAAGGACTGCAATTAACCAAATCAAACCAATCCATTTGCAGTTCCTGCAACAGTGCTGCTTTCCCTCTCTTCAAAGTGCTGGTGTCAGATTGTTGTTTTCTCTTCACAGCTTGCTGTAAACCAGCCACAATGCAAATATTTTCCAATGTGCCATGGTTTTCACTTGCCTACCACCTTCCATCTGAATAATCTAAACCACTTTTTCACCTGGATATATTCAAACACTTAGCAAAAGCAAAGAGTAGAGAAGGATATTTATTTTCTTTGAGTTTTCTTCAGTTTCTATGGGGGATGTGCAGGCAAAGAGGCAAGAAGTAACCCACCTTGGCTTACAGAATGACTCAGCAGCAGAGTCAATAATAAAGCCTGGTTTTCTGGACTCTGAATATTCTCTTCACAAGATAATCCAACAAGTGAGATGATTTCACTTCAACTCAAAATTTTGTAATGTGCCTTTCTTGGAAAGAAGAGTTCTGTTTGTGCTGGGGAAGACTCTGGGTTAATTCATTGTGTTGACACAGTAAAACTCCAGCTCATCCAGCCTTTGAGCCTGATGCCAATGACTATCTGACTGCAGAACTTGTGAATGACTCTCACAGAAACATCAGCTTGAGAGCTTCCTAGCAAACTCACAAATGTGAGACTGCACTACTACAGCAGTATTAGCCTGCAGCAGCTGGGAAACCAGAGAGGTCTTAAAGGCAATGAACAGAACATTATCAGTTGAAATACTCTATTTCTTTGGGGGTTTGCAACATGATCTTCTCTCTGCAGAGAAAATCCTTAATGAATAGGGCTTAAGGATTTATTTTCCTATTTTTGAAACAAATACAGTGCTAGAAAAAAAATATTGTTTGGCTTGAAGCTTTGTACATAAAACCAGCTTAGATTTGTCATTAAAATACCATGGCTGAAACGTGTCAACAAAACATAAAACTGTTGACTGGAGATGGTAATCCAGCTCCTGCAGGGGCTCCTCACAGTGCCATAGCCTCTAGGCAGCATTTTCTGGCTGGGTTGGCTCTTCTAGGGATAGCAACAACTTTCCATCTCCAGGTGTATTGCCAGGCTCAGGAAGGAGCTACTACTCTAGAGGCTAGAAAAGTAATCCATGGCCCAGAAACCCAAGCCAAACAAGGAGAAGAGTAGACACTGGGAATGGTCCTGTTCATCTCTTGTCCCACTCCTTGAGTTTCTGCTCACAGATTCACTAGGCAGAAAGCACTCAGTCATGCCATGCACCACACTCAAACTCCTCCCATCCTGAGGTCTCTGTTTATGCAAAGACAAATCTGAGACTTCTACATGCATTTCCAATCACCTTATACTGATACCCCTGTACTGCATGGTGTGACCTCCTAACCCATCAGCCACAGGTAACCAAGGATATCAGAAATGGAAGAACTCCACTTAACCCAGTGTTACTAAAGTGCTAGTAAGATGGCACAAGAGTCACTTTACAGTAGTGCCACTTGGAAAGCTCCAAATGTCTGCAGAAATGGATCCAGAAAGAGAGAGATATATATCTATCAGGTTAAACAGTGACATGGTTTAGTGGTGGACTTGGCAGTGTTGGGTTAACAGATGGGTTTGATGATCTTAAAGGTCTATTCCAACCTAAACCATTTTATGATTCTATGAAAAAAATATGGTATGTAGGCATCCAGGAATGTCAGGAGACTTGATCCATAATCTCTTGGAGGCATGAAGAGGGGCACCTTCCTCTTCACACAAGGACTGTTGTTAAATAGCATGAATATTGGAAAGTATCCCTCACCTGAGTTTGAATTTTGCACCCTTCTTGCTTTCTCACAGTGTGCTCTGAACAGGTTGGTTGCCAGACTTGGTAAAATAAATCTGGCTCTGAGGATGGCTGCTGGGTTTTATGTGTATCCTAAAACAGCACAACCAGAAAAGCTGAGGCAAAGGTGTGTAATGCTCCATCAGGAAAGCTTGGCATGTATCTACCCACAATTACAAAGCCACAGAACTTTAGTGTATGATCAAAGCCTAGCTAGAAAAGTTACCATGAAAAAGATCACATGTTAATCTATAAATATTTTTTTCCTAGGCTACTCATAATTGTGGTTTCCTTCCCTGTGGATAAAAAGAAATCTGAATGAGTCTTTTTGCTCCTGTTGTTGTTTTAAAGCCATTGTAGCTTTGGAAAAATGGTCAGTTCATAAGGTGCATCACCCACAAAAGTAATACAGCTCTTTCAAAAGCAAAATCCTTGTCATTCTGTTAATGCAGGCATTATAACATGTGCTGCCTTCTCAGATCCTGAGAGGCTGCCAGGATGGCTATAAAAGCAAAGATTTTGGCTAGTGAAGTCATGTGCAGTGATTACAGGTACACAAAGTTGAAACATTCGCTGTTTTTCTATACGCTTTCAACCTGCAAAGTTAAACCAGGCTTTAACCATCCTGAGAAGATGCCTCCAGGCTGAATATGAGGGTACACAGTAGGGCAAGCATGGCCAGAGTGGAAGATCTGACTCTGGGTTCTCTCAGTGGTGAAAGAGGAGGATGATGTGTCTGCATTCAGGTAACCTTCAACATCACTGAGGGTTTCAAAGCACTGAGTCTGTGGGGCTCCTTGGGCAGGATACATCTTATTTGGTGGTATACCTGACTAAAGCCATTCCTGGTGACTACTGGCTTCCTACTCTTTCATTTCAAAGCAACTTAAGAAATATCAGCCTCAAAAAGGCACAAAAAACCCTAACCTTATTTCTGTATTTGATGTATAACTTCCCATTACATTGGGAATGACATTCATTAACTTACATCAAATTAACTTGTTTCACATTAATATTAATAATTAATATTAGGCCAGCCCAGTAATTCCTCTTAAACCAAAAGTGTTAATAAGTATACAATTATATATACTCCTGATCTATACCATTTCAGGTTAATTAAAGCACAGCTAGTGGCACTCCATGCACTACAACCATCTCACTAAATCCAGTGCCCCTCTCAAACACCCAGTTTAGCTGAAAGTCATGGAGACACAGCATAGCCAGCAGATGAAACAAGAATGTGAGAGACAATCCTACAATAGCTATGTTTTTCTGAACATTTCCACCCCTTAACTGCAATGTCTTTGGTTACTACCACTAAGACAGTTCTTCCCCCACCCCAGATTGTTGGGTTTGTTTTTTATCCCTTTTAGGCTGCTAAAAGAGCTTTACTCATTTATCACTATTTCCTTTATACCACCCATTAGTCAGCCAGCTCCCTCTGCTTGTGTGGGGTTTCCACATGAGTGTGAGAAAGCAGGCATGAAGAAACCTAGGAAAAACTGAATGCAAAACCACAAAAAAAGGGCAGACATCACCAAGGCCAGGTGCAGCCTCTGAATCTGTGTGGAACTTGATTCCTAGTCATCTTAGCATCAGCTTGTGGTTAATATTGTCACTGTTGTGTTGTCAGGCTCGTTATGCTCTGAACATTGGGAATTCTTTGTTTGCTTGTTTTAAGGTACATCACAAAAGAGTCTAGTTCCACCTCTCAAAAGAAATTCAGAAGAAAACATCTAGCTGTGAAATCTCATTGGGAAGAAGAGTGCTGCTTATTAACACAGAGAATATCTACATTTTAAATCAGGTCTGAAGTTCTTTGAGCAGAATCAAAGGAACTGCAGTATTCGCTGTAGTTACTGATGCACAGTTACCCTCCTGCTGCAGAAAAAGCAGATGATTTTCAGGTTTTACCCTTCCTTTCTCCTTTTCTGGGATTTTGTTTCTCTTCAAAGCTTGCTGCCCACCCTTCTCCTCTGGCTGACTTTCCTCACAGAGTCTATGCTATTTCCTACCAGCCCTTTTTTCCTCCCATCTTTGCTCTTCATATCATCCCAAGATACCCTACCCAAAGCCATCAGGATGAGGACCTTGCCACCCATACCTCTCTCCCCTCTGGGTAAGCTTCTGTGCCCTTTTTTGAACTCCAAGGGAGGTTTTGTGCCCAGCCACCTGGAGCAGTTGCCAGAAACAATCTACAGCCCTTGTATGCCCCTCTCTCCCTTCTTGCTCCAGCTGCTGGAGCTCTTATCCCTCCTTTCTTCCTTCACCCCTGTGGCATTCAGGGCCACAGCTGCTGGATCAGGTCATGGTCCCATTCCCTCACAGGACTGCCTTTGCAGAGCCCCTGTTTGCCAGCATGATGAACTGCTGGTGAAGTGCTTAGATTTTCCTTTCCATTTCTTTTCCACCAATGGGGAGCTCTTCCCTGCTCATCTGAAGGCACAGTGGCCATCAGAGCTGCTGGATGGCTGGCAGGGCAGGACACACAACAGCTAAAAGCAGTATATCTCATATTTCTTTTCCATTTATTTCCCCCTTATGTTTACCCTTGCAGGCATATAGAAGGAAGAGGAAAGGAGCAATGCTGCAGAGTGCTGGTCACACTACTGCTCCTTCAATCATGGAGTGAATTGTAAAAGCAGATCACTTGGATTTAGTGATGGACTTTTGGATGGTCACTGCTGTATGATCTCATGCAGAGAAACTACCTGTTGGTGGGCTGTTGCAGCCATAAATTGGTCCTGGGGATGCTTGGATGAAGAACTGTCTTCTCTGTTGTTCCAGGAGAGCTGATTTAGCTATATAAAATATCTATTTACTCTGCTGAAATCACCAGGAAAATATCAGCTTCATAACATTTTCCATTAGTAATTCCTGAGCTTTCCATGCCCCCATGTGCCTGCAAATGTCTGTACCTACATGTGCACACACTGCAGGCTGAGGGAAGAAAGGCAAGTGTCTGTAACACTGAAACATGAATGTGACTGTTAAGGTTCAGTGGAGACAATAAAAGGTAGGAAATTGTAGAATGAATTCTTATTAACAAAACCAACCCAACAACCAGTATCAGGAATAGATAAGAAGGAAGTTTTAAAGTCAGGTTTGTACTTGTTTGTGACTCCATTTCAATTGCCCTGTGGTTTTTCTTTCATTGATAACATACCTTGTGAAGCCTAACTTGCAGAGTTTTGATTTTGATACACCTTTACAAAGTTAGACAGGTGACCAATGTTTTTGATTTTGCAAGGACAAAAATAGACTTTGCCATAGTCTTTTCTGCTTTATTTTTAATTCTTTATGGATCATTTTTAGAGAAGAAATATTGATGGGTTAACTTTTTTATCTTTCCCCCATCCCTTCATCACTTTTTCTCTTTTTTTGCCATCACCTGGAACAGAAAATCTAGTGGACTCAGACCATCTCTTTCTTTTTCCCCATTCTGTATTGTCTTTTCATTTCTTCAGGTTTTGAAAAGACATAGAGTGGTGAAAAATGGGATTTTTCAAGAGTTAGAGAGCTGCAAAATGGCCCAAGGGAAAGCAGAACCCCACTCTGCCCAGCATTTATCAATTAGTAGCAATGAGGAGCAAAGAGAATTCAAATAAAGTAATAATGTCACTGATGAAGTAATTTCCTTTTGAATATTGCCAAAGGAAAATAACTGCAGTGGTTCAGAGTGTTTCTCAGGAACTCATTCCTCTTCTTTTGTCAAATCCTGATAGTTTCTACAATGTGGCAGAATAGGGAAAGGATGTGTATATGCATGAAGGCAAGAGAAAGTGGGTGAGAGGAAGAGGCTCCCTAGTCTGCTAAAACATCTCCATTTTAGTGTTCAAAACCAGGAGCCTTTTGTTGCACATCACCTCAAACCTAGCAGAAAACCTCTTCCTCAGACACAGGTCTTGTGCCAGTTTTGAGATAGCTATTCCATTTTGTATTGGTTTTGGATGAGAAGCCAACATTTGTCTAACCCTGGAAACTGAGTTGCAGCTTTAAATTTGGAAAGGCAACAGGGTCTCTGAATGCTTTTAAACACTTTCAGTCCTTTGGATGAAAGATGCTCACACCTGTTTTCCCATTAGTCATTTGGAGTAAGACCACTGTCTCCAAAGGAGCAGCTAAACCCTACTAGGTACACTTCTTGAGCATCCTTCACATGACATTAAGGAAAGGTATTTATGCAGATGAGTCATGTGCCAAGTGGAATTTTCTCTCATTCCAAAGAAGCCAGATTTACGCCATACTTCTCCCAGTGCATTTTCACACCAAATAACATTCTGGATGCCAAGAGTACAAGTTGTTCAGCAGCAAATCCAGCTGTCATTAACACAGGTATCCATCCTCCAGTGGAAACCCTCTCCATCAGCAGCAGACAGTCGTGGCTTTTAATACAATTCAGTGGCAGGTAATACAAAGCAGTACTTTCACAACTGGAGCATGGATGAAAAATGACAGAGTCTAGGAACATGACAAGTAACAGGCCTGCAGGGTAAAGTTCTGACTGGCTTTAACTGGAAAGCTTGTTTTCTCTCAAGCACACATTTGCCAACTTCAAATGGCACTTACTATTTTGGGTAAGGTTGTTGTAAGCCCTCACACATGCTTCATCCAGCACCAGTTCAATAGTATACGATAATCGTTTAGTATTAAATGTTGGCAACAGAGCTGGAAGGTTTCCTTCATGCATCCTCCTAACACTGCCAAGGCAATCAAATTAATTCTGTTAACAGCCTGCCAAGTCAACTAGCCCACTAAACTGTCCTGTCTTAAAACTGAAATCGAGACATTCATATCAAACCGTGCTGTTTCCTCCCCGAGTGTGATGGCTGGAGCCCTGCCAGCAGGAGCCACTGCTATCATCACACGATGCCATGCGATGGCTCTAATGAGCTGACATTTCCTGCTGCTAAATTGCCACCTCTGAAAGCCAAACCAAATAGTGTTCAACCTCTTTAGAAACAGATTATGATTTCTGACTTTTACTTCTGCCTTCTGTTTCCTTGCTTTCAATGTTTCTCCATCCAAACCTGCTTAAATAAAGAGGTCTGAGGCAAAAAAACCTGCTTCTGCACCATATGGAATATATCAGACTGCTCTGCAGAAACAAAGCTGTCTCATGTTGCTTCTACAGCCTTTGTAGTCTGCTCTGCAAACTGAACCATTCCCATGCTGAAGCAAGCACCATGGGCAAGGGCTGCCCATGATAGACTGACTCTTCCAGTTTGCCCTGGGTCCATACTTAAGCTGGGTTTCCTCTCATACATTTCAGTCTCCTCTGGCTGCTTATTTCAGCAACAATCACCAACAACAGCAGAAAGGAGATTTCAAATATCCTCTCTAGGACCTCCAGGAATTCAGTGCAGAGCATTCAAATTGCTGTCACTATTACACAGGTTGACTCTCTCATAATCACCATTTGGAACAGAGAAATGTTAATGTTTCTCCTCAGAATGTTCAGTTTTTCACCTAAAGGAATACTCTTGGAGGAGTCAAATCACCACTGCATGTTGAAACAAGAACAGGCTTCCCTGAGAGGTGGTAGATGCCCCATCCCTGGAAACATTCCAGGCCAGGTTGGAGAGGGCTCTGAGAAACCTGATGTAGCTGAAGATGTTTGTGCTCATCATAGGTAGGTTAGACTAGATGATCTTTAAAGGTCCCTTCCAACCTAAACTATTCTATGATTCTATGAAACCATGGTGGCCTTAAGCTGAGCAATGCTCACTGATGTAGAAGCTTTTGAAGCAGGAGCACACAGGTACCCCTAAAGAATATTAATAGGGAGAAGAATTACAAGCTTAGGCCTCCCATGGCAACACAGAGCTAAAAAATGCAGCCAATAATCCTCCAAAATTCTTAACACACACTCCTCAGCGTAGTTAATGTGTTAGTAACAAATCAAGTTGAACAAGCAGGAAAGAGATGCTTTTCTAGGAAAAAAAGGGTGGAAAATGGGAAGAATGGCAGCAAGACTTTTTAAATATTTTTTTCCCAGCCACACAGAGAAGGTCACTAGGTACAAGGCAGTGTAGTTTTTCTATGTTGTTTGCTAGCCTGGGATAGGCTTGCAGGAAGGATTTTATCTACCTGCCCCAAGGTGCTGTATTAAGACTCTAAGCTAAATATGACCCTGTTTTGCTGGAAGCACATAATTTTCCTCATACTTTTGCTCTTCAAATTTCATATCCCTCAAGCTGTACTTGCAGACTTTTCCCTAATCCACTGCACTGGTAGCCTTGGCTATTCTCCATCAACTTAACTATCAAGTCTCAAAAGTCTGTTATATGTTTTATAGACTTGGGGGAAGCTCATTTTGCCAGCGTGCAAGGGGCTGACACTCATCTCTTCACTTTGCCTTGCTGTCCTCTGTAGTGACACATTTCATGTTAGTAGCACTAGTAGATAACCAAAAATTATCCCACTTATTTCTTTCAGTTAAGGCTGAATTCAGGGAATTAAAATTGAAAGTGTTTCCACAAGTAGCAAGGTGCCTTATACAGCAGAGACAAGCAAAAAGCCAACAGTGCTGTTAAGAACTGACAGATATGCTTTTACAATTTCAGGTTTTCTATGTCATGAACTGAAGTAAGTCTCCTCACTAGGGGTCCATGGGGTGACAAAACCAAAGACCATCAAACCCATGAACACTGAGAATCAGAACTCTTCAGATTTTACTAATTGAAGAGGTTTTCAACAGGGGTCATTTTCCTAGAAGGAAAATAAGATGGCAATGCCCCAAAGATATCTCAACTAGATTTTTACAGTAGACAACTTATCAGATGACCTGTTGCTTCCCTGACAAGTCTGGGATACAGATAACAGTGCATTGTGCTTCAATATAATCACTACCTACAGCATGTCTGTCTTAGAACTTTGAAAGCTTCCACTTCATCCCTTCCCATGTTAATATGCAAAGATTTCCAGGGAGGCTTAAATCAAAGGGAACATTAATGAAGAAGATAGGTACTAAGATGGATAAAAATCATTTTCCTCTCAAAGCAGAAAGAAAACTTCCTGATGCCACACATTGCTCTCTTCCCCATCCCAACCACTTCCCTTTGCTGGGGATTTCCATTACCAAGACACTGAAATCTAAGCTACCAGTCTGTATGGTTGCATAAAACCATAATGAATTAATATAATTAAATAATTAAATGCCTGTGTTTAATTAATTTTCAACTCCTGAAATTACTAATTAGGAAGAAAAAAACCCCCAGTGCTTATCCTAGGTACTCATCTCTCTTGTCTAACCTGCCCAAAGGCCCATTGTATACAAACTAGATGTAATGAGGTGTGTAGTTTAAATAGGATTGTATATTGCAGCAGAGGATCAGAAGGTCAGTAACAGCCACATACAGCCTTTGCTCCTTCAGGCTTTTCTTTAAAAAGCTTTGTGTCACAACAACAGAAAGCAATATAATATAATAGTGTATGCAATGAAAATAAAAATTGGGTAAAACATGTTATGCTGAATAAGAAATACCCCAAATCTCAACAGGGAACTAAAAATCAATCCAAGACAAGTGGGTCTCAACTTAGCCAGTCCTGAGAAAAGGTTTGAAACCTGTCAGAATAAATGTGTACATGAAATTCCCAAGACTCTGGTTTTGAAGATTTTGGAAATAGTGCAAGGACACAGCATTGCATATGGTGTTCACTTGGTGGTTAGCATTTCTGCCTCAAAGCCCAAAGAGGAAAGGGCTTCAACCTTATGTAAAAAATTAGTAAGTACTAAATGAATCCGTGAAATGATTTTGTTCAGTTCCAGTTCCAGATGAGAGCTGGCTACAGTGCCACCATGAGTGCTTGAACTGAGCCATCTGAAAGTGGTGTGGGACACAGATGGTTCTCAGCATATTGAAGAAAGCAGCCACTCTCTTAGAGGGCAATATATATGAGCTCAGATCCAAAAAGTAAGAACCCAGTTGAAAATGACCCAAGAATATTATAGCCATAAATCTGAGATACAAAACTGAACAAATAAACCTCCAACCCTCCTTCCTTCTCACACCCTCCATACCAAGAACAAATCACAGTCAGGAACAAGGTGGCATTTTCCACACCAGTAGAGCTTTTTCTGGAGTTCTTAAAGTGTGCAGGTATAAGAGTTATTTCCAATTTAAAGATCTTCTTAAGGTTGTGCATATCTGTCCCATATTCTACGTACTTAGTAGATCATACAATCTTGTCATTCCAGTTTAGAAAGACATTGCCACACTGCCATCACAGCAAGAGCTCAAGGATTTGTTCTATATGAGATGTTAGTATCAGAAAATTTCTTGCTTTGAAGAGACTGTGCTGTTTAATTTCTAACAATCTGGCACACACAATGCTAGACACCATAAGAGTTAGGTTTTGATGTGATAAGTTGCAGAGGACATTTAGTAATTCACTTCACTATAGAAATCAGTTTTGGTTTAAGAGCAATATAATCTGAAATCTAGAAGGCAATATTTAAAAGAGGAAAAATTCCTCCTGTATTAATTTATTTGCAGTTATTGTGTTAATACAGACAACGTTTTTGATCAAGTGTGCCATGATATATGCTACTTGCTGTTGACATTTGGTGTGTTTTCTGATGCACAACTGCTTTCATATGAATTGCATGTAATTAAAAGAGGTGATCCTTCACATCACTGTTTCTCAGAGAAGTCCCAGAGAAGAAAACTGGACATTGTGTTAAATAAACACCCACAGGATCAGTTCTGCTTCCTTTTGACCAAGAGGAAAATGCAGGAAGGAAAAAAAATCAAGTGACTTTCCATTTCCTGTTTGTATGCTGTTTGCTTTCCTTAACAGGCACACGTAGGCATACTGACCTGCTGCTGGAAGGGCAAGCACATTGAAAAGAACATGAAAAGGAAGGTTATGTCCTGAGATGATGATGTACATTCATTAAGAGAATGTTATGTCATGTCTGAATAGGCTTAGTGTCAAACTCATGCTTCCCTCAAGCCCTGGCAGCATTAACAGCGTGTTGTTGATACTATAACTCGAGGTCTCACTGGCTTCAACTGCTCTGCAAAGGTATTTTGGAAGGATTTGGTGGTTTTGAATAGCTTATTTCACTAAGCCATAAAGACACACTTTTCCTTCAACACCAGCACGAGTAGTTATTTTCTATACCTAATAAGGCCAAAGTAAAGAAAACTCCACTGCATATTTTTAAATATTTTATCTTCACACAAGCCTGGGTTATGCAGAGCACAGAGCCATATACATCCTTTCACAGAGAAGGGAATAGCTGACAAAATATCAAGAACTGCCTAACTCCCATGTCAAGTTTTTCAAGCACTAGTACAAAATCAAAAAAACCCACCCAAACCAGTCACAACAGAAGTATTTTTAAAGTTAAGAACCTCCTCATCTGATAAGAAACTGCATCTTTTGTTCATCTCCAGTGACAGAGAAGCAATAGAAGGTCAACCTCTATGCATTTCCTATCATACCACAGTATAACATTAAACAACCTTTTCTTCTTTGAAGTGTGTGTAAAATCTATGCCTATAAATGGTCCTGCAGGCATAAGCAAGGTCTATTTATCCTAGAGATTTCCTAACTTATAGGGTGAGAGTGTGGGAAAATGGAGAGAGAGAGCTATAGGAGTGGGAATTCAGATGTTTCCCAATACCCTTGGGAAGTTTTTAGGTACCCCTGCTCTGTGGTGAACTTCAGATAGCATACTGAAGTCTCTTTCTATCCATTACAGAAAAACCCATGCAATCAGTGTTGAGAAGCTAGGTTTAATTTATTTGCTATGATTATTATTATAACTACCAAAAAAAGTTTCAAAATCCCTCAATGGTTCACACAACTTTTCTCCCATGACATGAGAAACACAAACAGTCTAAAGACTACTATTAAATATGCTACTACAGAGCAGAATTAATATCTAACATCTCTGGCTCATCTGCATGAACAATCTATGGGAAGAAATAATTAAAAATAATCATCATGTTTGTGCCCAAACTGCTCAAAGATCAGTGTACAATCATTTACTACTAGCTTTGGCCCTCACCTCCATAAGAGCCCTTACATACTCTCTGACTGGCAGCCAAGACCTCTTCTCAGTGGGTCAGCTGTGATGACCGTGTCCCCCTTTCGCTGGGGTCAAGAGTGGTTTCACACCTTATCTTCCTCATAGCCTGCCTCATGCCATCCCAAGTAGATCTGGGATCCATTTGGAGCCTGCACTTAGTCATCACATTAGTCATGGACAAGGAAAACATTCTGTTCCTGTTCACCAGCCAAACACTAAATCTCTGCCCTGGAGGATACGCAATAAATACAGCACTACCGTGCACTGAGAAAGCCCAGCTAGGCTGGGTAATGCAGGGAGCATGTTGTGTGATTAATAAATACCCTTTAAATGCTTTTTAATAGTAAACTTCTGAAGCTGCAGAATCTATATCACCTTGCCCTGCTTTTCAGGCATGACCTTCAGGGGTGTGAGAAGAGCGAACAGAGGTGCACTGAGCTGGCACTGAGGAGAGACGCATGCCTCGTTCCTCAGTTAGCTGTGGCAGTATTCATTTACCCCAGGCAAATGTGGGAAAAGGAAACAAAAATGATTTCAAATGCCATCATAAAACATGCTCAGTTTTAATTGCTGTGTTTAACAGGAAAAGACTGTAAGCAGACAGAGCCAAAACACAGTCTCCATAGCTTTAACCAAGCACAAACACTGAGTGTGCTTCTCACTTCCAGGATTTTCTGTAGCCTTTGACAAATATCTTTGCTCATTGTTTGAAACTAAAGGAAGAGCACTGTGGTAAGACCTGTGAAAAGCAATCAAATTAAATACCATCTATATAAACCTGAGAAAAATCTGAAAAGGAAATAATGCATCCATCAGAGAATACTTACAACACTTCACTGGTATTATGATATTACAGTATCTTCCTTAGCAACAGCCTATGGTTTGTTTAAACTACATAAATTCTGAAGAGGTTGACATTGTGATGATTCAGTGGATAATACAGTTAGATTCTTGTTAAACAAATAAAATTTCATCCCATTTTACTTCCTACATAACACTTGATTAAGCTTGTCCAGCATCTCATTGTTAGAGGAGAGCCACCCTGATAAAAGAGCTGCATTTACCGAGAAAGAACCAAAGTAACAATTGTAATGAGTCTTTCTTCTTTTGCAGTTTGAAGAGGAGATGACTCTTCTTGCCTTGCACAGACTTGAAGAAAGTGGCTTTCCCAAGGTCACCCAACAGTACATGGACTAGAGTCCAAACTGCCAGGATTCTACCCAATACTCTCCCTGTTAGGTTACAGAGAAGACACCTCATTCCAACACACAATTTCCAGCACTGCTTCCACACTGTACCTTTTCACTTTAGTGTAGTATCTTTTCTACTTGCATGTTTTAACCCTTGAGCACCTCAATCCTCTCCCACCATCACCTACACATTAGGGAAGAGGTAGTTTGCTGCATATCATTGTTTACTTTCTCTCACTTTGCACCTGTATTTTACAACACTGGCAGAAATAGCAGTTTCTAAGCATTCACAAACCAGTTTATTTCACTACTGAAGTTACTCCAGTAACAATAGCAATGCTATTGCTGTGTTGTCAGTAGAGCACTCCCAAGTCCCTGGCACTGGAGTGTGGTTTGTTCACATTACACTGTGACTTTTGCAGCCAGGAGCTGGGCTTCTGTCTGCTCCTGGTATGAAACTTTCCCTAACTTAGCCACAAGTCCCTTCTCTGAAGTTTCTAGGGCCATCCAGCTATTAAAACACTAAGTTTGGGGTCTTCTACAAAGCCTAGCTAGGAAGGTGTCTTCAGCTTTTCAGTGACAATTCCCATTACAGTAATCTTTGTGATTTCCTAACAGCAACTGACCTGAGTCAGCATAGAAAAGAAAGGACTAGACTGCACAGATAAGTGTTTGCTGTAGTATCAGTAACACCGCATTCTGCTCCCTCACTTCATCATCTGGAGTGAAAGTAAAGAGAGCTGAGAAGTCACCATGGTGGTTGCAATAACAACCAGTTGCTTTTCTCTGTCTGGAGCCATCTGATCTGTTTTGCATTGAAAGTCTTTGCTGGATGAAGTTATGGCTCTGTGACTATTATTGTGTTCTTAGTCATACATTTATTAGATACAAAATATTTTTCACTGAGCACTTCTTAAGAGTCATGATAAAGCACTTCAGCACTTTTATATGCTTTAGCCAGTCCTGTTCTTTGCCTTGGTGACTGTGCCTCCCACTATCCCTTTCCCTCTCCCAAATAAAAGAAAATGACTTAATCTAGGAGCCAAACGCTGGGAGCATCAGCACATGTAGTTTTCCTTCTCCAAACACTGACTCAGGATCTTCTCCAAATACCCAGATGAAGTCAAGACAACTGATTTCATTGCTTCAAAAGGAGTTTGGGTCAGGTCTTTTTCATGGCCTTGAGGAAGTGGCTTCTGTGAAACATGGATGGCAAGAGGAACCCATCTTTCAATGGTTTGCCTGGGAGCTGCTGTATAACTACCTGCATGTTCTGATGATCAGTAAGGAAACAGTTAATGCCCCAGACATTATTACAACAGGTTGAAAAAAAAAAAAAGAATTTATGTTTCATTGTTGCTCAAAGTACTCGGAACTAAGAAAGGAAATATCTGATGATTAATGCTGTGTTTATATTGACTTTCTTCCCATCCATGATTTCCTAATATGAAGAAATACTTCCTCAGCACAGAAACAGTGTTAAGAAGAAAGTTTCAGAGGACAGAATAAAAGTTAAAAGTCTTTTTACACGAGGACTGTCTTTTGTAATTTTCAGGACTTGAACATGAGGAAAGAGCCATCTCTCAGGTCCCTTATGGCTGCTCCAAACATGCATGACGCTAGTGGTGCTTGTGTACGGGGCTGGGTGTGTTACAAGGGGCTCCTCACTAGTCCCAGAGAGGGGACAAGCCATACAGGTCTCACCAGGGGCTGGTGACCAGGAGGAGCTGCCCTGTGACTGGCATTCCCTCTCAGAGGTGTTTTACTGCTGGGGTATTCCTTGTCTCTCCCCACCCTGCTTCTCAGCATGCCCCTGCCTGCTCACCACGCTGTGTCCTCTGGCTTCATTGATTGATTTGTTTCACACAGAGCTCTCCCAAGAGCCATAGGCTCAACCCCGAGCCATAGGCAAGCTCAGGAGAGGTGGTAGAGGAGGAAAGCAGCAGGGTCTTCAAAGTGAGGCTTTCCAGCCGTTGCAGAAGGTGGCTGTGCCAAGACGTGAAATGATTGCCTATCCCTGCTTTTGCAAGGTTTTACAGCTCTGTTCACACTTCCATCTGTCTCCTTCCCTCTCTTACCCCTTCTCTTTTTCTATCGGATTCTTAAAGGAAAAGAAAATTTATGGAAGTGGTTCCAAGAGCTGTTTTCTCTGCCTTGGTGCTAGTCGGTGCATGCTCCTGGCTGGCTCAGCCCTCCCTTCTCCCTGCCCGGCTCCAAAACTCCTTCACCTCACACAAAAGATAGATCATGTTACCATTCATTAGCTGCCTCCTGGGCCCCAGCCCCTAGAGCTGGTTGAGTGCATCCTTAAAAGTGCCAGGTACATGCAGTTCCCTGCCCCCTGCACCTCCTCTAGAGGATAAAATTCCCTTTGCAGGCTCCCACCCTGGGAAAAGGATGAATTTCAAGTCTTTTCTGAGACAAAAAAAAATGATTCTTTCTGTGTAGGGATGAGTGGTAGGAAAACCAGGTTGTTTTCCTTTCTGGTTTAATCATGAGGCTGCTTAACAAATTTAAGCCAATAATTCAGAGCAGTGATACATGCTCAGTTTTGAGGACAGGCTATCTGGAGTGGCACCATGCTTGTCCTGCATCTTCAGGGTCAGCTTCAGGTATGTTCCAGAGGAAAGGCAGGACCCCAGCTCCCTCCCTCCAGCCCCTTTTCCTGCCTCAGCATGTCACAAAAGCAGCTTGCCTGTTGTGGACAGCAAAAGTATTCTTGCCAGGACTTATGAACTTGCTCTACTGCTTATCCAGCACCTCATGCACAGGTGTTCAAGAGACCAACAGTATCCTAGCTTGTATCAGCATACTATGGCCAGCAGGGAAGCGATTGTCCCTCTGTAGTCAGCACTGGTAAGCCCACACCTCCAATGCTGTGCTCACTTTTGGGCCCATTACTACAAGAAGGACATTGAGGTTCTGGAGCATGTCCAGAGAAAGGCTACAAAGCTGGTGAAGTGTCTAGAGCACAGGTATTATGAGGAGTGGCTGAGGGCACTGGGGTTGTTTAGCCTGGAAAATGATTCTGTGGAAGTGAATGGGAAACTTAAAAATTAAGAACCAGTGCTGATGGGTCCCAAGTCCAGTGACACTCATGGTGCTGCTATGAACCATGCCAGGCTTAGAGGTACAGCACCAGTATAAAAACAAGTCCATTTTCAAGGTTTGTTTTTTTGGCTTTCCCTCTGCAAGGATGTCTCACCTACAATAGAACCAGTGACTCATCTTTCAATTATTGCTGCTGTCATTTTGGTCCAAATTGCTCAGAGGAAGGGAAGTACTGATAAAGACACTTTGAGAGATTAAAATAACCATGTCTGCAATGCTTTATTACAGCTTTGCCATAAAGAACTTGCTTTCTCCATGATTACTTTGTTATGAATTCACTTGTGCAACATGTTCTTGGAACAGCAGTTTGTGTCTGGAAGCAGGAATCAGTGACAGGAGATTCATTATATAGACAGGGGATATTTTCCTTAAAGAAAAGCTGTC
The DNA here is from genome assembly GCA_013399015.1 of Galbula dea. Classification (NCBI taxonomy): domain Eukaryota; kingdom Metazoa; phylum Chordata; class Aves; order Piciformes; family Galbulidae; genus Galbula; species Galbula dea. Next base: position 250,307 of record VWZX01002149.1, read on the forward strand.
AGGTCAAGTCAGGCTTTTATATTACTGTTTGTAAAACAAGGTGTTTACATACCTGTAAACCTGCCATGCATTTTTTTTCTCCCTGATAAAAGTCACCTTTAGAAAAGTAGATGGAAACAGTTCTTTGGCACCAGAGGCAGAGCAGGAGCAGAAAAGGCCAAGCCTTGTGCTTTCCTGCCCCTTCCTCCCTCTGCAAGGTGCCAAATCCCTGGGGTGAGGTACCTGGAGTGACTGAGCACCCAACTGAATGGCAAACCCTGCAAGCAGCAGGGATGTGCAACGAGCACCCTGCTGCCATCAGCAGCACCCCTGGCTCTGCTTCTGCTACCGTGCTTCCTGCAGTGGCTGCACAGCATCCTGCCTGCACAGCATGACTCCTGCCTGCCTACAGCCAGCCTCCCCTCCTGCCTGCACAGCATGATTCCTACCTGCCTGCAGCCAGCCTCCTGCCAATCACTACCTCTGTCCCCAGCTCTATGGAAGAAGCCAGGGTCTCTGTCATAATGCTAATAAAGATACTCTAGATGATAACCACAAGCACTCAGAGCTCACTATGCTGTGCATTCCTCCTCTCTAGGCAGCCTGTCAACTCTTTTATCTAGATGATCATCTCTGCAGGAAAGTATTTATAATTTGGCAATCGTGGTCAAAGTGTTTAGACAATTCAGTTAATGGAAAACCTTGAGGGGAAAAAGGAACTAAAACAACACCATGAAGACAGAGGGATGTAAGAGGAGTGCAAATCCCACTCGATAAACTGTGTCTTTTAACAAAACCTGACCTCTCTTGCCCATGGTACATATGTAAGAACTGTTAGTTTCTCAGCTTCAGAGTGTTTTGGCTCCCAAAAGTGAAGGAAAGAAGGCTTCCTAGACAAACCTTATACACAAATAAGAAATCAGATGCTTAAATCTGAAACAGGAAAACTGCAAACCATGCAGATCTCTGCACTGCTGCTCTCCTAACTGCATGGCTGGTACAGTTGGCACTGGACATTTTCATTCTGGAGTCAAGTCTTCTGTCCCCTAATTTACCCTGACATTTGCCCACCCTAAGGAAAACACAGTTTGCCTTCAGCTAAACACAGACTCACACTCCGAAGCCTACACAAACTATTTAATTAAGAGTTTCCGAGTGGAAAGCACACATCATTTCCCCAAATTAAGGACTGCTTGATAGGAACCCTCTGTTCTGCTCTGGGATAAACAGAAATCAGTAGGCAAGGGGCCAGGTCACCTCCTGAACTCCCATCTTCATGCAAGCATCACCCATTTGGCTCTGCAAATGTGATCTGCACTGGAGGAAAACAAAAGGCACCCAGGTTTATGGCTGGCCCGGCTCTGGCAAGGGTGGAGTTGGCTTTGCAGGCACACGGCTGGAAATGCCTGCCTCCTGCATGGCAAAAAACCTGGAGGGAGGCCACGCTCCACTGGTCTGACTGCTGCAGGGAGGAAGGAGCTCTAAGCCAGCAATTAGTAATCCTGCTACTAACAGGAAAGATTGTTGGGAAGCATAAATAGGGTCGTTGTTTATATGTGAGTTAGCCTAGGAAGTCGTGCTGATGATGGGGTTCTTTTTTTTTGTCAGAAAGCTGCCTTATGTAGGAGAGGATGTGGCTGGTGAGAATCACAGAGCTTGGGTGAGGAAGAACTTCATAAAGATCTCCATATACTCAGAAATTTTAGACTGGGTTTAGGGAGTACTGTGTGCAGCTCTGGAGTCCCTAGCACAGGACATGGATCTGTCAGAGCAGGTCCACAGGAGACCAATAAAAGAGATCGGAGGGTTGAAACACCTCTGCTCTGAGGAAAGGCTGAGAAAGCTGGGGTTGTTCAGATGGAGAACAGTTCTAGGGAGACCTTTTGAGGACTTGCAGCAGTAAAAGAGGAGACAACCTTTTTAGCAGGGCCTGTTGTGACAGGACAAGGGGTGATGGTCTTTTACTGGCACAGCTCCTCTGAACATCGAAGGTTGTGTTGCTAGTGCAGAAGAGTACAGGCATGGTGACCCTCCTCTCTTTAGGAGCTGGATAGAACCCAAGTGGTAACTGCATATAAAGCAGTAGATAAGCTTTTTAGTATTTCTAAGAAGACAAACTCTATAGTACAGAAAACAGAAATAGAGAAATCTTAACTTTCCTGTCTATCTACCCATGCATCCATCCATCCTCAGGAAATAGGATGGATTTCATAGGGGACAAATTTGAAAAGGAGCCATCAGAGTGCAATTACCAATTTCCCCAAGTTCCTACAGATTAAGGATATTAATTTATTAATAATACTAAAACTGAACTACATTAGGCTAGAGGACAATAACAGAGCATGCCTGTTGGAACATCACCCAATACATTTCATCACAAATGTAAATTTGAAAACAGTCTCTTAAGTGTACCAGCCATGTCCTCACTGGAATGAACAACCATGATTAGTCTGGCCAGTCCATCTAACCACTGAATTAAAGGAAAAAACAGACATGCTCTGGGATGCAAGAATTCTTAGTGATGACATGTATCACACTTGGAGCAATGAAGCAGAATGACAACGTAACATGAAGAGGAAATTATCTCTGACATCTCTTCTCTTTCCTTAATGGCATATTGTTTCTGGTCCAAGTTATGCAAGGACCTGAAGTGCTATTTGACAGTACCTGGAGAAGACAACCTTAAATAACTGCCAGTTCTGTCTTAGATAAATAGATACAGTTTCTTCGGTGTTCCCCACACTTCCTCATACTCACTTTAGAGAGTGCTCCTAATCTAAGGCAGCAATAGTTAGCTCTCAAGCTATTGGCAAGTTTTAAAGGATCATTTTATGTTTTCACACTCAAGTGATAAATCTGGATGTGAGTTCCTGGCACAGTCAGCAGAAACGTGGATGTATGCTGCAGAAGACAGGTTTACAGCATGAAAAACCTGGGAGAAATAATTATGTGAGCCACTTTGGATGAAAGCATAATTAAGCCTTACTGGGGTTTGAAAGTTTGGATTTACAATATTTTTCTCTCACCGTTTTTCATTTTCATGAACCTCTGGCAGTTTCTGCTTCCAGCTGGAACAAGAAGCCAAGTGGCTAAAAATACTGTGAAGAAAACTGTGGGAAACCCATATAGTTTTAGGAGGGCATGCTTCTCAGGAGAAGCTTTCTCCTTCTGAGACATAGAGCTCTATCGTATTTCTCAGGCTGAAGAGTATGAACTAAAAACTAAGGAGCTGTGATACTTTAGGGGTTCATTCAGAGTGAACCACAAATCCATGCAAATAAAACAAAATGCCTGAGGTTCAGTTGTGTTTCCCCTGAGGAACTCTTGTCCTGAGGCATGGCACAGCAGAAAAGACAAAACTTCCATCCTGGGCAAGGATCAAAGGAAAAAGGACCATGTTCCCTCAGGAGAGAAGTGTCATGCAATGGTCCAGACCTTTGATAATGATCACATACACCAGTACTATGTTCTTCAGTTTCTCTGCACTGTGCAAGCAGGCCTAGCTAGCATTGCTTGTAAAACTCTGCTTCAAAAAGCACTAAAATGGACTGTATTAAATACTTTGGAGTATTATTCCGTGGATTGTTAGAATATGCTGCTGTCACTACAAAAGATTGGCATTTCAAATGCCCTAGTTTTCATTCTAGGTCTGAAAAGGGCTGCAAGAACTGAACCATGGACACTTGCAAAAGGGTAGCACATAGAAGTCCAGGAAAGAGACCATGCAAATGTGTTCCATTGTCAGGCATACATTCAGCAGTTGCCCACATATTGTGAAACATCTCAGGCTGAGTGCCTACCACAGCTGTGAAATGTGTTCACAGCCAAGGCTTTACACCTGCACCCTACCTAGACCTCTGACTTCAGTGCCTATAGGAAAGCTGATTTTGCTCACTGTCACTTTCCAAGGTGAGGCTTGCAGTGGTGTGAATATGCACTTGTTTGAAATTTTGGCCCATGTGTTCATAAATAACGTAAATATCAAAGAATGCAAACTATGGTACAGCAGCAACACCCATAACCTCCAGCACTGGCAAGGATCATATTATATAAACATTTATGTAATACAAAAATTCCATTAATTTAGATAATAAAGATTAATACACTAATCTAAAACCAGACACCTCTGAAGAGAGCTTGAATGGTTTTTTTTCCATTAGGTCGTAAGGGGAAAAAAGCAGCAAACTAACTTCTGGTTCAAATGCCTTGAATAATGATTTGCTTTAAGGGTCCTTGTAAGTGTAGAAGTTGGACTGTAGCTGCCTTTGTGCTTCTTGAGTAGAATTCATAAAATTAGCCTGTCTCTAGAGATTATTGCCACAGACTGAAAAAAAATAGACATCTGTCAAGGGAAACACCAAGAAGTGGTATAGACAGAGGCCCTGAGTCAGGAGAGCATCCATTTTATTGGGACTACTCACATACTCAAAACTAGAGATGCTAACTGTTTGCTCCCTCTAAAGAAAACAAGTGAAGGAGACCTACATGGCCTGTCTATTCAGGAGAGAAATTGCACCATTAGGAGAAAATAAATGACATGGTTGAGTAACAGTGATGTGGCTAATACTCTCTTAAGATTAAGAATGCATCAGATATTTCATAAGGGTAAGACACCTTCTCTTGGGGTTATACTCACTGTACTGAAATAACAAGGACTTCCCAATGTTTATTTTTTTGATGGTTACCAAGGACTCAGCCTTCAAAATGAGTGCTGCCACCAGCAACTTTCTTAGTCACAATACATGCACTGTTCTACAACGTTTCCCATTTCAATTCAGCCACTGCTCGTTAGGTTGCTAATGCTAAGTACACGTGCAATGACATGCTGTGGACTTCATCTGGGCTGGGGACTGGGCACATATCTCATTGCCTTCCAGAATTAAGATTTAAAAGCAGATTAAAATACCAAAACCCATGCACTCCAGAAAGGGTGTGGAATCAGGCTTCCACTTCAAGTGTCGGAGTGATTGGCACAATGGCCAAACCCTGCGTCTGGTTTGGGTTATCTGGAAGCAGTCCAGCATGTTAGATTATCCAGATAGATAGTGAGCTACACAGGGAATTTAAGTAATACAATTTACAAATGGCAAATACACACTCCTCTGGTTTCCCAGCTAAATCACAGGAATGCATTGCTTGGAATTTCAGAGAGCAATCATAAAACCCCCAGCACACTCCTCATATTCCTTCCAAGGGAAATACAGTACCAAAGATCATTACAACTCCCTTTTCAAAGCTGATTTTACTACTTAGCTCTCATTCTACAGAAAATAACACCAAGCCACATTGCAAAACCATGCTTTCCTCAGAGTCTTTGGACTTCATTAGCCTTCCTCTACACAGAAATGGAGACTGAAAGCAACCAGCAGAGTGACAGAACCAGATTAATACTGATTTTCCAAATAAAATTCCAAACCATTCGTTTCAGGCTGAGTTTAATCCTAAATCTTACAACCTCACGTAGTGATGGCAGCGTTGGCTGCTTTCTCTGAGAAACAACCCCCTGGCCACTGCTGGAGACAGTACCTAAATTAGATTCTCTCTCAGCTGGGTATTGCAAGGCCCCAGAGGGGATTGGAAATAGCCTCCCTGGGAGGATAATGAAACACACACTGTAAATTTTGCTGAAACTATACACCTTGCCTTATTCTTCCATTATCAAAATCTACTTTAGAGGCATTTTATTTTGGAGTGTATCACTTATCTTTGTTTATAATATTAGCAACTGCTATGAAAGGTAATAGCTAAGAGGTGAGTGGAAATAGGGAGAAGGTGATAGCTCTGACTGACATCTTTACTGGCATTGGACAATGGAGCAGTTAATGAAGCTTTTCTAGTGGTGGCCCAAAAACCAATCAAGATTGGCTCCATGATGTCTTGCCAAGAATGCTATAATCTTCCTCCACAGGCTCTTCAGCAGAAGCCAGTGACATTAGAGCTTCACCATAGGTCACGCAGATGTGCATAGACATATAAGGCATAAGATATGCACAGGCATAGGTGTTCCCTGAACTTGTGTTCTCCTGGGAGTGAAGGAGCATTTGGGGTGGGTTTGATGCAGGGCAAAAGGGTTCATTTCTTTTCAAGGGGGTCAGTAGGGGTGTGTTACCATCTGCAAGAAACCATTCTGATGTCTCCAGGACCATTCTGAAGTATCAGCCTAAAGAAGAAAGGGCTCTAGGGAGACCTTATTGTGGCCTTTCAGTACTTAAAAGGGGCCTATCAGAAAAGATAGGGACAATACTTTTAGCAGGTCCTGTCACAACAGGACAAAGGTAAATGGTTTTAAACTGAAAGAGAGTAGATTTAGACTAGATATAAGGAAGAAATATTTTACATTGAGGGTGGTGAAACACTGGAACAGGTTTGCCCAGAGAAGTGGTAGGTGACCCATCCCCAGCAAAATTCCAGGTCAGGTTGTTCAGGGCTTTGAGTTGAAGGTGTCCTTGTTCACTGCATGGGAGTTGGACTAGATAACCTCTAAAAGTCCCTTCAAATCCAAACCTTCCTATGATTCTTTTTTGTTAAAATTATTGCACTTGTCTATGTCTGAGGCTAGAGTTAGCTTTCATTCAAAGGTGCAGGGATGGTTGGGTTCTTGCTCTCTCTTCCTGACCATATCAAGTGATAAAAGGAGTACAATAATCTGTCTACCATCTCTCAGCCAAGCTATCAGCTCATCTGATCCAACACACCAGCAGCCTCAGAGATTTTCTAAACAAACTTCCAAGTCATACATAGGAGCTACAGGGCACTTCATAAAGCAAACCCAGACCATTTCTCAGTCTATAGCCACCAGTGAAGTTTCAGTCTCCAGGAATCAATTCACACATGGTTTAATCAACTTGTAAGTTACACTGGGTATATGGGAATAGTTAAATTTATAGAGCTTGGTGTCTGGCCCATTAAACTCTGTCTATACAGTTTTAACACTTCTGGAAGCCCACATTCAAATTTGCCTTGGGTCATGATGAAATTAATACTCCTATTTCCAGTGAAATACCAAGCACAGATCTGTCAACATGCACTGAAAACAACAAAAACTCCCCCATACTGTCAGCAGGGCTGCAGAGGGACCAGGAAGCACAAGGCAGCAGAGCTGCTGAGGGACCTCTAACCACTAAGCCCACAGCTCTGGTTTGAGCTGTTGGTTACCTACCTGCAGGAAAACAAACCAAACCTTGCCAAGTCTACACAACCAGAAGCATGCCTTGCTATAATCAGCTGAAATGACACCTGGCTGTTTGCTGAAGCAATTTTGGTTGCTGATCACTAATTTAGACATTTTTGAGGCATCTGCAGGTTGGCTTCTACCAAGAGGGTAGGGATCTCCACTGCATTTTCTGTTGGCACAGACTTGGCTAACAGCATCAGCATTCACGTGGCTGCATTAACAGCTCTGCCCATGCAGGTACCTTGGAAACCAGAGACAGGGATTTTGCCAGTCAGGACAGGAATGTTTATTTAAATGTAAGGAGAGAACCAGATCTGCAGCTGCTCCATCTGCAATGAGTCTCAGAGGGGTACCCAAGGCAAAAACTAACCTGAGGAAACTTGTGTGCTGTGAAATATAAAAGGGGGGAAAAAAACCCCCAAAACAAACAACTCAAAACACTTGCACTCCCCACACTGGAAATGCATTTCTGGTTTCCAGAACAGATGGCTACAGCATGCATGCCTCAGGTTGCCTAGTGGCTGGTAAGCTTACCTGCTGAATATCAGCATGAAAATTTGTGAAGGGAATTACTTGAATTATCTCAACTTGTTTGCTGTCTTGGACACACACTTATTCAAATAGCAGCTGGTGTTTGGGGATGCCCAGAAAGCCCAAGAAGTACATGGACTCTTTTTTTCACAGCAAAGATCCCACTTTATGACCTTTAGTGTACAACTAGCAACAGTTACAGGCATATAACAGGCACTGTGGTGAGGGCACTGGGTCAGAGCAAGCACCACTGTAGCCATAAAACCCTAATGTGAATTACTGCAAAATAAAGCAAATATAAAAACATTGTTTCAACTTTTCAGGTGCACAGACTGGATACAAAATTGCCATTACTGAGCCAAATTATGGCCTGGATGGCAGTAGTGGGAATCTGGAGTAGTGTCATGGAGGGATTGCAGCTTTTTTGTGTGCCTTCAAGAACACCAGCTGATGGATAAACAGCTGGATAAAGACTGCTTTCAAAACACTGCCTAGCCTTCAGAAGTGCTTTTATGTATGTTAAGAAAAGTATGTGCAATATAACTTCCATATCTCATTTATACATGCACTTATGTATTTGGGCATCAATTATTCTGAAGAGAAAGGTTGATTTAGATTATATTAGTAACTAAGTTACAACTCAGTTGTAACTAGGTTGCAGTTGCAGCTACAAATATCCATAAGCAAGAAAAAGGATAACAACTCCTGGGAAAGTTTGTATTAAGATGACACCTAAGAAAAATATTTTATATATTTAGTGAAGAAATTGAGTACTAGGAAACATAGTAGAATGTATAAAGCAAAGCTTCTGATAATGATGTGATAATGAACCTGGGACTCTTATTCACCTCTGCAGTTTGACAAGATAGTAAAAGGAACTCTACACACACACTTTTTTTGGTGAATAATCCCTTTCCATGTGCAATCCTGGCTCAAACTGCTGCAGCAGTGTTTGCAGATTGTGGTGTTTTACAAAGCTGTATAGCTATTACACTTGCTAAATACAAAGTTTGCCCAGGAAAGCAACCCTCATACACTAGCTGACTATATGGGAAAGGTGAGAAAGCAATCTCACTTCAGGTCAAGTCCTCTCCAGCTAATTTTTAATGAAATATTAATTTTAAACCAAAAAAAGCAACTGAGAAAGAAAAACTTTTAGCCCAAAGTTTTGGAGCTTGTGGATATTTTGTTTCTAGCATTTTTGTTGTTGTTTTACCACTGTGCTGGTCCTATCATAGGTATGATTATCCCTCCACTGGTGAGGGGTGAAAGGCTATTTTACAGAGAAAAGACACCAAAATATTTGTGTTAGATACTCAGAAGTGACAAACAGCGTGATGTACAAACATTACACCTAGCTCTGATAGTAAGAAACACAGGTGTCTTTCCTTCTCTTACTCACTTACCTAGCTTTTTTTTATTATTGGAGGAAAAAAAATAAATCAGGAAAATTAGCAAATAACTTTGCAAGTAAACTGGAATATTTTGACTACCATCTGATTAATACCAGTAGCTTAAATTAAGCAAGATGGAAGAAATGCAGCTAAAGCTGCTGCATATATTTCCCATGGAAAAAAGCAGAGAGCTAGGAGAGCACACCCAGGGGGGTTGAGCAGATAGAGATCTTGAAAACCAACTGCATCCTGGCAGTGGCTATAAGGGACAAAAGCAACAACATTTCCCCATGTAATGACAACAAACTGTTTTTAATCACAAAGAGATAAGATTCATAATCAGTTTTCTAAAGTCTATTTAATGAAGCCTTAGCAAGTCCCAGCTGAAGAATTACTTTAGAGGGCAAGGGAATACCTGTAGGTCAGATTACATAGCTTGGCAGCAACACCCAAGTCAATGGGGATATCCAGAAGGAAATAAAGTCACCAATTGGCAGGGCAGCTGCTGCATTTACCAGTTTAAACAAGACTCAGTTCTTGAAAATCTCCATTTTAAAGGCCAAAGCAGAAACTCCTAGACCAAACTATGAACTTCAACTCAAATGTTATTTCCATCTGCACATATGGATATGAAAGCTGGATGTCCCCTGGAGGCACACAGGCAGGCAACTTAAAGCTTTGAAAGCAAAAGCCTCAGAAATGCTAAATGGAATGAAAATATAGAAGGGAATGGATTTGTTAAGGAATGGCAGGGGCTATCAAGAAGCTCAATAACTCTGTCCAAATGAAATGGGTGTATTTGGGACACATGTCAAGAGTGAAGGCAAACATCTGCCTCGTTAGAGATGCCCCAGGAAGGAACGGATGTGCAGGGCTGACTGCATGACTCCTTCAAACATGCTCAGAGGATGCACAAGAGCAGCATGAGGAGGGACAACAGCATTGCCTGCAGCAGCTGAGACATGGTGACACAGAGCAGGGTCTGTCAGACCCTTGTGGGACTGACCAGTTGGTCACTGCAGAGGGTTTGGACTAGGCAACCTTTAAAAGTCCCTTCCTATCCAAACCATTCTATGTTTCTATGAAATCTGCTGCCTACTGGGTGGGATCTTGATGGATTTGAGATGTCACTATCAACCACAGCTAGTGAAAAGACTGCTTTCCAGGTGGCACAAACAAACTCTGTTTGAAAGACCTCTCCTAGCACTACTTCTTGTGATTTGTTCTCTGATCTCTATGTGAGGCTACTTCAGATGCTGTGAGCAGTCCACTGTGTTGGACTAGCTGCATGAGCAGCAGGAGGCAGCTTATAGTCAAAGGAAAGCAAGAGAGAAAATAATGAATTACTGGAACAACACTGGCCACTTCAGTAAGAACACCAGTCATCTAATGAAAATATTGACATTTATGGGAATCCACAGGCAGACTTAGAAATAGTTGTGGTCTCTGCTACTGTATCACTTTTCATAGTGTTTTATTTGTTTACCTTCCAAAACAAACTACTGCAACTAATATGTTTATAATAATTAAGAAGACAGCCAAATTCAAGGAAAGAATGGTCTCTGAAATTCACACTTTTTCCCCAGTTGAAATGCTTAATTGGGCTGGGAACTTCTTTTCTCTGCCTGATCAGATAGGAAAGCTGGGAGAAATGAGCAGAGCCTCTAATTATCACTGGTATAACTTCATGAAAAACAATGTGCTTACACAAGGGATTCATTTAATGCATTGTCCTTTGCTAATCATACAATTAGCAGTTAAATAACCAGAACTAATATATTTGTCTGTACATGTGTTTGTGTATATGTGTGTGTTTATACATACAAGAGAATGTCACATATACCACTCTGGTCACTTCTGAAGCTAGAGGTTGTGCACAGTGCCTTGAATCAGTCTGAAAATAAGTGTCTTGGGGACAATCTCACTTCAGGCCTCAAAGCAGCTTTTGTGGTCTGTCATTGAACTGGAGCTGACAGTGCACAGACCATGCCTGGGAGGAAGAGCAAGATGCCTTTCTCAGTGAAAGGCCTGTGACTATTTTGCAACCAAAAATTGCCCCAAACCTGAGGTCTTTCACTCCAGAAAGGACATGATTGTACTGAGGGTTATGAAGACATGACCATGTTTATGGTTATGCAAGCCTGACTCAGGCTGGCTGCTGTAGCAGCAAAGCCTGTCCCATGCACACATTGATTCCAATCCCTTAATCTCACTGAGAAAACCATATTCTTTGCACATTTTTGTAATTACTCAACAGGGAAGGCCTTGCTCAGCATGCAGGAGAATTCAGCTTCTTACACTGCCTTCAGACTTTATACTCTGGGAGGAAAACAGAGCTACCCTTCTGGATCTACAGGTGGTGAAGGCTTCCTCAGGTTTGTCTACAGGATGCTCATAAATCTGACTGTCACTGAAAGGATAAGCCTCTCATCAAAGGCTCTCACAGCTCTCCAGCCACTCTTTTCTGTGTTAGGACTGGAAAGGTGATTTCTTATCAATAACCATAACATAGATCTGCCACTTATGAAGTAAAGTTTCTTCCTTTTGGATGAGAAAATTGTCAGGAGAACATGTTGCCTCTTCCTCCATAACAGCTGTATGTTCTTTCAGTAGTTAGCAATCTATTTTTTTTTGCATTTTGTTAATTGTAGTCAGTTTGTTCCTTAAAAGTATTGGTTTTGTTTCCAAACAAGTGACCACGATAATAAAACCTAAACCAATGAAGATTTCCTTAACTGGAGATTGAAGGGTCTAGAAAGAGCCTGACCCTCACCTTAAATGCTTTTTTTTGCCAAAAGAGATTAATTTACACACAAAACCAGCAGGCAGCAGTAGTGTATTTCTTAGACAATAGAAAGGATGAGTTCTTCCACTTATCAAAAATGATATTGAAATTCTGATTTCTCTATCTTTGTAAGTTATGTAGCAGTTATGTTGGAAAGGTATAATACATGTGTGATACCACTGCTTTAGAAGAATCATGACAGAGCTTTCAATCAAAAGATTTTATACCATTAAACACTAAATCTGCAATAATAGTATATGGCAAAATAGTAATTCTATAACAGAAAGGGGATTCAAAATATTCATAAACTTAGTGCATCTCCCTGCATTCTTTTAATTCAGATTGGAGTAGTGTTTGTGTGGGTAATACTGTGAAAAGGCACTGGTTAAAAATGCTGGAAGTTATTTAGATGTCCTCTTCTGAGAGCAGCAGTCTCCAAATCTGGAAAGCATTTAGGTTTCACAAAAGGATATGAGAAAACATTCCTGACAAAGCCTCTACTCTCCTACTTGATTTGAAGTTTTGAATCACATCTTGCAAGCTGCTGAGATCTCTGAGCAAGACTTTGCAAGAGTGGTGCATGCTCCAGCTTCCCACCTTCTCTATTTCTTGGGATGTGGTGGGTTCTCCACCCTTCCCCTGAAGGCACAGCAGCAGGGAGCCCTGTCCACCCTGTGGGATCCCCTGCAGTGTTGTGTCACTTAAAATAAAACCCACTAGCAGACAAATAGCAGGAGAACCTCTTTCTTAAATCTCTTTTTGAACCTTCCTGTGCTACTTTTGTTTTTGTTTTCTTTGCAGGGTTTATCCCATGACTAATTTTGGATATTAATGGTTTGCATTTCAGAAAACTATCTTGCTGGTTATTTATGACCTGTATCTTTATTTCAGTTATGCATTCAGCAGCTGGAGCCCATATGGAAATGTTAGGCATTTCAACTGAGTGAAGACCTTTGCAGATAAGGGATAGGAAAGATGATCTTTTTTTTCCTGTTTAGTTGCTAATCATATGCCATTAAAGAGAAGTATATATGGAAAAGGATATTTTTCCTAATATTATGATTTATAATATCAATTTCAACCAGCAGCTTGGGCCCTGGTGTATAGGAAGCAGAGAAATAGGAACCTCTCCATACATAAAGGGGCCTATCAGAAAGAGAGGAACAATCATTTTAGCAGAGCCTGTTGTGACAGAACAAAGGGTAATGGTTTTAAACTAAAATAGGGAGATTTAGACTGGGTAGAATGAAGAATTTTCTCACACTGAGGGTGGTGAAACACTGGCACAGGTTGCCCAAAGAGGTGAGATTCTCCAACCCTAGAAACATTCCATCTCAGGTTGTCTGGGGCTCTGAGCAACCTGATCTGGTTGCAGATTCCCTGCTCACTGCAGGGGGGTGTGTTGGACTAAATGACCTTTAAATGCCCCTTCCAACCCAAATCATTCTGTGATCCTATGAAGTATTATTGTATTTTAGAGTTGTAAGCATGAATTGGTAGGACCAAATGTTGCACTACAAGTTTGAAGGAGCTTGACTTGAGCAAAACCTTCTTCCTGTAAGAACTGTCATCTTTTTTACTTTCCCACCTCCCTCAGAAACATTTCTGCCTGGGACCTAGCTCACAAAAAGCCCTGAACACCTCCAAGAGTCACACTGGTTTGTTAACATACACCAATGCTGAGCTAAGGTTATAAATATCTAAGCAAAGATATACTGGCCACTTCATGTAAGTGGCATATAGTGGTAGCTCAGCAGTATATACACCCCAAAGAAGTTTTCAGAGATCCAGCAGAGACCCAGAGGACCCATCTGCTTTCTCAACAAGTGCCCCACCATAAACACAATGCCTTTTGCTCAGCCCTGCTATCTCCATGGTAGAGGCAACAGTGTGACATTGACCTCAACTATTTACTTGCAAGGCTCACAAAAGCACTCAAAGCACTACAAGGAGGAGGAAAAGTAACTAAAACTTGTCCTGGAAAGCTAATAATCCTTGGAAAGACACAACAAGAGACAAGGTGAAAGGCAAGAGACCATGCAAGAGACAAAGTCCCCAGGGTGATTGAAAGAGCACATTTCTGGTGGGAAGGGAGGAAACATGTATATTCAATAAGGCTAACATTACTTTGGTGCAAGGGACCAGCAGAATCATTTAGTCTCACAGAGATAGAATATTTTATTTCAATTAACTGTCCAAGCTCTTCCAGTAACCTTAAATCCAACCTTAGGTAGCTTTATCAGGATGATGGGGTACTGTGCTTCCCTGACTGGACTTGACTTTGGTCAGCAGCAGATGTGGAGAACGGTAAGTAGTGAAATAGACTTGGATTTTCTTTTGGCCTCAGGAATGCAAATGGTTTTCAATTTCCAGGTAAGTATCAAACATCTGTGCCTTTCCCTTCCTCAAAAAGTTGACAAAATAAATTCAGCATTAAAAGCAAGAAGAAAAACAAGTCTGACAGACTCATTCTCATCTGGGCATCCTTACCTACTTTACTCTTTGCCAAGCCATGACTACAAAAGCAATTCCTTTTGCCTATGAATAAATACCATAGAGCTTTTCCAACAAGTACAACCAGGTAAGTCAACATGGGGATGCAGCATTTAATAGAGGCAGTAGCTGTGTGTAAGAGAGTTAAGGCAGCAATGGAGCTGATAGGAAAATCAATTACAGAGCATGGGTGAGGCAGTGGAAAAAGAATGATGGAGAACTTGCAAATTAAAATAATATATATACACTAGAATTTCAATTGAATAACCATCTTGTACCTGCTATGCCTTGTGCAAAGCCTCCTTAGTGAGAAAGGAGGAATACTAAAACCATAACTTCACGTTACCAGAACTTTGGAGGCTAGATGGAAAATCCATGTAACAGTGAGGAACATAACTGGGCTGCTGCTGTGCAAGTGTAAAGAAAGCTAGCTGCACATCAGCTTCATGAAACTTCTAACAAGAAATGATTTTTAGAGCAGTTTACTGCAAACTGCTGTAAGATGTTGCCAAAATAAAATTGCAGAAGTTACACTTTTAAAACTAAGTTCTGACAAATTCAAGCCTGAGGAATCTGAATTCACATAGCAGTCATTTTTCAATAGCAAATGGTTACTCGAATACATTATTTGCCTTCAAAAAATGCAGAAACTGCTACAAATAGCCAAACTTTCATATGAAACTCTTTGGTGACAGAATAATTGTTGGACAGCTAGCTTTTTATGTAAGTCAGCTTCCAGTCCATGGCTTGTTTCAGATGAAGAAGAAATAGATGGAATTTCAAAACAAAGGCTTTCAGTTTTCTGTACTGGACATTTCATTATGAATATTCTGAATTATATGCACACAGAGCACACAAAGACAAGATGAAAACCAAAAGGAAACTAGTTTTGCTGCTGGTCCAACCACTGTATGACATCCTCACCACCACAGTGGATTCTGCTTGGTTGGGGAGAAACTCAACAGCTGAAGGAAAAATTGAGACCATGAGCATATAGCTACCAGGATCTTTGTGATGCACTATAAAATATCTTTCATAAACATAGATATGGCAAAATTTAATTGCTGGAACTGAGTAGGCATTAGTATTCTCATTCATTTTTGAGGAGGGAGAACCAAGCCTGGATATGAATAAATGTGAATACTGTTTCATGAGGAAATACCTTGCTCATGCAGACAATCAAGTGTTTTCTCAGACTCAGGGTATGCCAGGGTGGAAGTGTTCCCTGCCACATCATTTCAAATGGTTTGTCCAACTGATTTACAAGGGGCCTAAGTGGCAGCATTTTCTATTCACTCTCCTTAGCACATTATTGCAGAGCTTCATCATTTTCAGCATTTGAAAGCTGTTCCCAGAAGCCAAACCACATGTTAACTCATTCAATTCTTCACAACATACCCACAGATTTAGAAGGAGGAATCCCAAGCCTCCTGCTAAACTTAATAAAAATTTGGGAAATTAAAGTCTCTGCTGCCTTATTCATGTTGTACAATCAACACAGATGGAGTAACTCTTTCTAACAGTGCCACAAATCCCATGATACCTACTGACCAGGATTTAAGATCTTGAAAGTTCTATGCCTTCCCCAATTAAAACATCTGCCTGCTTAAATTTTGCCATTGGAAAAAGCTTCTCACCCTTCAGAGCTTTCTAGAAATGTCAGCCACTGTCTTTTCACCTGCATGTTAACATGTTTGTTCATTTGACTGTTCTGCTCCAAACAGAAACACTTTTGTCATGCTTTCCTGCAAGAAAAAAGAAAAGAGGGGAGGGAAAGGAGCAGATGTCCATCCTGATTTTCAGTTTGGTCTGTAAATCATTTGGTCACCCTGGATCCACACAAGCAAGTAAAACAGGAAAGTGATGAGCCACAACATGCAGAAAAGCTCAGCTTTTCCTCTTGTTTAGCTGTGAGCACCTCCATGTATTGCTTCAAGTTTTGGGGGGTTTAAGCAACCTGGTCTAGTGGAAGGTGTCCCTGCCCATGGATAAGAATTAGATGATCTCTAAAGGACCCTTCCAACACAAACCATTCCATGATTCTATGGTTCAGTTTAAGAAGGGAATATTTATTCTGATATTACTTCAATACAATGGAGAATTTTTAATGAAATTTCTAATAAAAGGAGTTGTCTAATGCTCCTTATGCCCACCTATATTCTGTGACTCTCAGACTTATGGAGAAAAACACCTTCTCTGTGTATCTGAACACTGCTTCAGTGATTTCCCCTTTACTTGAGGTCCCCAGATCTACTACTGCTTAGTAAAACCAGAGCATGAACATAAGAGACAAGTAAAGAGCTGCTAATAAAGTACTCCTTCAACAGATGATTTTAGTTTGATCTAGCTCTGGTTGCCTGAGTATCTTTATTTCTGATCTATCTGAGGAATCTGTTGGCTGAGCAGGGAACTTATCACTCTTCTCCCAAGCTCCTGCCACTGATCCATCACAGTGATTTGTGTTGTGATGACGCAGCAAGGCACGATGCAGAGCTTTGAGAAGATGCCTGCAGAGCCTGCCAGAGAACATGACCTTTTTTATACTGTCTGCCAGCTCAGGGTTCATGGAGAAAGCCATTACATTGGAGCCAAAGATTCCTGCTGCAAGATTTTTTTGCAAGTGTAAAAAAAAATGAAGGACCTGGAAGGCCAAAACAACAATTGTCAGACAGGTTTGAGCTGCAGATGTTTAGCACAGTGTAAATGCTTTTGTTCTGGAGTTGAGTTGATAGATATCCTAATAAAAGATTGCATCATCAAAATTGAAGCTTTTTGGTCTCTAATGTGGAGTGCAGCTGCTTAGCTAAAGGTCTCCACGTACTCAAAAGCAGAGGCTGAACCTCAGTGTAAGGAAAGGTTCAGTTTCCCCTTGGCTAGGGTGTGGCCAAGTCAATCATTTAACATCAAAACCTTCTGAAGCAAAAGCAGCAGACATCATCCTGTTGGAAAAAACAAACAGGTGTTGCTGGGTTTGCCAAAGTTGTCAGTGCTGAGCTCCTTGTGGTTGCAGACATGGCACCAGGATCCCACTGGGATAGCATGACCTGAGCAGGGCTTGCAGGGCAGGGGCAAGCCATGAGAAGGGCTGCTGGGTGCTGAGCTGGGGGAAACACCCCCAGCTTATTTTCTCAGGTGTACAAAGCATCTGGCAAAATCCATCATGTCACTCATTTTCCTATTTTATGGGCAGTTTTGCAGTATGAAATTTGCAGAGTGGAAATAATATTGAAAGAAAGAAAGAAAAAAAGTCCTTTGCAAGGTAATTGGAACTGCAAACTGAGTTTGGACTTAATGACCTTTACAGGCCTGTTGTGCTCCTGCACTCCAGCCCCTCTCCAGGAGAATCCTTATGGAAACCAAATTTCAGGTAATAGCTCACTTTGGACTTTACAACTGACTTTTATGCTTTCCCTTTGTTAATCTCATTATAGCAATTAGAGAGATGGTAGAAGAATGAAGGTATCCTGTGGGGGAAAACTTGGGTCTGGTGAAATCTAGGAGGGTTTTGCCAATGGCAGGGTTTCAGCCTACAAGGCAGCTGCAATTTCAAGTATCCATGCCTAGCAAAAAGATTTCCCCTCCAAATAAGTGAAAGGAGTAGTCAAATAGTGAATGCATCTAACTCAGTTTGCAGATAGGGATAAAGCAGTAATTGTTTACTGTAAAGTGAGTTATTGGCTCAGGCTAGAATTCCAAACCAGAACAATTTTGCCAAATTTACAGAGAATTTGAGCAAACTAAATGTCTTCAATAGTCATGGCCCAAGTAGTCAATCTAAATTCCTAAGATGCATAGCTTATATGACAGCTCTTTTTACAGTCTGTAAAGCTGGTGGTGGAAAAGGAAGCATTTCCCTAGGTCACATTAAAATTTTCTGGAAAGTGTTGTAAGAATTGTGTTATTGCTACAACCCTTAACTCTAGAGAGACTCACAGGATCACCCTGAAGTACTAGCATGTTGGGGCAGTTAGTTAGTTATGGAAAAAAGAGGGCCCACTCCTTCTAATAATTTGTTAAAAACTACAACAAAATAAGAAAATTAAAATATTAAAATAATAAGCTGATGGCCCAGGTTGCCCAGGGAGATGGTAGATGCCCCAGGCCTGGAAACATTCCAGGTCAGGTTGTTTTGAGATCTAAGCAACCTGATCAAGTTGAAGATGTCCCTGCTCTCTGCAGGAGGGTTGGACCCTGACATTAAAACATCCTTTCCTACTCAAAGCATTCTACAATTCTATGGTTTTTCTTTTCTTTCTAGAGCAGCTTTAATCTTTAATTAAACTTGGAGCAATCTTGAAATGATTTTACCCTAAATACTCATATTCACATATTCTCTATTGAAATACTTTTTCCTGCACAGTGGGGTTTATTCCAGACTTATTTCTTTGTGTGACTGGTGGATTAAACATAACTAATATAAAGCTTAAAGAAAATACTTGGTCATTTAGCCACCAGTGACTTGTTTGAATGAGATAATTAACTGAAAAGCTTAAGGTTTTCCTCAGAGGAATTATGCCCATGTAAAAAATCCCCACACAGTTGTTTGCCTAAAAGCAGCAAAGTCCTGAGAAATTTTCTCTTGCTGGTAAATCACTGTGCACTCATTAATGCCTCTCCTCTTCCTTGTGCTGGAAAGCATGACTGCCCTGGAAGTGTCCCACTGCTATTTTGGGTGGGCACATTCTTCTTCATTACATCTCAAGGCCTTAGAGAACAAGAGGAAAAGTAAGTATGGGCTATACACTGACAGTTCAAGTTTCCCCCCCCACCCCCTCAAAGCAGAGTTTGTGTGGCAGGAACAATAGCAGTGTGCAACAAAATAAAAAGGTATTTTGAAGTAGCTAGCAGCTGTCTGTAGCACACAGAGGTGCTGGACCACATGTCCTCTCAAGGTTTCATATCCCAGCACTGACTTGCAGAATGAAGAAATAAGATGGGCAACCTCAATGCTTAATTCTAGTGCAGTGTCTCATTTTATAATCTCTTTACTTTATTGGCTTCTAGGGAGAAAGAATTATTCAGAGAGGAATTGTGTAAGTGCTGTCTTTGTCAAACATGTGCAAAATGAGAAATAAACATTTAAAACAGCTGAAGGGCAAAGAAGGCACTGCCAAAAAATGCTTGTTGGAAACAAGAAAATTAACTTTAACCCAACTGCTACTAGTATTGCAAAAGGACAAAAACCAGAACCTTCTTCCATACAGAGCACAGGAGCCACATTGCAAAACCCAAGAGAGGAAGGAAGGTGCCAGGACTGACAAGGGGAGCAGCACCAACAGAACACATGTGGGAAGCTCAGCATGAACCTGGGCTGACTTGAGCAACTTCCACATCTCCTCTTCCTATTTAAATGACACCTTTTGGAGGTGCCACCATCCTTCTGCAGACTCTAGAACTGCTGACCACATCTTGAACTTCTGCTCTGTGCAAAGGACTAACACCCTGCAGCTGCAGGGCTGCCAAGCTCCTGTTCTTGAACATCAGACTGGTGAGTCTTTGCAAACCCTATTTAACCCAATGCCCTCTTTGTGGAGAGCTAGACAGAAAAAACATCTGCACTTCAGGAAATGCTGTTCTGTAACACACCTGTAACCATGCCTTCCTGCAGAGCTTACTGCAGGCTTGATTGTAAAGTGGATTATAAATAAGCTAAGGGGAAAAGTTAAGGAAACAAAGGGCATGGCTGCTTAGAGCCCAGAAAGTGGCCACAGCCAATCCTTGGCCTGGAATGCTGAAAAGCAGGAGGACCCTTTCCCCTCACAGAGCTGCTGCAGCTCTACAGTAAACAGCCTGCAGCCAGCAGCTGCAAGGATCTCCTCCCTTGGGAGGAGACATCTGCACTTCCCTTACAGCCTAAAATTTGTTCATCCCATCTGATTTCTGTCTTTCTGTACTACTTACAGGGATAAAGAACAGCCAACATGTAGTTTGGCCTCACTGCTGTCTTATGATTACAAAATACCATAATATCCTGGTTAGCTAAAGGAACAGGGTGTTTAATTTCTCCCTCTCATTCTTTATGGAGATGGGCCTGAGCAATGACATTTGGATCCAGCCCCTGCATTGAGCATTTTCAAAGCTGTGGATTGTTTGGACACGGGCTTCTGCACTGTGAGCTGCATTACAGGTTTTGCTGAAGGACAGGGATATAAAAACCTGGATTTCAGACTGGCTCTGAAACATTGGGGTATGGCATCTCCAAACAACATCCATCTGAGTTCAAGGGTGGATTTCAGTGCATACGAGCCCTGCCCTAGCATATGTTTTCTACATGAATCTGACAACTGAGGCTTTGCTAATTAAAATACTTGGAGCAGCAGAGGAAGAATTATGAACTCAGAAAATCAACTATTTTCAACCACAAAACAGGCATAAGCTTTTAAAGGACAAAGTTATTTTTCTTGTCCTGCAAGAGACCTCTGTCTTCTAAATTTTTAGTCTCCAATAGTCAGATGAGGAGACAAAGCAGCAGGAGAAAGGGAGAGGTGGTGATGTTGAAAGCAGAGGAGGCTCAGCTCTCTGCTGCAAGCCCCTGCTAGAATAACCATCAGCAGCATAGTTTCTATTGCAGCAGAAGCAAAAAGGGAAAGGCAGCCTTCTAGGCTGCCAGAAGAAAAAGCTGCAGAGAAAGTAGCTACTTCCTTCTTGCTGGTAACAGTTAAGGAAAAAGTAAGGAAAGTCTGTTTTGGGACTGCCACCTCTCTACCAGGCTGAGGGGATAGGTGATGCTCAGATTTGATCTTTTGGTACCTGCCATGCAACAGGTAGGGGCCTGGGGTAATGGAGGGGTGCAAATGGCTTTTGAAGGCTATGGAAGAAGGGAATGTATTTATTCCTGAGACTTTCTAGGGACTTGTCCCAGAGAAGAGCTGCTGCTCTTCCCCAGTGTCTCAGAACTGTAATACAAAGATAAGAACCAGACTGCTTCAGGCACCAACTGCCATTTAAAACGCACTGCAAACATGCTAAATGCTAACGAAATATAGCTACATTTCAACCTCAATATATGACAAACTGGAGATTTAAATGAAGATCTTCTTAAGGAGACTAGCAGGGCAGGAGGTGGAAACAGGCTGGTCTTAGGAGACATGCTCCCTTCACAGCTCTAGTTTTGGGAACAGCCCTTTAAACTCTACATCCAATTGTAAACTGAGCTATCCAAGTTTTGCCCCTTCACTTATGTATGTCATATAATCAGGAAATGGGAATTATACAATTTGCCTCTGGCTTCTGTAGCTAAGCAAAACACTGCACAGGCTTACTGCAACAAACTAAAGAATTCCTTAGTAACCTGGAACACAAATTAAATTTTAAAAAAGGTTTCCCCTTTCTGATGAGAGATGTTTTGCATGAAGAAAAAACCCTAACATTTAAGCCACTATTATGTGTGAATTCCTCACTGAGCAGTGTTTTAAGATGATTCCAGTATCCCATTCAGGCACTTAAAACTAAACCACAATTTTTTTCCCCTTCCTTACCCCACCCTCTTCCCCCTAGAGGGGATATATTACTATCCAGAGGCATCTAAAGCTGCAAATTTATGGTTATGTTCTAATTCAGTTTATTTGTCAATTTACCTATTTCACCTATTTAAAGAAAATGCAGGTAATATCTCTTCAAAAGCTGTGTTTCTGCTGGAGGACCATAGCTTCAGTCTCATTCCAGCAGCACTCAGCTCTCTGGACTTCTGACATAGAAGTCACCATCCTATTTCAAAGCTCATGGGCAACAAGTCAGTCCTGCCTAATCCCAGCAGCAAACAATGTGTGGCAGACCAGCACATTTTGCCTGCACAATCAAAATGGATGTCTTAATTCATCTCCCATGCTCTGTAACTATTTTGGGGATGGAGGTAAAATAGAGATGGGTGGGGTGCATAATTTTCAAGTACCCTGCCTTCTACAGGACTCAATGTTCCAGATCCTTCCAACCTGCTGGTCTCTTGCAAACTTCTCCCATTTGAGGGAGAAGAGGCTGATGAGCCTTCACTGCCAACTCTCACCAGTGTCACTTGGGTGGGTCAGGCAACAGAATGTGACCTCAAGCTGCCTCCTCCCTTCCCTCTCCTCTGTGAGGAACCAGGACTTGATGCAAATCCACTGATTTCAACAGAAGTCTGATCAAAGGAGTCTGGATTAGATCCCAAGGGCATTGCCTCCAAGAACTATTTGTGGCAAATAGATGTGACTTCAAGGAAGTGACCTGACTTCAAAATTGAACAATCTAATTTTAAACATCAGGTGGAGCAATCTTCTATTTAGGTCCTGATCCAGGAAATCATTGAGTACTTACTTAACTTTAAACATCTCATTAAGTTCTGTGCTGTCCAGCATGAAACCAGAATACAAGTTCACAAATCTTTGGTTTAAGTACATAATTAAAGGTAAGCATGTGGCTAAGTGTTTTGCTGAATGGGGATGAAATTACTTGCATGCTTAGATGCTGTGCTGAATCGTGGAGACAGGGGCTGCTTTGTGCTTGCTGAGAGTAGAGAGAACAGGGAGCCTTCTACTAGGCTGCTGCAGAAAGCAGGGTGAAGAAGTGACCAAAGCACCAAGCAAGATTGAGGAGCAGCTGTTTCTTAGGGGAATCAGTAGGACTTCAAGATCTGCTATAGAAATACTGACAGGAACAGGGAAATCTGGGTGCCTCTTGTTAGTCTGAGTGACTTTGCAGGCATTTCACCATCTGGCTTTTCCTCCATCTCCATTACCTTTCTAGAGGGGTTTGCAGGAATGCTAAGAAAAGCACAGATAACTACAGAATAGCACTATGAAAAGTGAGTGTGAAAACAAAGCAAGATAGAAGTGGGTCTGAAATATTTTTAGGAGCTTATATGCTGTTAGATTTTTTTATTTCTGCTACAAAGTGAGCAGAAAGAAGAGATCCTTTTAGGCATCCCTTAAACATATGGGCACACCTCAAACTGGAAGCTGTGCCTCGAGTTCTGCTGCTCAGAAAACGAAGTGCACGGAGGTTGGCTGTCACTATATGCGATCTAAAAACTGCAAGCAGTGTATTTTACCAGACCCCGTGGAGGAGGAGAGCCGTGCGGCTGGGACACGAGGAGATGCAGATCCCTGGAGCGCTGGTGCCACCTGCTGCCCTGCCATCTCTCCATCCCACCTGCTTACTGATAGCTTGGCTGGGGAGGGGTCAAGTAAAACGTTCGCTGCCCTCTCGTGAGCTCTGGCTTTCTCTTTGCTTAAAACCTCAGCGAGCAGAAACATCTCCCTGCACTTCTGGTTCGAAATATTCAACTGGATCTCCAAGCCTTTTAAAGCAAAGGATGCTCAAATCCGGGTTTTCCAGGGTAATATTGCCATTAATATTCCTGGTCTAGATACCACAATTAGTATCTTGTTTAACTGCACCTTCATTTATTCCAAGACCTCCCGAGCTGCTCAGAAACAAATCTGCAGTCAACAGGAATGGGAGATCTACCCAGCCCTCACAATTCACAGCATTCACATGAGGGATGAGAAAAATGACCTGCACTGTGAACAACATCCTCTTAGGTTTCTCCATTAAGCTTTACAACCTGAGCCAGGATCATCAGGTATGTGGGAGCAAGTTCTCCTTGAAGTCACATCAGTGATGACAAAGCACTGCATTGCCACATGTTACATGGGCAGAATGTGGTCACCTTCTCGTGCCAGAGAAATAGCACATCACAGACTTAAAAGGAGGGACACACAGAGCAGTGTGGAATCAGGTTGGTGTGGGAATACTGTGACAGTGGTGAGCACTACAGTTTGGACACTGTGTGATGCTCAGAATGAAACCTTAGTTCATGCAAATCACTGCAGCAGTGTGCACTTTAGCTCTGGTGTCTTGCACAGTATCTGTGTTGCTGCTGTACCTGTGACATGTAGCCATGGGGCTGTGGATGGAGTTGAAGAAGCTATTTGAATTCCTTCCTCTGCAGGACTCACTTTTCAGGAGTGCAGCCTTCCCTCAGCCAGGCTAGAGCAGGAGCAGCCTTACTGAACAATCCCTGATGATGGTTTCATCACCCAAGTATATGCTCTAACACAAAGCAGTGATCCTTCTGTGACTTAAAATATAACAAGAACATGGTAGTATTTGTTACTTTTACCCCTGCAAAACATTTGTTGTTTGATACTTATCTTGATACTCTGGCTCCTTCCCTGGAAAAATCCACAATTAACTTTACAAACTGCAAGTAGCTGATATTTAGAAGCACAGTGTCCACCACCCCCCTGCCATCCACAGGAGCAGGCTGATGGAGCAGAGCCAAATCTGCCAAGTTCACCCCCACAACTTGAGACAACAGCTCCCAGGATGAGAAGGAGAGAGAACATGCTCCTGCATATTGCACTGCATCAACAAGCACTAGAGATTCAGACAGGCTTTCTGAAAATATGTACATTCAAAACATTTAATGTAGCTCATCATGCATATACCAACAGGACAGGACTACACACAGGGTGCCCATTCCCTGTCTGACACCCAGCTTAGTGTCCAAAGACACTTCCCTTCAAACATTGTGCACTCAGATTTATTAGGCAGCTTTGTGAACTGATACTTCCTCACATTTTACTAGTTTGATTAATTCAGCTGGCACCTCTGATCTCACTTCCACTACTAACATTTTCTCTTGAATGGGATGACTCTCTAGTCTCCCCATTCATGTGTTTGAGTCAGATTTTACATCAAAGATGTCCTGGGTTTTATACTGTCAGAAGCAATTTTGTCCCAGAAGAATGAAGATTGTGATTATCCCAGGAGGAAAGCTGTCAACTCAGCTCTGTGTAGAAAAACTGCTGTCTACAAAAGCTTATATTGGACAACTTTTGGCAGACTGCCCTCTTAAAAAAAAAGGGCAGTTACCTACATGAAAGACTTTTTCCAAGAGTGTTGGTGTGTTTTCTGACTTGGTTTGTACAGCAAATTCAAATGAGAAGAGAATGAATGTCTTTTTCATAAGCACTCATTTTTTTCAGGGCAATGTACAGAAAAGTGATAAAGGGGAGCATAAGACAGACATGTTTTGAGGAGAGACTGACAGATGCTGAGTTTTGATGATGCTCTAGCTCTTAATTAGGTCCAAAATGCTGCTGGACCACACATTTTCAAGGAATGACCAAGCCTTGGTTCAGGCTCTCTGTAAGCCTCAAGACTGTTCTAAACATAGTGGCTCTTCCCCAGTGACCCCTTTCAGCAGGTTTTATCCAAGATTCACCAGCACAGGCTGCCTCTGCACTTCAGAACTGGGACATTACAGTACTACCTCCCAGGAAGGCAACTATGTTGGGCTACCTGTGATGCTGGATCATGCAATAAACTCAAGCAGGCTGGATGCAAGCTGGTAAAAACAGCACAAGCCATATTTCATGCAAAGAGTTGTCTTGCTACAATCCCAGCAGCATTTCTGTTGCACTGTAGGAAAGGAAGAACATCTCTCAGCGGTTGCTTTTCACAGGGTTAGGAGGTATGGGACACTTCTGCAACCTATAAATCAGCTTTGTTTCCAGCTGAGCTAATGTAGTCACATCCAGGAATCTGAACACCAATAAAATTTCATCTGGTCCAAGGATCATTTCCTTTTTGGTTTAACTTCTTTGAAAGTATCCCAGAAGAAAGCTACCAACATACAAGCCTGGTACACCTGCATTGACTTGAGATCTAGGAACTGAAACAAGCACAAGAAACACCCTGTCTCCAATGTAAGACTGAAGGACAAAGATTTTGGCTGTGATTTAATGAACCACTTGCTCAAGACCTTAATACTGACTGATTTCAGGAGAACCCCAGTCCAAGCTTACAGTGGAATGTGTTTAAGTGGTTTACTGATTCCAGGCTTAATTACACAAAGTAACAGATAAGGGAAAAAAAGTGAATGACAAAAAAGAAGAAATCCAAGTGTCAAAGTCAAAAGGTAAAGTGGGTAAGACAATCAGAAAATAGCTAGTTTGAAAATTCTACAGTGTGAAAACAGTAAGCTGTCATGCTGTTCAGAAATACAGGTTTCTCCCTTTAAGTGGATGCCTTCCAGGCTTAATCTAATATGGTGGTATTTCATACAGCTCCAAAAAAATCCACTTAAAGAAAAAAGATGACAGGATGGGATACATTTCTATTACTGGAAATGGAATTTTAAGCACCAAATTTATCTTGTCAGTTTAGCTCAGTGGTGATGTGAGCTTGCAAGAGGTGAAGTGGGTTGCTAATTGCCAGAAAGCATGACAATAAACTAACAGGCACAGGACCTCTAAGAGTCTTCAGACAAGAGATGTTTCAGTAGAGGGGAGGACTGTTTCAACAGGTACTTTTTCCTTTGCAGATTGGCTTCCCCCACAGTTCAGCAGTGATTGCCTGACTTTTGTTCTCTGATTCCCAAGAGCACACTGGTGGTGGTTTGGGCCAAATCAGAGACAGGTATATACCTGTACACCTCGCTGCCAACGCCAGCTCCACCCTGCAAATCTTCCTGCTCTGTTTATGCTACATTTTTACATGGCTCCAGACAGCCACAATTTTAATTGGCCTGGATGATTGTTTTTTTAACCCTTTTTTATTTATTTTCTTTCATTTTATGATGCTAATTTTGGCCCTGGAGTATCCCTGTAATTCAAATTACCATATCAAAATACACATCGGCTAACACAACAAACGGCCATTCACCTGAAATTAGGCAACCTCCCATAAACAATAAGCCAAATTAAACCCACGCTTTTCCTCTCTTCCTTTTTGGCCTCAGCTGCTCCTCAAACATCTAAAGGAAGAGGCTCTTCGTGTGGGGGAGGTTAACAGATGCAGGAAGGCAAGAGGGGGAAGCATTAACCCTGCCCTAGGCTTTCAAACCTTGCAATGCTTTTTCCTTCTCACAAAGGCTTTGCACCAAAAAAGTTTGGCCAGCTATAAAAAGGAAAAATAGAATTATCAGAAGACTAATGGGATACAAGTTCTTCCTTCTGAAGAATTGCCATCACTGACAGGAAACAAAAAGGAATAGAGAAAGGGACTGGCCCCTTTTGTGGCCAGCAGGACAAAGGAGGCAATTCTGCCCCTCCACCTGGAGCACCACATCCAGCTCTGGAGACTTCAGCACAGGAAAGATATGCACCTGTTGGAGCAGGTCTAGAGGAGGCCATAAAAATGGTCAAAGAGCCTATGAGGAAAAGCTGAGAGTTGGGGTTGTTCAGCATGAAGAGGAGGAGGTTCCAGAGGAGACCTAATTGCAGCCTTTCAGTACTTACAGGGGCCTATCAGAAAGATGAGGACAGTTTTTAGCAGAGCCTGGGACAAGAGGAAAAGGGGTAATGCTTTTAAACTAAAAGGAGATTTACACAAGATATAAGGAAGAAGTTTTTTCAGTGAGAGTGGTGAAAAACTGCCACAGGTTGCCCAGAGAGGTGGCAGGTGAGGTTGTCTGGGGCTCTAAGCAACCTGATCTAGTTGCAGATGTCCCTGCTCACTGCAGAGGGGTTGAGACTAGATGACATCTAAAAGTTCCCATCCACCCCAAACCATTCTATGATTCTATGATTAATTTAGGTTCCTTTGTTCTGTTTATCACTCATACCTGGAGCTTCCTCCACACCTTCCAGTCATCAGCTACTAGAAACAACAACAGCAAGTGGATAAATAAAGAATTTCAGGAACACATGAAAACCCTACCTCCCTTCCCTCAGGCCAATCATAACAGATACCCTTTCAGCAACTGCACAGAAAGTGCATTTCTGTCCTTTTCCTACTTCACCACCAATTTTCCTGTATCTCCTGACATGAAGTGACATTAGCCAATCCTTGATCCTACAAGCAGCTTGCCTGGCAGTGTGGTTACAGCAGGTGAGCCAGTGGCTGTACCCAAAAAGAGGCAAAGAGGAGTCTCTGAAATCATAAGGCTTCTCAGCCTCAGTCCCTCAGGAGAGGGGCTGTGGCTTAAACTTGTTCTGGAAAGTACCTTCAAAACTTGGGCTGGTCTATCACAGACAACATTTGAGACTGAGCACTATCAGCATCATCCAGCAGTGACAGCAGGCAGGGTATAGGGTAGGGGTGAGCTGATACAAGCTGCTACAGTATATTTGGGGTTTATCTTCCAAGTTTAGGCAGAAGTTTCCCCTCATTCCTATTTGTTCAGAAGGTTATTTATGAATTAGCAAGCTAGTTTTATGGCACAGAACATCTCAAATTCCCCCAGATCCCACTAGACCACTCCATAAAATACTTACATTTGCTACTGACTGTCAGAATAAGAAATAATTTCTAAAGTCTGAACCCTGGCTATCACTAGAATAACCCAAAGTGAGTCTTGTGGAGGTTCTTATAGCTTTGACATTACCTCAGCAGTGAAACTCACTGCTGCACAACAAAAGATACCAAGCATTGTGTTTCCCACTGAGGTTTCAATTCTCTCTGTATGGTTTTACATTCTAAAGGAAAGTTTAAACAAAATAATGTGCCAGACAAAACTTGAAAAGCATTTTTGTTTAAGGTAATTATGATCTGTATTTATACCTATTAAATTACAAAGATTAATATTAAAGAACACACAAAGTGCCAGAAGGCAACACCTGAGCTGTGTATGCTTAACACCCATGTTGTTTCTGAAGTAACTGCTCACTCATCTCCTCAAAGCTGCCTAGATAATTGCAACTTTCTTGTCTAGAGTTCATTTGAAATGGAAGAAAGCAAGGATTTCCTACTCCCTAGCCTGGGAACACTGAGTGGACTTTGATCCATTGTTTACATGCTCTAACTTTGATAATGCCTTACAGGATGAGATTTTCTTCACCTAAGCACAGTGGGATGGTTGCTGTAGCCAGCTCTGTCAGCTTTGCCGTTTGACTCTTGCACACACAAGTATCATAGTTTTCCTGAGTCATAATAATCCCAGCTCAATAAAAGCATATTTTAATAGTTATATTACTTGAGCACACAGGTGCTGAACAGCTCCTGGGGCAGCAGCAGCACTGACATTTACCATTATAGTTTTCTTTTCAAATGGCTTCAGAAGTTGATGACCACTTTCCTCAGAGCTTCAGCTCAGAAATAATGCTGTAAAGTGAGTATCAAAACAGCCCTTTACTTACTGCTCAAGTATTTTGTAGGCCAAAAATCTTATCCTCAAGTTGCAAGTACGTAAGAAAATAAGTTGTATGAGAACAGCTAAGGTCTCTGATTAGCCATAGGTCTTTGCTGGCTTATGCTGAATTAAGGCAAAGGTTGAGAAGAATAAAGTCATCCAGGTATTACAGATTTTAAAGTGATTTTTCTCTATTTAACACACCTTTTCTGAAAACACATTACACAATATTAGACCTCTCTGTAGCAGATGTATATGACAAACACCTTGCAAAAAACCCCACCATGCTATTTCTGCATTAACCCCTATTTTTTGGAGCAGTTGAAAATAAAAAGGACTCATGCAAACATCTTCATATACACAAGATCTCCAGTGAGGGACAAATCTATTGCATTTATGCCACCTATGCCAGGAGTTTTGTCCCAGTGTCTCCCAGCAATGGAGATCATGGCAACAGGATGCTGGCTGTGTAGCAGTGTGTGTCTGGGGGGTGGTGGGCCACAACCAGGGCTGCTGTTGGGTGCCAATGCCCTGTTAGGCTACAGGTATGATGAAAATCGTGAAGTGAAGGTCCTACCATGCCATCCCAGGGTGCCTGTCTCAAAGAGAAAGGGAAATGGCATGTGTGGGACTGAATTTCAACTACTGTTCATTGCTGCAATTAATCTGTAAGACATGATAGAGATTCTCCCCATTTCTGCAATTATCTGGTTCACATCTCCTTATAGCCATATTCAGCCCTCAGGC
Source organism: Galbula dea (assembly GCA_013399015.1). Lineage (NCBI taxonomy): Eukaryota > Metazoa > Chordata > Aves > Piciformes > Galbulidae > Galbula > Galbula dea. The sequence continues at coordinate 280,465 of VWZX01002149.1, forward strand.
ATGTTTAGTCATTTTGGTCTTTCCTAGTGCAAGACAGACTATGAAGATCACCATCCTAACATGTTCCAAGCCTCCCAGTACTGATCTCAATGAAAACTGATAATTTTGGCTGCTTTACAGAAACTGCCAGTGAAGTGTAAACATCTGAGGAGTAATATTGGGGTTTGAGTGCTATTAACAGCTTCAAGCCAAAGTCAGAATGGAAAAGGAAAATGAAAAACTTGGCATCTTCTGTCCCTCTGCTTGAGCTGGAAACCTCAGTTATGAAAACAGGATGGATAATAAATATCTCTGTCCAAGTCTCATGTGGACTAAATGTGATTAAGAAGATAGCACATCACTCAGCATGTTTCTTGGGTTCTTCATTTATGAAGGAGAGCTATGTTTGCAGCTCTGTTGGTATGGTGTTTCATTAAATGCCAGAACCTTTCATTCTGCTTGCAGCTAGTGATTTAATCTGCCCACAGCATTCACTTGTGTAAAGCTACTCATGCTTCACAGCACAGGTACAGGAAGAACAGCTGGACACTTCACACATTTCTGTAGGCAATAACACCACCTAGGCTGTCTGGTATTTGCTAGAAAACCCTAGCCTGGGTTTTTAGGTTCAACATTTATTCTCTGGCACTGAACAGCAGATGTTCCAGGCTGCAGAAGCAAGCCAGCAGCATGCCACAACAAGTACACATTCTGCCAAACTCCAGCTTAGGCTCTGAAACATCTGCCCAAGTGTTGTAAATGATTTGATACAGCACTGCTGCAGTTCTGGTTTTTGACAAATGAACCAAAGTAGTACTTACAGGGAAAAAGCAGTTCATAGCAGGAGGTATATGTTTGGGAGGGAATACCATGTTTGATTTCTCCAGCAGGATCCTTTTCCTTGAGTTTGCTTTTCAGCTGCAATTGTGGCCAACCTGATGCAGTGACAGCCTGTGGTGCAAGGAAGGAATAGGGTAGGAGTGGGAGGGCTGAGGTAAAGTGGGCCAGGAGGTTAAGGAGGGTGCTAAGCTGAGCTTTCCCCCTTGTAACACAAGATACATAGCTTTCACTCCTTAAACAACTAGCTGGTTATCATACACATCTTTAACAGAGTTTTCTGAAGACCAAGCCTCACAGAAGTCCAGAAAGGGAAATGTGAACTAGGCCTCATTTGAAGGTTCATGAGAGGCACTCTGCTCTGCAGCTCAGAGCTCAAAGGTGCTCCAGGGTGCCCTCAGGCTTCACTAAGAGGGCCAAGCCCTTGCTTACAGCCTGGACAATAAAGAGTTTAGAACTTGCCAGGAAGAAATTACATGTTACTTGACAAGCAGATCCATTTCAGATCCTTTGAATTGCTGCCTTGGGGAATGGCTTCAGAACTTGACATTCATGAAGCACAGCACACAAGTGCAGGAGTTCTACAGCTACTGCCAGGCAGGGTCCCCCTGACAAAAGAAGGCATGGTCATGTATGGGTGGAGCCTTGACATGACACAGATACCTGAAGGGTTCTGCCCAAAGATGCTGCAAGGCATGGAAGCAAGGTGCACACCCAGAATCACCAAGATGTGGAGAAGCATAGAGGGGTCTGAGCAGTCTTGGGGCACTCCAAGGGCTTTCTCTTGAGTGAAGTGAGCAGGACCCCTCACTAGGGGCTGCCCTTAGGAGCAACCTGACAGAGCAACACTTACATGACCAGTGAGATCCCACCTAAATGCCTTTGCAAAGACCATAAACTTTTCAAATGGGTCATCAGGAAAAAGACAATTGCCTATTTTCAAGTTTAGGTAATAATAAAGGCTCCTATGTTGTTTCTATTATGAGGAGCTCTCTCCCTGTGACATTTCAATCAGTGCTTTGCCGGCAATGACTAATTCCACATGCCAGACACACACTGCTCCTTCCTCATACCCTTACCCTTTCTTATGATTTCTACATGCAGGTAGAAAAAAAAACAAACCCACTTGAATTGCTTGTTTCTAGGCTATCATCAGTTAGCAGTTTTATTTCCTGCCAGATGACCAGACAAGGTAGAAATTATAGAGCTCCTATGGAAGATTATATGTTGAGCCTTTCAGAGTGGGGAGGTATGTAACCTTTCTTTCAAGCAACCCTCTGTCACCTTCCCACCCTCTCCCCAAGGCTCATTCCAGCTTCTTCACAAATCAGAGGTAACTGACAGCAACAAATCAGATCATATAAATCACTTGCTAGCAGGCAAGTGAAGGGAAGGCAAGGGAACACCAGTGCTGTGTGAACCAGAGGTCACCATGGTGTTCCTCACCACTCACCTGCAGACTCCAATGGCAACAGTGGCTCTTGCTCCCCTCCCTCATGTGTGGAACCTCATCCAAGAACTTCACTCTGGGCATGAAGAGATCTGTGGTTTCAGAATTATGTCTGAATGGTCAATGTTGGGAGCTTAGTAACACCACCATTGAGAACTAAATCTTGATTCAATCCTCTGATGCTCATCTTTTCAAAAGAAGGCCCCTTGGCATCAAAATCTGTTCTGAAGCACCCTGAAATCTGCTTATGTCCAAGTTAGGGAGGAAACTGCACCATTCTCTGTGACCATGAAGTTGAATATCTTAACACCATTTCCAGGTTGAAAGAGTTTTCATTTTGCCAGAAGGAACCCCCAGTACCTGCAGACTGATGTCAAAACAAATGATTAGTTGCCACTACACTGTCATTAACTGAGTTTTAGCCATTTATACCAGATCACAACTTGAGTGACCAGTTTTTGTTGGAGAAATTGCTTTCTCCACCCTATGTACTTACCTAGCTCCTTCACTTCATGAAGTGATAGCTTCTGCTCAGAATATCCCAGAAGATATGTAGGTAGAAGTGCTGAAGAGTAGATATTGCTGTGAATTTTTCTCTCAGGTGCTCATCTCTTCAAATTATGCTGTAAGTTTTCAGAGAAGATAAGAAAACACCCTGGAAGACCTAACTTTTCCTCTGTGAGTGTTTAGGCTCTTTAAATTGTTTTGCAAGTTGAAAGTAACAAAATCCTCAATGTTAATACAATGCTGATGCTGTTAGCCCTAGAACCAGGAAAATAAAAAGGAATTAAAATAACCCAGGAAACTACAACATAATCAAGAATTCTGTAAGATCCCAAAATATAACAAGCATCATTTAATTTGTGTTATTGCTTATTCTAACCTGTGCCTTTTGTTTTGTAGGAGGCCACATACCATTTCCAGAGGATACTTAACTACCCTGTAAACTATTCTACTGGACTCCATACTGTCAAATAAGTCACACAGCATGATAAAACAGAGGGGTTTATAAACTTTATAAAACAAATAATAATTTGCATAATATGGGACCATAAAATATTATTTCACCTGAAGACTATTCACAAAACCCTCCACCATGAGCTCATGGCCACAGCACATTCACTTCCCCTTCTCTATCTCACTAATTAACAGAGCTGGGTGCAAAGATTTTGAACAACTTCCTGGGGATTAAGCAGAACTGCAGGGACACTAGATAAAGGCTATTTTTCTTTCAGCAGAATCAGAATGATTTCATCCTGCATTGACAGGGTAAATGTTAAAGTACAGTGCTCCCTTGAGATGAGGAATTCACTCAAAATTAGCTTAATTTTGTTTCTAATACTGTGGCCAAGAGACTATTTTCTTTTTCAGATGTTGAACTATTACAATATTAAGAAAGAATCTCTTGAATTAGAGTAGCTAGAGCAAGGGAGAGTTTGAATACTCTTACTGGATTTCCCAAAACCAGGAATATTTGCTCTATAAAAAAATCATAAGAAACCTCAGCAACAAAAAAAAACCCCTACAATTTTCATTCTTTTTATCTGTTGGAAATACATAAATTTATGTATATAACTGAATACCAGAAGCCATGATGGAAGGCTCTGTTCTGCTGAAGCCAAAGCAAAAAGAAATCAAAGGTTTAGAGTCAGGTGAAAGGAAAGCTTTAGGAAGCTTAGGAGAGACCATACAGTTATTTTTAGTCTCTGCATTTCACTAGTTCCAATTCCTGATCCTTTCTATTCTCACACCTACACAGAGGAGATGGTATCCTATGTCCTGAAGCAACTTCTGTGATGACTAAGGAATTACAACTTAACACTTCATCCTATCATGCAACAAAATCTGTCATTCAGTTCTATACTGCACTCAGGAGACCAACTAGCACTGGGGTTTTTCTGTGGTAAGATATCTGTGACAACACTTCCATGGAAAATATCATCCCTTTTTGCTCTTCTAGTTTAGCAATCCCAGGCTGGAGGTGTGGCAGCTAAATCTGAGGAGCACAAGTTACTTTTTTGGGATGGATTCATGGGATGCATGGCCACTAGGGCAAGAGGATCAGTACTCTTTATTCTCTATAATGGATTAGCATCATCTTGGGAAGTCCATTACCTGCCCAGCTGGACATGTAATGTCTTTCATAGATAGAAGGTAAAAATCCACTTGCTATTAAACCTTTAGAACAAGAGTTGCACTGTTGAAGCTGTTATCCAGTCTGTTGTACCCCAGTGTTTTCTTATGTTTCCACCTCCAATTGCAATTGTTGTAGCCTGATTCCTGACACTAGCTTCCTCCACTTGTCTTTTTATGCCTTTTCCTTGGTTAGGCAACTCATTGGCTAAACTCTGCATTGCAGGTCTCAGGCAAACTTGGAAGAACTCAACTGCTATGTCCTTCAACAGCTGTTGATTACATTAGTCTTTAAACCTGACTTCAGGGAGAAATGAAGCTGCCTCAAAGTAGTTAAACCTAGGAAGCCTTCAATCTTTTACAGTTAAGAGTAACTCAATTTTGACCAGAGCAAAACATTAGCCAAAAGCTCCTTTGTAGCCTTATTTTGCACAGGGAGCTATTAGCATCACCAGAACAATACAAAAATACAGAACATACCAGAACAATAAGGAAAATGTTTTCCTTCTGTTGGAAACCTTTTTAAAGCATCATTTTGCTTCCTGACACCTAAAGTGCTGCACAATTTTCTGCTAAGCTTTTATTTCAAGGTGTTTAAAGCCAAGCAAGAGGAGAGGAAGGAATACATGCCATGGAGAAGCTGCAGAAGACACTCCCTCATCTAAGCAGGGTTGTGAGCAAGTTGCCACCTCTGCTGCAGGCCAGCTTGACTTTACATCATATTTTCTACCTTGGAGAAATTTTGACAGATTTATATGTGACATTGTTACCCTGTAATTAGATTCTGTGCAACCAGCTACCTCCCACTGGCAACCAGTTTGCCTGAAATCTGCAATCACCCTTAATCAGGGAGGCCAGTGTCTGCACAAGGCAGTCACCTGTCATCTGCAGGACTTAACACATCTTATCACCTGAGGATGGGACCTGTCCCAAAAGTACTGTGTTCAGCTCTGGAGTCTTTAGCATCAGAAAGATATGGACCTATTGGAGCAGGTCCAGAGGAGGCCACAAAAAATGATGAGAGGGCTGGAACAACTCTGCTATGAGGAAAAGCTGATAGGATTGGGGTTGTTCAGCCTAAGGAAGAGAAGGCTCTGGGAAGACCTTACTGCAGCCTTTCAGTACTTCAAGGGGCCTATAAGAAAGATAGGGACAATCATTTTAGCAGGGCCTGTTGCAATAGGTTTAAAACTGTAATAAATATTTAAGGGAGATATAAGAGCAGAGCAACATGACAAAAAGAATTGTCTTTGTCTTTCAGAGAAAACCAACCCAGTGTCTAGAATGACTTGTCACTTGATGAAGACCTCAGGGAACTAGGTAGAGCTGGCTGAAGTTTGTTGTCATTCAACACAAAATTCCTGGTCTGAATTGTGTACAAAATCTCAAGGCTTATTTCATTTTAAGCCAAACACCTACAGAGGTAGGGCTTTGGCATTGGTGATTTTCAATGAACAGTTTGGAAAAACAGACTTCTAAAAAAAGTGAAAACACCAAAAGTTCCAGTGCAAAGGGACTTTTTTTTTTATAGTCTGGCTGGATAGGGGGGAACAAAGTAATCCCAGCAATGTGGCAATACATTCCCATAAAAACAGTTCTATTCCTTGGCTTAACCACCACTGATGTGTTTCACTGCAGCAGAAAGACTGGAGTAAAGTACAAGGGACAGATAACTGAGGTCACACTGCTGTGATGAACAAGTGATGCAGGTTACACCTAGGAAAACTCATGCAGCCCTCTTCTACAAAGGAAAGGAGCTCTACATTTTGCTCCCTCTTCTTTGACCCATGCTTCTTCCTTGGAGGTTATCTTCTGCTCTTTGTCCTTTAGGCAGGGCCATTTTATATCCTCAGCTGTTGTCAGAAGCTGCTCACAGCATGGAGCTTTTATTCAGCCATGTCCCAATGAAGTTACTGCCCCCATGCCATTTGAAGGAACAAAAAATCCACCACAAGCACAACAAACTATCAAAACAAAAATACACAGCACATAACCCTCCAACAAAAACTCAAACAACTTTGCCAAGCTCCTTTTCTGCTGAAATTCTCCAATTCCAACCTAAGGACATCCCAGTAGTTTTCAGACTCCTGTTGTTTACAGTTCACAAAGCCAGGGTTTGACCTAGGTGAAAACCTCATACCTGATACTAAAGAAAACCCACCAACATTTATGCTTTGAGATGAGTGTTGTGCCAAAGGAGCATAAAAGGCAGAGCACAGGATTTCCTTCATGCCATGGCATTTCTTCCTTTTGTTAGTGGCAATGCTTGGAATGATGCAAACCAGAAGTACTTCTGTGCCCTCTACTGGTGTCATCCTTCAGTGACATAACTGTTGAGCACTTCTGTCACAAAGCAGCAGCTTCAAATGCAGTCCAAGGTGTTACTGAAGGTTTTTCTGTTACCACTTACACATTTTTGAGGATGTGGAGGTCACTCTAGGAACATCAGCCAAGCGGCTGCAAAGCTCTGCATGTGGTCTCAGCCTCCATGGAACATTGGAGCAGCAGCAGTGGCTCAGCCAGAAAACACATTTCCTTATACCCTCCAAATTAACCTCTTGTTGGTCCACATTCTACCCTACATATCCCAGAAAGGTTGTGGTATGGAGCTAGTTCAAAATCAAATCACATCCGAATCTGATGTTTTGCCTCTGGTCTGACCAGGGGAAGTTCACAGCCCTGAAGAGGTTTGGAAGAAAGATATGGCTTCTGATAGGAACAGTACTTTCTTGAGCAATTGAAAGTTCTTTGTATTAAAGCAGTAGTAGTGGCCAAATAACCTCTCTTAGGAAGCAGAACCTTGGCCCTACCAGGGACAGGAGGAAGATGTAAAAGCTATCCCTGGTAGCAGCTGCACTGGATTCTGAACACAGGAGAAAAGTCAGGACCTGATCTCTGGTCCTGGACATGGGCTGTCTGAAGGTGCATGGAAGACTAAATCTTTAATTCCTTCAAATACTCCTAATCTACCCTTTGCTGGTGAGAAAAGCCTCTTACTCTTTCCCCTCTTGCCTGCACACACACTGCTCAGATGAGTTAGAGCCTCAGGTGCAGTTTTCTTCAGGCACTTTGGTGAACGTCTCCTCCCCACTGCAGCTTTTCCATGCAGCCCTAAAACTGAATTTCTCTTGTTCTGGAATCCTTTATGCCACTAGAAGACACTATCTCACTCTTGAGAGCCTTCCCAAGAGAAGGGAATAGGAACTAGTCCAAATACCATTACATTCTAGACTGGACTGTTAAAATGGTAGAGTGTAAAAAATGACCCCAAAAAAGAATAAATGCCATATTTCATTTAATGAGAACAATGAACTTTCCTTTACATGGCAAGATTTCCTGAGTTCTGTGGTATGCCTTTCAGACAGACTCCATAATGACTTCACATTGCCACCTCAAGTACTATAACAGCCTACAACAGCAATCCAAAAACCTGAGGTAGTTTTATTAATACAGAAAGCACAAAGAACCTAATGCCCTTAAGTCAGACGGCAGCTGGGAGAGTTGGAGTGAAAAAACTCATTTGGGGCTGTGCAATGTATAAAGAATCAAGGCACTACCACAGAATGGGGGACTCCTGTCCCTGTGCCCAGTGACCAGACCCCACTAGATGGCATCCATGCCTTGGCTCTGTCCCTGCAGGCTCCTCTGCTCTGCTGGCAGCTCTATTCCCTGGCTGGTTTAAAAATCAAGAGGATCAGGAAGAATTTCAGGGTCTTTATATAAAAAAGTATCTTCCCTCTTCTTTTTTTGATCTTTTCTGTCTCCCTATGTGGTTTAGCTTTTTGAATATGTAGTAACAGATTCTCTTTTTAAATGAGCAGGGGATTTTGTAGTTTAATTCTTAAGCAGAACTTCAAGTTTTCTAGTACAATGCATTGTTTTACAAAAGAACTTGAAAAAGAGCATTCTGAATCCAGACAGCATTTTTACCACATGCATTTTGTAACTTGTACATCAATTACACTTAAATAACACCCAAAAGAAATGGCTGTAGACTTGAAGAATGAATCAGTCAAGCATCAGTAGTTATGTCACTGAAAGATAATTTTGACTGTTCCATCACTAGTCAAACTCTTGACCACTGCCTGCCAAAAAAAAGCTTCACTAATCCTCCTCCACCATAACTTCCAAAGGCTGTTTCATGGATATGAAACACAAAGCAAAAGGCTGTTCTTTCTTTTGAAAAAGTCCTAAGCTTACAATTTTGCAGAGAGAAAAGTCATTTGTATTTACAAAGATGAATAAAAAATCCAATCCTAAAAGAAAGGAGTTGCTTTTACTCTGTCCTCAAGGTGTAGCTGAATAAGGTTTTTTTTGCTTTGCATTGATTTGGTTGTAAAGCAGTTGACTCTGACTCCAGTGCAGACACCATTAAACAGGATTTGCTGCAAATTAGTGAGGACCATTCTTCTCTAGCTGTTTGTTAGCAGAAAAGCAGATTTTAAAAGCTACTTTGCAACAAGCTGCTTACATAAGCAGAAAGATTCAGGTATTTTTGATATTTAAATGTCATATAAACCTTTAAACTGTTGGCTGGACATTTGTTTTATATCCACCAGCTCCCTGGACACATCCACCTCACTGCACAGTCTGCTCTTTTAATCCCTCACAAACTCTTACAGACTCATCTTCTCCCCAGCATCTCCTTGCCCAGGGTTCTCCTCTTAAAGTCAGCCCTACAAACCCACCTCCTTTACAACCCTGTACACTGAGGGTTGAAATCCAGGTCCTACAACTCTCCCTCATCTTGATCTCTAACCTTTGAAGGTCCCTTCTAACACAAATCATTCTATGATAAAGTGAAAGTAGTAAAGTAATGAAAGGCAGAAGAGGTGTTAAGAGGTGCCAAGAACTAGCAAAGGCACTCTAGAGGTAGAAATTGTGTTGCTTCTTCCCATGTTCAGATTTACTGTGTTTTGCTGAGAGCTGGAACACAGATGAGGACTAATTGCAGCAACAAGACATAGAATACCACGTTCTGATTTGTGTTGGTGACTAAAAGCTCAGACAACTACAGGTTGTGCCTTCACTCCCTCTTCCACTGCACTAAAACCATTTGTATGCCTGACCAAACAAATCCTAACATGATGGTGTGGTGTTGGTTGACCTGGTTTGTCTACCTGGGTGTATTATGAGGCTGCAATGATGTGCAGAGCCAGTCAAGTCCAGCCCTGCTTCAGGAATGGCTTCATGCAGCTCCAGTCACAGCCTGAACCCAGCACAAGATGCTGAACTGCAACCAGCACTGCTGCAGCTCTGCTGGAACAACCCTTCAAACACTACTAAGTTTCATTGGAATGAAAATGAGCAGTTCCAGTAAACTCACTTCCTACTTCCAACAGCAAAATTTCCTCTAATTTCATTTAAAATAGCAAATTGTTTTCCCCCCAACTGAGTACAAACAAACATCTGGAACTGCTGGTTTAGGTTTTGTTTATGTAATTATTTAGTGGATGGCCAGAGGGTTAGAAACTGCCAAATAATTCTAGTCTTAGGAGTTTACATTAACTAATTTTCGTGGGATTCAGCAGTTGTTTGCCAAGTTTCAGATATAAGCAAGGCTTTTGTGGTTGAGCTGCAACTCCTGGAAAGAGCAGTCAATAAATGGAAATGCCAGACATACATCACTAATTCATCTTCCTCCCCAAGCATTAGTGTACTGGATGAAGCTGTACCATTTAACCCTCTGTGAATTACATTGAATAAGAACTGGCAAGCAAACATCTTCAGCCACTTTGTTGCTCCTGGATCCATCTTTGGGTGAAAGATGTGGAAATGACCTCAACATGGTTTTCTTTTTGGTGACTCTAATTTTAACGATAACTAAACTTCCATCTGAGTTTTTCTAGGGACAGCTCTTGCCACACACACACTGCCAAAAATCAGTTTACTCCATCAGCTCTTTAGAACTCTAGAAGATGGATTTTCAAACCTGTATTTGAGCAGCAAAGGAGACAGGATTTGTAGAAATACTGTCAAGACATCTCCAACTGCTTGGGGACTTAAACCTATTGGTGCAACAAACATTTGGCCAAAATGCTGCTCACATATTGGGAACAGAAGTGTTTCTTGGAAAAGGAAGTTAAAAAGGTAATGGATGACCTCTTGGTAGAGAGAATAAGAATCTTAATATTGAGGGGGGGAAGTCAGTATTGGGAACAACTCTAAAACAGAGTTTTCACTAGCTATAAGCAAGCTAGAATATCACAACTTAAAGTGTACTATTTAAAAGGAAGGGACAGCAGAATCCATGTGGCATATCTTACACTGAAGAGTATGGTCAAGACTGGGCATAAAAAAAGGTGGTTTACTTCATGTCAGTGCATGGCTGGATTCCTTGCTAAGGAGAGCTTTAAGCATCCATTAGCTACAGATTTTCTAGGCAGGAATGGATTTAATCCTGAGTGAACACATTAAAGAAAGACAAATGTCTCCATAAGATGTCTACAATATTTGCTTCAGTAAGCAAGAGCAAGGCCCAGAAGGATCTAACTGCAGAGGCAAAGCAGCACTAAGTGTGTGGTTACAACAAAAATGCACTATCTTAAACAAATCCCAGGAAAAGGACCTTGCTAATCCTGTAAAGCATTAATTCCCAGTCACTATTTTTAAACAGATAAAAACTACGTGTTTGAGAGGTTGCCAACTGCTGGTTCAGCATTTGTTTCATACTGCTGCTGGCAGCAACAGCAAGTAAATGCTGTTTACAGCATTGCCAGCAATGATAAAGCAGAGTAAATGCAGACACTAGCTCCCAATTCACCATCTAAGAGCTTAATTCAATAACACAGGGTGGAGAGGGCTCTGTGCACACTTCCACCGCTTGTAGTCCCTGTAAATGTTACTGATCAACATCTTGTTTCCCCTCTGAGCACAGCATTTGAAGCCAGCAGACTGGTTGGGCTCAGGGCACAAAAAGGTGACCCAGCCTTGATTGCAGTGTGGCTGTGCAAGCCCAGCTTTCCCCTCCTCCTCTCCCCAAAAAAGTACTAGCACATTCCCCAAGCACAGGGAGCCCACTAAGCAAGAGCACATTACTCATTGTGCATATATCTGTGTTTTCTATTTTCCCCCAGAACTGTAGCTGCCCTAGAGAAGGGCTCCTCACACTGCTCAGCTGCAGTTTGGTATGAGCATCATTAAGTGCCTTAATCCCATTTTCTGACCAGGAGAATCCTGCAGATGAGGGGAATCCTAAAATGGCTTTTGGAACCATTTCTCAGGCCATCCTGCAACTCTGTTTCCTTCAGGTTTGCATTCAGTTGCCATGGGTTGGCAACCTTAATGAGCTGTCACTTTTTTGCATCCCTTTGAGCAACTGCTCTGAAGAATTGTTATTTTCAGGACAGAATTCAGTTTCATCACTTAAAACACCCCTTCCTACCTTGTTGGCTGAAATGGATTGATAATTTGTGTGTTTAATGTTTGTTAGCCATTTCCAGGTGTTGGCCTCTCCACAATTCCTCAGTGCTTACTGCACACTTATCAAGGGATGCCAGCAAATACCTCAGGCAGAGTTTTTACTGTAATTCCTTAATTTGTTAACAGTCCACAGTTATCTGGACATACAAAAGGAATTATTTTCTATTCACCAATTAGCAAACCAGGAGTAAAAGCCTCTGTGACTGCATTAACACTGAGAATTCCTTAATCCATAAAAATTAAGGGAGATTATGTTGAAGAAACTTAAAATATTTAAATCCTTGGCCATATTAGTCAGTCTTATGTGCAGGTAACTCCAGCTGAAGCCCTCAGGAGCCCTGTGTGCCTGTGTCAGGACAAACTAATCTCTTCAAATGTGAGCTTTTTAGCAGCTCTACCCCAACAGCAGAAGGTGGCTGCTTTCTCCAGAGCTTTTGAGGCCTGACTTTCCCCCCACACCCCCATGAAGATCTTAGCATACAACTTTAACATAAAGACTGACTTAATTGGCTCCAAAAACCCTAAATGGAACCATTTATTATTGTTTTGGATGGTTGCCCTGGTTACAGGTAACTGCAGTGTGCAGTTAACTAGAATTGACTTCACAACACTGCCTGGCTGCCAGGCAGAAGTTCTGAATTTCAGTTTTACTTGGATCTGAAATTTGGCTTCACCACCATCTCATACCAGCCACAAGACAATACCAGCCTAGAGGATCTATCCTGCACACAGACAACTTATACTGCTCTTCTTATGGCTATATAGCTTTTCACACACACCTCTTAATTGGAGTTACATTAAAAGGTTTGGAACTACCTTTTTCCTCTTGGCAGCCTAACCTTAAATACACATCCTCAGATTTTTAGAAGAGAGTAATTATCTTGAAGATAAAATTGCATTTCAAAGATTTGCTAGAGGGTATTTACTGAACTATACCTGCCAAAGAAAAAAACTTTCAGAAGTGGGATTATTTCACTCCACCTTCATTTCTTTTCTTCCTGGCCCCTGAGTGCATCTCCCAAAATATTTGGTTTCTCTTGAAGCCACAGAGGCTCTTTGTGCAAGCAAGAAGCAGATTTCCTATTATTAGGAGGATGAAGAACCACACTTACTACTCAAGCCAATTTGCAGGTTTCCCACTTCATAGTTACTGGTCACAAATTCAGTCACTTGGACTTGTTTTTTCTTTGAGCAGCTCAGATGCCACCAAGCAGGAACTACAGTCTCCAAAAGCTTCCACTGCCTCAGTGACAAGGTTCATATTTCCTCAGTGCATTTCCTGCAAGTGCTCCCTCATTTACACAAAGCCCTTGAGCCTGTGGATGCAGAAAAATACCTTTTTCTTCTTGTACCCTTCTGAGGGACAGAATCTACCAGCTGCACATCTGCAGCTGCCACCAGGAGCTGGGCCATTTATGGTGTGCAACTTTGGTATTTAGTGGTTTATAGAATCATAGCAGAGTCATAGAATGGTTTGGGTTGCAAGAGATCTTAAAGAGCATCTAATTCCAACCCCCCTGCCATGGAGACAGGGACACCTTACACTTCACCAGGTTGCTCAAAGCCCCATCCAACCTGGCCTTGAACACTTCCAGGGGTGGGGCACCCATAGCTCCACTGGGCAACCTCTTCCAGTGTCTCATCACCTTCACAACAACAAATTTCTTCCTTGCAGTGATGCTAAATTTACTTTTTTTCAGTTTGAAACTGTTACCTCTTGTTCTGTCACTACACTGCATGCTGAAAGGATTGTCTCCATCTTTCCTGTAGACATCCAAGTACAGAAAGGCTGCAATAAGGTCTCCCTGGAGCCTTCTGCTCTCCAGGCTGAACAACCCCAACTCTCAGCCTGTCCTCACAGCAGAGGTGTTGCAGCCCTCAGATCATCTTTGTGGGCTCCTCTGGACCTGCTTCAACAGGTCCATGTCTTTCTGGTGCTAAAGACTCCAGAGCTGGACATAGGGTTCCAGGTGAGGTCTCACCAGACAAGAGCAGAGGGGCAGAATAATCAACCTGCTGACCAAGCTGCTTGTGATGCATCCCAACATACAGTTGTCTTTATCTATTTATCGTGTGCATATATTACATGCACACCCACATTTTTCCTCTTGCACAGACGTTTTTCCCTCCTGCAGGAGCTCCAGAAGCAAGACAAACTGCATGTGAGGACAGCAAGGCTCCGCACCCACCTCGGTGAGCTCCCAGGTAGCTCAGCAGGACCCGAGCTGTCCCCACAGTAGCCACTAGGTGTCAGCCGGAGCCCAGCAAATCCTCCCGTTGCCCACCCCGGGGAGAGAGGGGTGGTCTGGCCTCTCGGGCTGTTCTACCCAAAATTAGCATCTGACCAGGCAGATACGGAGTTGAGCCTTTAAAAGAAGTTCATTTCAGTTGCTACCTTCAAAGAAAAAAGGGTTGAAAAACTAGGAAGAAGTGCAATGATGTGGAAGTTGCTAATTGGGCAGCATTCAATCACAAGCAGTATCTTCTCTGGCAGCCTGAACTCATGCTTTCAAAAAGACTTGGGCTGAAGTTCCTAAATGCTTGAGACCTACTCTAAATATTGGCAAGTATTATTTCAGGACAGTTAGCAAATACAAAAATCATCCCTGCTTAGGATTTGCACATTCTGACAGGGAAGTTTTACTGCCATGTAAGAATCCAGAGTAACCAATTGTTTAATAGAGTCAAAAGATAGGTTTGTTATATTTAAAAAGCTATAAGGAAACAGATTTTAGCCTCTGACACATCATTAAAATGGACATTGCACAGTAAATGTACAGCACACAAAGCTCGTGGGAAAGTTCACTGAAACATTTTCAGAGCATGTTCATCAAGCTGCTTTTTCCTATCAATTTGATGCTTATAAATTGATGTTCCTTTGGCAAAACTTTTGTACAGTTTCTGGTATAATGTAATTTCAGGGGTATTTGTTCCTCTTAATAAATTCTTATTAAATTTATATTATCCTTTCCAGCCTTTTGGCAAGGTCTGCCTTAGAAACTACTAAGTTGGGTGAAGAGTAGCATTGTTTTGTATTGGATTTTGCTAGAAGCCTTGCAGACACTCATACATCATGTTGAGAATAACATTTAATTCTTGTGAATTGAGAAATGATACTGATACGTGTCTGAGGTGTGAGAAACTGAAGAGTTCTGACCTCTTTCTCAAGGAAAGAGGGGAAAAACAACACAGGAACAAAAATCAGTAATCCATCTGATGTGTTTTGGTCAAGCTAACCTTCAGCCCCCGGACATAGTTAAGTGGTGACCTAGCAGTGTTGGGTTAATGGCTGGATTTGATGGTCTTAAAGGTTTCTTCCACCCAAAATCATCCTACAATTTGGCTTCTATCTCAGAAAAATCAACTCCCCTACTATGATTATCAGACCTCTTCCTGGCTTTTAGAATTAGCTTAATGACTAGAAAACAGCAGAAATTCACACAAGGACTTTTCCTAATGAGACTGGAATGGTTTGAACACCTGACTAGGGGATCGCCTGCACTTCTCAATTTCATGCCAAAACCCCAAGGTTAAATTGGGAAAGCTTCAAGAGAAGCAAATCCAACATGTATAGAAGGCCAATGATAAAAGCAGACTTTTAGCTGGGGCAATCTCAAAGCACATGAATGGTAAGACATGGAGCAGAGTCTGATTCCTTGAAAGAAAGGAGCTTACTAGTGGTGCCTGCCTTGCAATTGCTAGCAAAGCAGCCAGCTACATAGCTGAGTAAACTAAAAGGGAGGCAGAGAAACCAGGCATTATTCTCCATCTAACCAAGTGCTTTGCAGCCTCTGTCAGATACGCAAAACCAACCTGGGATTGGGAATGGACAGAAGTTGGGGTTTCAATAGAATTCAAAACTAGGCAGCCAAAGAATGGCCTTAAATAAGGGTGGCTCCAGTAGCCTAGGAGCTCAGGCAAAATCTAATGAAGTGATCTAATTAGTTACATAGCAGATAGTTTGCCCACATGGCAAACACCTCTCTGCACACAAGAACACTGCAAGTTAGTCAGTCACTCAAACCAAATGACAGCACTTGATTCTCTAGTCCCACACTTGTAGAACTGAACTAAAACAAAGGATCTGGTAGGACAAGCTGCTTCCTCTGCCTTTTGTGCAGCAGAAGTCTCTATTGTAGTTCATTAAGACCTGTAATAGCTCTACAAGCTTGTATACACTAGGCATTTCATGAATAACAAGTTTTTGGCAGCTGACCAATCATCTGAATATTTCAAGGCTTGGCAACATTTCAGCACAGTCTCCATAGCAAAGGAGGTCATTTTTCTCTCTATTCCCTGAAGTGGTAGCTTACAGCTCAGTCAAATTCCTCCAGCTGACCTTTCCACATATTTAAAATATTTATCTTTTAAATAACTTGTCATTCTGTTACAGTTTGCTGCAACAGAGCAGAGAGCTCCAAACACAGGATAAGGTTATGGTTATAGCTCATACCATTCCTGAGCCCTCCCCTGTCACACACTGATTAGAAATGACCAATTAACAGTTCTCCAGTCTATGGAAAAGGCCTAATTAGCCAGACTGAGATGTGCCTAGGAAACTAATGACATTTCCCTGCTTTGCACAGGAGAGGATACCCAGTCAGCAGAGCTTGGCACCAGTACCCCAAAGACTCAAAGGACTGTCAAAACCAAGATGACTGTTTGAAGAGAAGACTGGAAACATGGTATTTAGTGAGAAGGACTTCAAGATGAGAAATTGTCCCAATATAGTGCAGCATCTCACTTGGCAGGAGTAATGTAACATAGTTTCACTCAGCATAAAGAGTCAGCCAATTGAAATAAAACTGGAGCAACTGTGGCCACAACAGCTTAGTCTAGTGGCTGTGGACATTGTGGTAATACAGAATCATAGAAAGGTTTGGGTTGAGATAGACCTTTCAAGGTCATCTAAGTCCAACCTCCTTGCAGTCAGCAGGGACATCTTCAACTAGATCAGGTTGCTCAGAGCCCCAAACAACTTGACCTGGAATGTTTTCAGGGATGGGGCATCTACCACCTCTCTGGGCAACCTGGGCCAGTGTTTCATCACCCTCAGTATAAAAGATTACTTCCTTATATATAGTCCAAATCCTCTTCTTTATTACCCCTTGTCCTGTCACAATAGGCCCTGCTAAAAAGATTGTCCCCATCTTTCTTAGAAGCTCCTGTAAGTATTGAAAGGCCACATAATATACTGAAAAACTAAGATCTAACACTGAGTGCAGCTAAATTTATCATGAAGGTAACCTCTCACTTGCTAAAGGATCTTATATATTTCTCAATGAGGCAAGATAAACAGCACAAACTTGCTAGTCTCCTTCATAAGCACCTTCTCCACCATCTGGAGTCTAAAAGTCTTCCAGAGGCTAGTGGCCATAGCAGGACTTCAATGCCTAGATACCTGTTTTGCTCCTGCCTTTATATCTACACAAGTGGCTGCAGTGCAGGGCTTTCTGAGGCCCCAGCTCAAGAGGTACTCTGCACAGCCTTTGAAAAAGAAAGCTCACAGCCCAGAGGGCTCAAGGAAGATCAGTCTGTGCTTTGTTCCAATCATGCTGAAATGACTGGGGATACAATTCAAACAATTCCCAGATGAGAGTCTTGGGGCTTCCAGAAGGACAATAGGGTCAAGAAGAGGAACTAATGGGAGCAAACATATTTTGGCTGGGTGTGAGGACCCCTACTTTGTGTGATTTGTTCTCTCTTTTAGATGCAAGTTCAGTTTGGCTAAACGGGATCAGGCTGCTTTCCACTTGAATGAACAAGCAGTTCTGCAACATGAAACAGTCCTTTGGAGTTTCTATGTAGGACTGAATAAAGTTTTGCTATTGTTAAAACTGCTAAAATTGGATTTTTTAACTTTTTTCTGACTTTTTTTTAAACACTGTAATAAGATAAACTGTTACTTTAGACTGGAGATTCCCACAGTTGCTCAACTGAAACTGAGAGCTAAATCTTTCCAACATCATGCCTAATGCAGAGCTATTTAACAATTAACTGTCTTGAGTTTCTGCTGCATTTTTCTAACTATTGCAGTTGTTTTGTGTAGACCACTGAACACAGCTGTGCCAAACCAACAAACAGTTGAGGCCATTGTTGGTATTTTGGCAAAGCTATCTTACAGAAAAAGCATGAAAGCCAGCTGGGTTAAAAATTGCAGATTCAAGCATTAAAGCTTTGAGGAATGGAATATACAAAAATAAAAAGGTTTTATTCTGCCATATTTACCCATGTCAGTCACAGTCCTTTGAGACCCAGTCTCAGTAGGGGATCTATCCAGGCTGCAGGGCAGATATACTCCAGGAGAAAGAGGAGAAAACAGCCAATGTATGTTAAGAAGACAGCCCAGCAGTACTGGAGTGCAGCCTGGGAAGACATTGAAACTCCCAAGTTTTGGACATATCCATCAACCCCATTAATGCAGTACAGAGATGCTCAACTCCTAGATCAGTGAGAAGTCTGGTGTGGAATATTTTGTGCCACCTTGTACTACACTGTAGTCTCCAAAGGAGCCATTTGTATCAGTGGCTGTCTCCTACAACTTTAGAGTCCAAACATCCTCTGTAGGATATTTTGTAGGATATAGGTAAACAAATCAAACCCAGACCAATCAGCCTCACAAGCATACAAAACCAGCCAAAATATTCTTGGGTAAAGGAAGCACCATCAGTGTTTTCCCTCTAGAAACATGCTACCAGATGTACTTGTTCCTGCTGCAAGATTCATGGTGATGTTTGAGAGCTACCTCTTCCACACCTCAGCTACCAACACAAATCACACAAGCCCAGTTCTTCTCAGTGCCCAGTCCTCCAGGGTGATGTGGACTGCCACAGAAAGCCTACAGTGACTGTGTGATGACAATGTGAGAGACATCACATGTAGAGCCAGTGGATTACAGGCACTGCTGTCAGTACTTGTGGTTGGTAGAGGTTTTTACAGTCTTGCTCATTATAGAAACTGCAGCTCACAGCTAGAGACCTCAGAAGCCAGTCCTCATAAGCAAAGCAATTATGATGCCAACATTTAAAGTGCCAGGGAGCATACAGGGGGTTTTTTTTGTGAAGGCCAAGAAAACGTGATACAGTTTGTGTTTAGGGAAGCTGATACTCTGCTGTGATGTTTGATCTGGCAAGAAACCCTAGTTCCTTCCTGCAAGCTGGCAAAACATTAAACATGGGGAATGCCATGCCCAGACAGCCTCAATTAAGCTATCTTTTCCAAGCTGTAAAACAGCACTAAGCACATAAACCAGCAGAGAACACATTTGTTTCCTCTCCATCTGCACAATCATATATAGTGATGCTGGCTTACCCAATTTACAAGGCAAGAGGAATAAAACCCAGGCATTTAATCTTTGTTTAGGACCACCTTACTCTGTGTTGGCTACCAGTGGAGTTCAGCTTCTAAAGCAGTTGGCAGTGCCAACTTGAGCATTGTGTCTTCAGAGGAACTTACAGCTGGAGTTGATAGTCCATAGATCATGGTCTTTACTGTTCTAGTTAGAGCACAGACACAGCACAATTGCAGAGTGCTAAGCAATTAGCAAATCCAAACAAGTAAAAAAAAAAATCACATACCTATCACTTCCTGGTCAGGATCTTGGGTTATGTTTTAATGCTGAAGTTGTACCTCCTTATAACCTTCAAACACTGACATCACCTTACAGGCCAACAGGTATAGATTAAGCAATAGGTTACTTACAATTAGAGCAGTTCATGACATCTTAAATTATTCTACAACACTAATGTGATCTGATGGAGCTGCTCAAATCAATAGCCTTGACAATGGATTATATGCACAGGAAAATCTCAGACTGCTACAAGACAGAGGAATGTCAGCTATTTCACCAACTGTCACAGCAAAAATGTTAATATTTAATGTTTTTCTTCCCATTCTACATATGGATATTTCCACAAATGTTTCCACATCCATGGTCTAAAAGTCCCACTGATTGTTGTTGACATGCAAGGACACAAGGCCATTGCCTCACAAAAATGAGCAGTGCTGTACAAATCATGGCAGTTCATTCACCACAGCTACACACTTACAGCTGTCAAACCAGATTTAGCACACAGGAAAGAGGGAAATGCATAGAAATCATAGAATCATTTTTGCTGGGAGAGACCTTTAAGGTCAAGTCCAGCTGTTAACCCAGCACTGCCAGGTCCACCACTAAACTATGTCCTTCAGCACCACAACTAGACAGCTTTCCAGGGTCAGTGACCCCACCAAATCCCTGAGCAGCCAGTTCCAACACTTAATAACCCTTTCAGTGAAGAAATTTTTCCTCTTGTCCAATCTAAACCTCCCCTAGCACAACTTGAGGCCATTTCCTCTTGTCCTATCATTTGTTGCTTGGGAGAAGAGTGACTCCCAGTTCACTGCAACCTCCTTTTGGGTCATTGTGAAGAGTGATAAGGTCTCCCCTGAGTCTCCTTTTGTCCAGACTAAATAACCCCAGTTCCCTCAGCCTCTCCTCATAAAACTTGTGCTCTAGACTCTTCACCAGCTTCATTGCCCTTTGGACAAACTCCAGTACCTGAATGTCTTTGTTGTAGTGAGGGCTCCAAAGCTGAACCCAGTGTTTGAGATGCAGCCTCACCAGTACCCAGTACAAGGGGAAAAGTGCAAGGAGCAGAGGAATAGCAAGTGCTCTGTGCAAGGAAGGACATAGCACTGCCTAAATACAAGGTCTTCATCTAGTACCAAGTTAGAAATATTCTCAGTTTGCACATGAATTCTCCAAGTCACAAGCCTCCAGCAAGCCTTATAGAGAACCTAAGTTTTGCTGGTTTAGGAGATGAGAGGAGACTAGACACATTGGTAGTCCCTTTGTGGTCAACTTCTTCCAGAGTGTTATTTCATACTGACAGATAGTCACCAGACAGCAAAGTAAAACCCATATAATAACAACTTGCCCCAGTGTCCCCCTCAATTCTCCTCATACATAGTGAGGACAGGCCAAAAATCTCCATTCTTATGCCAAGACCAACACCATATGCCCTGAGCAGTAGCATACTGGTTTCTTGCAAACCCATTTCAAAAGTTTCCCCTCCCAGGCTAACAGAGAACAGAGGAGTCTAGCAATTCTAATTTTTTTTAAGGAGAAGCTGTTGAATTCCTCTTGGCCCCAGGCACTCTCTTTAGAGCAAGGACATGCCAGCATAGAGGAAAGCAGCAGAAACCCTATCCTTGCATTCTTTGTACAAAAGGACTTTTTTTGAGTGCCTGGTGGCAATTAACATCAAATGCCTAGTGCAGAACCACTATGACAGAGACAAATGCTGTTTTGTACTTCTATCTTAGTGACCTACGTGTCATCTTCCAGCACAGTACTTGAATTCTTTCTGGTGGTCAATGCACTTCTAGCATGAATAGCAACATTTCTACTCTCAATACCTCTGGAAATGGGCAAATCACCTTCAGGAAGGGGAACAAAAGATAAATTACTCTACCAGAGTGACACTAAATGGTTATAAGGAGAAGTGAATTGAATCCAGATTCCCAGTCTAGCACCTTAAGCCTCAGACAGGCTTCCCCCTTTGTATACTGAAGGCAGTCCATATGCAGAAGAAATTTGTCCTCCTGTATTGGATTTTATCAGCTGCTGAATACATTGATGTTAAGATGGAAAGTAAGTAGCTCCCATTTTATTAGTTTCTCTTTGACAGTGCTGAATAGAAACTAATTTTTTTGTCTCTTTAATTTTTATGGCCATCATGGCTATTTGGCAGCTCATTTCCATCAGTTCATCCATCCTTCCCTCTCCCCCCCACTTTTTCCTTTCAGGTGTTTGTTAGAGCATCAATCACAGCAGTATCTAGGCACAAACTGTCACCTGGCTAATGGTCTGTGGCTTTCAGATACCATAGCAACTTAAAGACACACATCAGCATATACTTGTGTCACTGCAGTGAGGCAATGTGTTTAAAATATGGCTCCCATGCTGCTTTTTGCTCAAGGTCAAATCTGTGCAACATCTCCCAACCCTTTTGCCCAAGAGTATCTCAAAGACATCACAAAATACAAATGAAATCACTGAAGTGAGCAGTTTTGCTGCAGAGGAGAAGAAAACCCACCCACTCTAACTCCAGGAAGGATGCTAATGAAAGCAAGTTACCCTCATCTTGCCCCTTTGAAAGTGTCTAGGGGTAGCCAGCACACAGCAGATACAAGGCACCTGGATCACCAGGATATGCATTTAAATTAAGCTGTGCATCCTCCTCTCACCAAGCCAAGGTAGACCCAAACTACCATAGTGGCTCAGAACAGCTTGATGGTTTCTAAATACAATCTAACTGATTCAATAATGTCAAGAAAAAACTCTTCTGGTGTGGTTATGTCAATACTCACTGCCTTTCAAGGCCTGCACCTCCCCATTCACCCACTTCACCTTCCTAGACAAGTGATGATTTGGTATTCAGGCCCTTTGTCTCCTTGCTCAAGTCGACTTACATAATTGATAGTGGAGCAATTTCCAATTTAAACTCCAGCCATTAACATACAAAAAGCAGAACACATTTGGTGTTCTTTGTTGCTGAAGGGAAGGAAACAGTTCCAGGAAGACTTAACATGAATGGAAGAAAGTGAATGGCTTTGAACTGAATAAGTGTCTTGATCATTTGCATCTCTATTTTTTTCCCTCCTTTTATAGTGGGACTCTAACCATCTCCCTGAAAAATAAACTTGGGCATCCCTTGCAGAAAGTCTAAAAATCCCTCTGAGTTTCACTGCCTCAGAGTTCAGCTGGATGCAGATATATGTGATGAAACACTGAAGCATGGTAATCAGTATTCTCATCTGCATTAAAGCTGATCTTGCATTCAAGATCAAACCCAGTGCCTAGCCTGTGAGTTTATTCAGTGCTATAATATATTCTGTTCCTCTTGATCCATCTGTTGGCACAATCTTGCTATGTGGAGAGTATGGATGGCTGCACAAGGCTCCAAACAGAGGGCTTGGATTTCTCCTTAATCCTCATGGGGAATCATGTGAGGCAAAGTTTGCTTTGCTATTGAGCTTTCCTTCCCATCTGCCTTGACAAAAGGTGTCCATATGATGTACAAGTACCTGCAGCTTAGCAGGTGCTCTTTGATTCTTCCCAACTTCTTTGTCTCAGTTTCTTCTTATATTTGCAACTTGTAAATTTTGGACACTATAGTACAGCACCTTCCCTTTTTCCTTTTCAAATATAACCCTTCTAGTTATGAGTATCCTCATAAGATCAGCTTACCAATACCATCAAACTCCTCCCATTCTCTGCTGCTTCATCAGATTTTTGTATTATTTGAAGTCATACAATAATTTAGTCTTTTGAGCTTTATTATGCTTTTCTCAGGTCTAGGATGCATGAAGGATGGCCAGCTCTTTTCAAGCAAGAAAACTTTGAACACCTTGTCTATAACTCTTAACATTCTGCAGCTTCAGCACTTCCCTGCCCCCATCCCTCTCTTTAGCAGGCATTTAGTGGCAGAGCCATGGCCTTTCCCTGAGTTGTGGCTTCCCTTTGAGCAGCTCACACACAGCTGCACACCAGGCAGAATAGCAGCTTTGCACCAGCACACACAGTCAGGTTCCCTACTCAAAGCACCACTTCCCAAGGAAACAATTGCAGCTTTTCTAAAGGGAACTTGCTAGCAGGAAAAACAGAAATTGCTCCTCAATTCAAATACTCACCAGGATCCTGTTAATCCTAAGATAACACCCAGGTGTACTACCATTAGAGGTGAAATGGGACTTAACAGGGTAAATGCTACACCATGTTGTATTAAGAGAAAGCTGTAGCGGTGAGAGGGAAGTGGAATGGACACAGCTTAGAATAAGCTGGTAAAGGAGCATCATAGTTACCTGGATTTGAAGGTTATTCTGCTCAGTATTGCCATTTATTTTCAAATTCTAAGATATCCCCTGTGCAGTCTGCAAATGGAAAGAGACACTACAAAAACAGTTTGTCTTTTATCCCCCTCTCAAAGCCTTCATTGAAGCAGAATGGCTAGAAGGATGCCTTTACAGTATTGTTCAAGGGCATGCAACATTTAGAAGCTGTCCTTCCATGCAGGAACACAGTGTTTCCCTTCCTGTGCCCCAGACCTGCAGTTCTCCCCAAGCAGGTGTGGACACAGTTCATTAGTGGTTAGCTGCAGCTGGACCCAAGCTGGCTCAGGGGGAGCTGTAACAACCTGCACAAATAAAAGCCATCCCTCCTCCACATCCCCATCACTTAGCAATGCACTTCCACCAGATAACCTTGTATACACACTTTTACAGGTGACATGCTTCAGAGGTGACTGATAAAATTCCTTTCCATAACTGCAATTCAGGAATTCCATATCTATCCATCTTATTTATCAGACTCATTCCACCCAGGCACATTAGCTTGAACTGAGATGTGGATACCAAGAGCAGCTGAAAGTAGTCTTGAAATGCAGACAAAGCCACAGCTTTAACTGTGGGAGAACTACAGAGCAAGCAAACCTTCAATAGTTTCTGCCATGTCTATAATAATATTCTAGATTCACACAGAGCAGCTTTCAAAAGCTATTTTTGGGCTATTTTCAAAGTGGCATACCTTGAAGGGCATCAAGGCCTTTTACTTTTTCAGTTTTATATTTTAAACAATTATCTTCAACCCTCCAAAGGAGATTTCAGTTGTCACTCATAAGTCACTCTACACAGTTCAGTTGCTCTCAGTCTTTTTCAAACTACTAAATTCTTGGATAAAAAAAACCTTAAGGAAACAAATATTTACCAAATACTCCAAAAGAAGAAATGTATTTATCAAGTAAACATAAATCCAAGGAGGCAGAGCAAAGCCTGAAGACAAGTCACATTCACTGAAACCACAAGGGAGTTTGTCCCCAAGTTTACTGCTACTATTTTAAATGCCATTTACTACTACTTTCGCTTTACTTAAGCCTTCCTGCAGATTACACCACACTTCTCAGCAACATTCAAATGTCTTCCCATAGCAAGCCTGAAAAAGACTAGTATAGAACCCTTCAGTTATTAGCATTTATTTGTCAGCAATGTTAGAAGCAAAACCCAACCAAACCAAAATCACTGCAAAAAATACCCCAAAACCCACAAAAAAAGCTGAACTCACGTGCTCCATCTTCCATCCAACAACCACCAAATAGCTTCCTTCTCTCTTCAGAGCGTGCTGAAGCACTTCTCAGACCAGCAGATGAACTTGCAGCACCTACAAAATCTCCCAGCAAGCCCTTCTGCTGCTCTTTATGGCCTCACTCCCAATTAGCTCTTAATTGTAACAGGCTGAGGTCATCAAATGGCTAAGCAGTGCCAGCTGATGAAGACACAGACTCACCTCGAATCACACACCTGGGAGCACTGCCTCCCCTTCCCTCCTGCTGAGGACAAAGAGGTTAGAAAGAAATAAAGTGCATGATCTTTCCAAGAAGTGTATTGAGGGTTGTTTAAGTTGGAGCCATCTTCTTTTGCCCTTGCAACCCTGGTGCTTGATCAGCTCAGTGGTAATAGCTGGGGATGTTATTCCTGATCTCAAGTAATCAGTTCCTTCTGATCCTGCTTTTCATCCTTTCTTGTGTCAACATCATGCTTATAATCATCCAGCCAGTCAATGAATACACTCAAACACCCAGAATGTGTCAGTCACTAAAGAGTTGAGTCTCTGAAATGTGTTTGAGCTGGCCACTCTTGAACCCTTCTCTTCCAGGGTGATTGCTGACTCTTACTATGGTTAGCTCTTCATTTTTTATTTGGTTAAAAATAAATCAATATGAAATATAAACAGAAATTAAATGTAACAGATAATATAAGCACACATTTCAAGACAGTCTTCTGGTATCTATATTTCTACAGGGTTTTATAGCTTTCTGTTTTCTTTATGTAAGTGATTTATCTTGAAATCCTGCTTTGATTTTAAACAAAACAAAGAGACAAAGAAAAAGACCACCCCCTCCAGAAAAAAAACCCTGACAGTTTTCCTAGTCTTGCCATAATGAAATTGAGCTTTCCCATCCAGGTGTTGTCACTGACCTGAGCCCTTGTTTTCTCAGGTTTAGTCTCTCTAAGATCCCAAACCTCTCATAATTTAATTCAGTTTAATGACTGAACAAGACACGATGGCTTGATCCAAACTTACTTTCAGTGGTGACATCTCAGCTGTTTTTCTCTAACCCCTTTCAATTCCCTGCCCAGACTAGATAATCATGTGTGATTAGGCATCAGATACAAGATCACATCTTTCATAAATACTCTGTCTGCAGGAGGCTCTTCTCTGACAGTACTGTCATCTTAGCAAAGAATTCTGCTAATGGTGGACAATGATGATGGAAATGAATTTCTGCCTTCTCAGTAGCTCATTCTTCCCCTCCACCAGGAATTAAATCTCAGTAATTTTGAGGGGAGTACTGCAAAAATGCATGCATATTTATTTTACCATATGAAACAAGTAGTTTGATAGCATACCACCCAACATTTCAGGAAAGTTGTAAGATATTTCAGCTCCACAGTGGTTCTGAATTTGCCTGTCCATGTGTTTGAAGGATTAATGTGAATGCTCATCCTACAGATTGAGTCTTGTGGTGGAGTGACTTTGAGGTCTAAGAAAATGCAGTCTGGGATTGTGAATTCTCTATGTGGACTAACACCTGAAGTTACATCAAATTAAACTTTTTAGTGTCATCATTTACAAGTCATATAAGAACATTGTTAGTCTTTAGAGCTCTGACAGCTTTAGACCATATCTGCCAATGGATGCATAATCTAATAGGGTCAGGGAATAAGAGGAAAAATAGATAGACATCATCTTTACATGACATTTATTTCCACAGGAAAAGAAACAAAACAAAACTGTACTGGGTAGAGTATTTTAATATAATGTGCTTTTATGAAGTCCCTTTGGAATCCAGTCTATATTGCAATCACAGTGAGATGGATCAACATACCCAGCAACTCATCTCTCAGAGTTATTAAAAATAAGGGGTGAGAGAAAAGCCAAGTATGGAGGATGGCTAATGAGGGCTTTCTGTGGTGGTGAGGCAGGGAGTTGTGCTTTGAGTAACTGTGGTTTCTACTTGTAATTTTATTTGTGCTCTTCACTTAGAAAACACTCCCTGACTGCTCCCTTATGGCTTTTCTGTACAGTTTGCATTTCCCACTCTCTCAGCATCCAGCTGCTAGACATATGTGGTAACTAACACAAAGGCTGTTAAAATGTACTTTGCATGCACGAAGGCAGAATTATGCTACTTAAACTTGCTTTCAGCTAGGCACTGTGTCTGTAGGTGGATGTGAGTGACCCTGTGAATTGCTGAGTATTCTCAGACCAACAGGCCACCAGGCTCAAGAGTTTTTATTCACATCTGTAACCCTGCAAAGAATTGTGAGCGTATGCATCCATGTTCAGTGTACAGGACATTAAGAGAGGGTAATGCTATGCTCTGTCCCAAGTTGGGAAGGACACACAGGTATAAGCCAGCCCACTTGATTCCTCTTCCCAGGGAGGCACCAGCATGTGCACAGAGGGGCTGTGCACTCAGAGATCAGAATGGGGAAATGGAAGAAAGAAAAAAAAGAGCAAACCAAATGATCAAGTATCTGTCTGATGAACTACCCAAACCAGTCCTCACTCTGTCATTGGATTTTTGCTCCAGAACAGAATAATGCAACTTTTCTTTCAAGTTATAGACCTAGTCCAGGTCTTTTTTCTTCCCCCTACAGCTGAGAAGATTTCATTCAATGTTTGAACAATTTAATACTATTTTGGGTAGAGATATTATACTAAGAAGGAATCTTCAGGCCTTGTCTTCCTTAAGAGAAAAAATGTATCTTTTGCTCTCTGTATTACCCAACCAGAAGAAATGTCTATGATATTAATCAAAATGAGAGCAAGGTAATTCATTATTTGATCATGTTAACAGGCAAAGGTGACATCCTTCTTTATGAAGAGATGAAGAGGCTTTGAGGTGCCTGCAAATGTAAATGAAGCCTTAGTAAACTAATTTTAAAAAGGGTTTCAAATTCTCAAAGGCTTGCCAGCTTGGCTTGGAAAATTGCTGGGCATTTCAGCATGACAGACCTCTCAGGAATGCTTGAAGATATTTGAAAGGTAGATGATATCTTTAGCAGCAAACTTAAAGAGAAATCTCATGGGGCTGTTCTGTTCTTGTACTAGTTCCAGTTCCATTTTGCTGGAGAAAAGCTGTAGAGCAGACTTGGTTAGAGTCTGGTGGTTCTCCTTTCTGAGGTAGCTCAATTTCCATCTGAGTGTCCTTGCTGCTGCTTCAGGTGGTTTAGATTCAAAGACAAGCTGGAGTTCACTGCAGGTGTTCAAATTTGTCTCTCTCTAATACAAAGTAGAACAAAGCTGGCAATGTTTTTACCACTAGAAAAGCTGGTGAGTGCCACTATTTTCATAATTGTTTTTCATTTGTTTTGTAATTCTTTGGGTTTTGGAATATATTTCCATTTTAAAAACTGAGCTTTTCCTTTAAAACCAGGGAAAATGCCCTATCTTTGGCTGTGCATAGGGGAGAAAAGAAACCTCACCAGCCCCTTCTGAAATGAAGGCTGTGAGTGTTCTTAGGCAAAGTGAGCTGTGGGGAGAGCTTTCTTCACCAAAATTCACAACAAACAGCAGTCAGAGTCAAGCAGAACAGACAGCTGAGCAGCTGGAAGCAGCATAACAGGAGGAATCCTCTGAGCCTGGGAGATAAAAAGACAGCTGCTCCAGTCCTGGGCAAGCTGGGAAGCAATCCCTTCAGTCAGCCTTCTTTGTCACTTCCCAAATCCTGGGAATGACAGAAGGGGGATGAAGAATGATGGGCTACAGGGAGTCTTGGGGGAGGAAGGGTATTAGCAAGGGAACAAGAACATCTGGTGCTTGTACCCAGGGTCTTTCATGCACGCAGACTGTGGAAATTGGTGTGCATCTGGGGTGGGTGTGGAAGGGCAGCAAAGCTGAAGATAGGGCAGCAAAGCTGGAGATGAGCCAGCAAAGTGTGTTTTCAGCCCAGGAGGTCAATTGTATCCTAGGCTGCATCAAAAGCAATGTGACCAGCAGGATGAGGGAGGGCATTCTGCTTCTCCACTCTGCTGTGGTGAGACCTCACTCAGAGTCCTATGTCTGGCTCTGGAATGCTCAGCACAGGAAAGACATGGAGCTGTTGGAGCAGATCCAGAGGAGGGCTACAAAAATGATAGGAAGGCTGAAGCACCTCTGCCATAAGGACAGGCTGAAAGAGTTGGAGTTGTCCAGCCTGGAGAAGAGAAGGCTCTGGAGAGATATTTTTGCAGCCTTTCAGTCCTTAAAGAGGCCTATAAGAAAAATGAGGACAATATTTTTAGCAGGGCCTGTTGAAATAGGACAAGGGGCAATGGTTTTGAACTCAAAGAGGGAAATTTAGTCTAGACATAAGGAAGACCTTTTTTACACTGAGGGTGGTGAAACACTGTCACAGGTTGCCCTGAGAGGTGGTAGATGCCCCATCCCTGGAAACATCCTAGGTCAGGTTGTCTGGAGCTCTGAGCAACCTGATCTAGTTACAGATGTCCCTGCTCACTTCAGAGAGGTCAGACTAGGTGATCTTCACAGGTCCCTCCCAACCAAAATTGGTCTATGATTCTATGATTGTAACTACATTAAAGGAGGTCCATCACAGGAGCCCTCCAGCACAGCAAGCTGTTTGCTGCTGTTGTTGACAGAGGGTGCATGGGATTAGCTCAGTGATAACCCAGCAGTCCTCCAGGCTGTAATTCTGTCTGGGGAAGCAGTAGCCATGGCTCCTGCAGCTAGAATAGGCATTGCATTACTCTCTCTCAATTAACCAATTTGTTTCCTTTCATGTTGGGTCAATGAGTTACAGTGTACTATGGCTTTAGAGGATACAAACTAATTAAGGGTGAAAGAACTAGCCAACATTCTTTAAAGTTTGGATTCTCCTTGGAACACCAGGGTAGCTTTGGTGGCATGTATGTGGGGCCTCATTCCAGGAGCACTGGTCAAGAAATGTCAGGAACAGCATCTGGATACTGTATGCCTCTCCTCTCTAATGAAGAGTTCCAGTGTCTGTGCTCCCTGTTCAAAGAAGCAACACATTCACAGCCATCAGCAGAGCAAGAATGCCCACAAGATCTTCTTAATGGGAACATAAACGTGCCACACCAGGGCTTTTGTCAGTGACTTCAACTCCAGGCTCTCCACTCAAATGTTATGTTGAATGTTGCAATCCAAATCTTTCTGTCTTATGTTATCATTTAGTTTTGAATGAGCTGCCAAGTATTCCCACAAGCTCTGGTCTCGCTCACTGCTGACAGTGAGAGACACCTCTGGAGGCAACACAAGGCATTTGCAGTTCAACATCTTTATCAAAGAACATCTCTTTATCAAGTATGAGACTCCAGGAGGAAATATGTCAGCTTAGGGAAGGGCTGTGTGTCCATTTTGGCAGCTGATATAAAACCCAACATGATTCAAAACACCTACAAGAATATAGCTAACTACTTTGCTTGTTCAAGAAGTCCTGTTCTAGAGTGTTATTTTTATGGTTACCTGGTTAGTCTCTTTCATAAGAAGAAGTTGCCATTTTCCCAACAGTAAGTGCTGTGCAACCACAGTGTGGAAGGTAATTGAGAGGGTTTTCATCAAGAAAAACATCACATACTTGTGTGTTGGACCCATGTTACTATGAACAGTTTCATCTCCATGACATCCAGCATTGGTTCATGAACACTAAGTTTACTTAGATGGCTTTAATTAAATACAGTCTAAACAGGCCAAGCACATGTGACTGTCCCAAGAAGATATGTTGAAAGGTAAATATTGAAGTGAGGTCCTCAACTCCAGGATTAGAAAACATGACTTTTAAATAACTTGTTAGCTTGCTAGATCACAACATTTTCCAGGAGCCATTACCCTGAAGCCATTGCCTTGTGTGATACTGGTAATGGTTATTTGATTCTGGAAGGCTATGGAATTTGACTTCTGCTTCTTATTTCCTATTTCTGGAACTATAGCTTATTTCTGTCAAGAGCAGTCACACTATCACAAAACAGGAATGCAATTGTTTAACACATCTCTGGTTTTCACAGTGTGTAAAGTTAACAGTCATTTTTTACATCTCCTCTGCCACATAACACAGATGTTGTTGCTTTCAACATCTTCTTCATTACTGGAGCACAGCTGAAGAATAATTTTAGTCCCCTTTTTCACACAGCCTCTTTCATGTGCTATTGCTGCAGCCATCAGCCAGACAAGGCATTTGACTAAGCAAACTGTCAGTATATTTCACACATCCTTGGGAGACAAATAAAATCAGATTGCAAGTTTATGTATGAGATGCCTCCAGTTTGTTCAGTTTTATGCCAGACTTACTTTCCTCATTAGTTTCCCTTTTGTTATAGCTGGGAGATTTTTGACAACATAACTTTAAATCTGAATATACTGAGATCTTTCTCCAAGATATAAATATTTCACACAAATGTCTTATGTTTTGTGACATCCACAGATTTCTTTTTGATTTGTTCTCTTGAAGAGCTAGAATTCAATGAACCTCAGCAGCTTGCCTGTAGGATGCAAGTGCATATATATTGTAAATCTTCATCCTGATTGTATGCACATAGACACAGAAAAAAGTAGGAAAAACACAGGCTAAAAAGCTAACTGTTAAGTTCTGACCTGGCTTTTGGTGCAGTGCTGGATTTTCCTGGGGTCCTGTACATACAGAGAATGGGCTTTGCACTTGTGGTATAACTGGAGCAGGGATTGAGGGCTGAATCTATCCTCACTGCAGAGCAGTCTGCTCCCAGAAGACCAGCATCCCAACAGGAAAGACTTTCTCTACACCAAGATCAAGAACTGTTAGATTAAAAGATGGGAAATCCAAAACACTCAAGACTTTCTGCCTGGGTGAAAATCAACCATAAACTGGAATCTCTGTTAGTCACTTAACAGACTGTAATCCATAGCAGAAACAAGCTATTTCAAGAGGTTTCCTGCATTCAGCTTCCCAGCAGACAGTGCCAAAAGAAGACACTTACAGCATTTCAGCATCTTGCCTTCTGTTTGAAGCCAGCAACTATGAGAATATAGACATGGAAGCTAATTTTTAGACCCATGATCTGAATGCTTCTGAAGCTTCAGAGTGGTGGCTGTTTATACATCTGGGGAAAGAAGAGGGAAATCTATGTCTGGTTTAGGTCTCATGCACCAAAAGGATCTAGATACAAAGTTGAAGAAGGACATACAAAAAAGGGGGTTGCCTTTCATTCTGAGGGGCTGAAAGATTGGGAATGTGGCAGTTCTCAGCTTATTGCTTCCTGGCACCCAGTCACAAGTGTGACAATAGTGCTCTAAGGATAATCAGTCCAATTTATGTTCTAAGTGTGAACCCTGCCCAACAGGGAGCCTGCCAGCATTTCACCTGCCTGCACTGAATGCAGAGAATAATTAGTGTAATGAATGAAAAGGCTTTGGGCTCACTTTTAATCCACCTCTACCCAATGGTAATAACACCTCAGTTCATTAAGCATCAGATGCACCTTAGGGAAACACAGTGGCAGTTTAATTCAGCTGGGAAGGACATTCCCCTGGAGAGAGCTGAAACAAGCACACCCATCACTTCTCCAGAGGTGGCTAACTTTAATTAAACTTCTCAAAACACAAATTTGTACTCACCTTGAAAGAAAACGTGAAAGTACTACTACTTAAAGCACCTTCCAGTTGTATTTCAAGATGGTTTCCTTGTCCTGAGCAACCTGAAACAGTAGGAGCATTGGAAATGTTAATGGAAGAGAGTTCAAGCTCTGGAACAATGTATTCAGGGGACTGTGGCAATAGTCAGAACAGAATTTGTAATATCTTTAGGGAATATCATTATTAAATTTCACAGTTCCATTTATTCCTCTGGATTGTTCTACTCTTGCCCTTGTCACTTCTGATCAAGTGCTCCCTACATGTGTTTGTTTTCTCATTTATTAAAAGCCAAGCAGTATTCTGTTTACTCAGTTCCCTGGGAAAACACAGAATGACAACTTGCTGTGGGCCTTGGGATTAAATGCTATATCCTGAAGTTTCATTGCCTTGCAAACCCTTCTATTAAAGCAGTAAGTGGGAAGGGTGAGCCAATTTTCCTTCTCTTTTCATTTTCCCTAAAGGTTTGCTTAGTGTCTTTAGCTTAGACAAAATCTAGATGGAAAACACTCACGTGCTCTGGTTCTTATTTTCTTGGTAAAATGTCTTGGAACTTGGCAAGTGCAAGTGCTGAGGGGAGAAGTTAATTTAACTGATATCCTGCTCAGTTGGAATCCTCTTGTCTTCTGAGGTCTCAGTTTGCAATTCCAGTACTGTAAAAATTGGCCATTAAAGAAATTGCTTATTAATTTTCCCAGGGTTTCGTGTTGCACTCCTGATTTCTTCAAAATGCTCAGGGATACTCTGTAAGGAAGCTAGGATGTAATACTCCCAGGGTCTGTCCTTGACTCCAGCACTGACTTGTTCCTTAGTTCTCTCAGAGACAAACCTCTTCTCTGCTTTGGCCATAGCATGCAGAATTGAGGACACAGTGACTATTTTTCTCAGAGTAGAACAGGCACCCTATGGTGTTCCAAGGATGGAAAACTGTGCTTCAATAGCTTTCCTCACTTGTCCTGCTTGTTTCCATACAAAAGGCATTTGTGACTCTCTTTTCTGTATCACTGAGAAGGCAGAAAGCTGGGGAGAAGCCTTTGCTTCTTGCTCCACTGAAAGCTGGAAGAACTGGGCAGGCAGTCAATCCTAGAAGCAGGATACAGGGAATGTACTGACATTGAGATCTAAGCTGTTGAGGGGTCTGAGCTCTCACCCCCAGCTGGGTTAGTTCCATACATTGTCACCCCTGTAGACCTGGCTTGAGCAGTCTCTTAGGGTCTTCTTCCAAAGTAAGGAGGACTGTAGAGAGAAACTCATCCTGGTCCAGCTCTGAAGAAGCAGAGGTTGTTCCTAACCCAAAGAGAAGCAATCTACTGCCAGCTTTACTTCTAAAGGTGACAATTTCCATGTGACTGAGAGAATGTAAGAATTGGTTCCCAGAGAATAAATTTCCTTACAGAGGAAAACTGGACATGCCCAGGACTCACAGTACCCAAACTCTATGTGACAATCCCTACTGGAAAAAGTTTATTTTGCCCAAAGATCTAGCTATTACCTTGCTTAACAAACTTGGAGGGGAGAGCTGAGGAATTTCCTATGCTAGTCACCAAAACCAGCCATTGGACTTCACTTTGAGACTCAGGTTATTCAAATGGTATTGATATACCATAAGAAAGCAGAGTCCATAACAGATCAGGCAAATCAGAGATGTTCTTCCTTCATCACACTCCTTTCATAACTCTGTACCATCAGAAAGACCTTTCCACCACCACTCCTCTGACACAGAGGGCACATTTGGCACACTCAGCAAGCATCACCTACCTTCTCCAGGCCAAGTCTGATGTTTATTGTGAGAGAGTAAATCACTACCTTCCTCATTCTGCCCACTGCTACATAAATCAGCTCTTCTGGAGGAGCTGTTCCTGGGAGAAGAGCTGTGAGGGGGAAATCTCAGGGAAAAGGCCATGCTGGTGCTCTGGGTCTGTGACCACACATGCAGGGTGTTCTTCCACCAGTCCTCATGGTGACAGGCATTTCTGACACTCATGATTAATCTTCTTACTCTGGCCTTGTCACTGACATTTCTCCCTACAGCTTCTCCAACCTGTCATGCAGCTCATGGATGTGACAAGAGGTGCGAACAGCAGATGCTTCAGCAAGCTTGGCTTTAAATAGCTTAATCCTTGCAAGTTTGTGCTGCTGAAGTTTCACAAAGGTTAAGCCCTTTGAAAGTGGAGGTGATGAATAGCAGCTCAGCACAGAAAGCACTCAGGTGACAGCAGGAGCTTTTAAATTCCTCCCCTTTTTAACAGTCAATGCACTGAGGAAAGCCTTGAACTCGGTGTGATACTTGTGTCAGTGGCAGCATGGACTGTTTGTAAACATGCAACAGGGGAGGACAATTTCAGGGATAATAACTCTGCAGACCTCAAAATATTTCTTTTGTAGCTGCCATTCTGCATAAGCCACTGTCCTGCTTTCAGCTAGAACAGAACTAATTCTGTTCAGTGATTTTACTTTTCAGCTCAGTCTTTTTTCTAAGTGACTGCACTTTCTGAAGTTAACAGCATATTTTCAGAGCCAGTGTTTGCTCCTAGCCCTGATAACACTTGATGTCTATAGTTACTACCAAGGATTGCTATGCAGAAAGGTTCTTGCTTATCAAAGAATCACAGAATGTTAGGGGTTGGAAGGGACCTTGAAAGATCATCTAGTCCAAACCCATTGCTTATACTTGCTCCTATGGAGACCAAGGTCACTGCTAAACCTTGTGTGCCACATGGAGGGTGGCAGCAGTAAGAGGTGGCACCTGCAGGAAAGAGCAGACAGTAGAGATGACCTTAAACTTAACCAGCTCTATCCCATGTAAGTCATATTCAGTATAAAGCTGAGGGATCACAAAGGTCAAGCTCTCTTCTTTAGCTTCTGAGAAGGACATTATCTGTTTTGAATTCCCTGAATCCAGTTCCAGAATCCAGCACCTGAATCCAATTCCCATCTGCTGCTGAGGCCAGTCTGGGAGTTCCCCAGTGCCTGCCAGAGCATCAGTGGTGACAGTGACATCACTGCCATCAGGGGGTTGGGTTTGATATTAGTTTTGCATATATTTGTGCATATTTCATTTTATGATGATTATTATTCTCATGAAAGCTGGTTTAGTTTTATTTTCCAACCTGTAAGTCTCTCTCTTTCCCTTATTCCTTTTCTTTTCCCCTTTGGGAAGGGAGAGGGGTTAATAGAGAGTGTCTGTCACTCATTTAGTGGCCAGCCCAGCCCTAAAACTTTACAGCCATTATGAGTAACTAGTGGGTAAAATAAATTAAAACCAGTAGCTGTTCTTGCCCTTACAGTCCAAGTAGGGAGCTGACAAACTCTCTTTCTCAGAAGACTCTTTGCCTGCAAGGGTGTAAACTTAGCTGGTTTCTTCTTCCTCTGCAGATCTGAGGCTCAGCTTTCCTTCCTCACCTCCTCTCTGCTGCCTGGTCCCCTCTGCAGATCCTGGGACAAATGACAAAAAGGACAAAGGAAGCTTCCCTTCCCAGTGTGAAGAGGAAAATACCCCTCTGAGACAACAGAAAATGGGCAGCCTGATTAACTGTGGAATGACAGGGTTTCCAGGCAGTTGAACTGCAGAGAGTAGAGGGAAGCTGTGAGCAAACACCAGATTCTCAGTGCCCCATGGATGGTTCAGGGCAGAGGAGAAAAGGGACCATTTTACAAGGAGACTCACACAACATCTCAGAGGTCCTACTGTTAGTAAACACTGTTTAACCTTCCCAGGCATCTTTCAACCCAAAGCATCCCAAAACCACTCCCTCAGTTGTTCTATTACATGGGTAATTGTAGTCTGCAGATACCAACATCAGGAATGGATGTCACAACACATCACACTAAAGGATGAAAGAGGGTTTTTTAGGCTTCAAAGCAGCAAATTGTTAGTCTTTCTTTCCCCATTGGTTTTTATCCTGCAGAGGTAGCAACCTAGCACCATGCATCAGTTTGTGCTGAATTAATTATTAAAGAGGGATGGTGCTTGGAGGCTACTTGAGGACAAACAGACATTTTGCATGCGGCTGCTGCATGAGTGGGTGGTTAAAGAAAAACTTGTCCTAGTCAGCCATAATGTGGCCTCTCAGAAGCACTACTCAGCTTTGCAGCCTTTTGTGGATGAGGCAGCAGGCTGCAGCAGTTCAGAAATTCTTTGGTGGAAGCCTTGGCACCTCCTCAGCCACCTTTCTGAGTGCCTTAGTTTCCCTCTGGGTCCTGTCTCCTACCTCTTTGCTTGGCTTTGCCCATGGAAAGCTGACAATATCTGAAAAGCTCATCTATCCATGGGGTTTTAATGGACATTAAATATCATCCTGTGGGTATGTACAGCCTCCTTTTTCCACTTGTGTTACAACCACAAGAACAGTTGGTGCCTCGTGATTATAGTCTTGGGCTCAGCCTGGCCTAAAATAATTTGGAGGCTATGGTGCAGAGGGGTAGCCACCTTACAGAATGTTAAACTGCTCAAAGCATTTACAAAAGTGTCTCCAAATCAGAGAGCATTCAGCTAGCTTTTATTGTACAAGAGGAAAATCAAAGCACATTCCTTTGTCAGAAAAGCCTCCTGAATGTTAAAGAAAGGAGAGCAGGCTCTCTTTAAAGATAGGCTCCTCTGCATCAGTTTCAAAATGAATGCTATCAATTTTACATTCACACATTAATTTTTTACAAGGCATTATTGAAGTGTAGGGCTATAATTTTGGCTCAGGTTTCTGGTGACTTGAGGTTCATTTTGTTTATAACATCACCAGAAAGCCTTGATGGAACTATCTCTCTGTAATTCATGCTGGTTCACTATTTATACTCCCTCTTCAGCATCCAGGAAAGCTCTGTAAAAGTCACAGAGATGATTGCACTGTTGGCTTTGTATTGTGTGATTAAATGTGCCTGCATATTAAATTTGTTAGGAAAAAACCCCAGTAAGATTCTATTCTGAAGAAAAGTCTTGCATATAGGAGTGAGTGGAGATACTTCTGATGCTGACATTTCAAACAATGGTTCAAGGTTGAACTAAATCAATGACAGGCTGCCTATTAATACATTCACCATTCTTTTCTTGCCTTTCTTTCTCTAACCCTGCCCAGAGCCTGCATAGTCACTGGCACTGGAGAGAGACACTGACACTGTGCAGCTCACAGAGCACAAAGAAAGCCTAGCCCAGGTGACAGCACCGTTATAAAATAGAGGAGAGGAAAGATGCATGGAGAGAAGACTTAACTGGGTTTGGGTTTTGTTTTCCTCTCCTCTGAAAGGGGATGTTAAGGATGCAAATTGCCTTTAATTCTCTGCACACAATGCTTTACACATTATTTGCATTAGATAAGCATAACTCTTTTTTGCATCAAAAGGAGCTTTCCCAGTCATGGACAGTACGAAAATCATTTCATGTAGCACACTTTAGGAATATTTTTCTCTCAGTTTAACTGTCACAACATCAGAAATAATTTCCAATGTGGCATTTCCCAGACAGTCCATGAGGTGCTGAGAACAGCTTTAATAACCTCACCCCTACCTCCACCTCCACACCATGCTCTGGCTATTGCACACAAGTGTTTGATGATGAAGACTTTCACAATATCCTGTCTTTGATGTTCATTCTGAGCTCACTTTTATCCTTAATGATAAAGAAGGAAGCAGGATGCAAACAAGAGAACCAGATAGCTTGTCTCTCTCTTGTGAAACAAGAAGAGAAATGGCACCTGGCTTAAAGCAGTTTCCCCAGTGCCTGTGTGCCTTCTGTCACTGAAGCCACATCTAAAGTGCACAACAACTATGCTCTGTGGTCAGAACACACCAGAGCCTATTTCTCAACATCCTTATTAGCATTTCCCCCTCTACAGAAAACAGGATGGAACATGAAGGCAACACATGCTCTGATCTTTCCCAGCATAGAGATGTGGTGGGATGATCACCAGGTCCTGTAAGCTGGGAAATGATCTCCAGTATCACCACTGAGAGATTACCAACTCCAAATGACAATGTGATTCTCTGGGCTGCCAGCTGCCAACCCAAACTAGAGTGTTGAACATTACATTATGTTCAAGGTAGGTGTGGTTACTGTGTTTTATTATAAACTCAGCAGAGGGCCATCATGTTTATATGATGTCTGACTGATTACAGCAGTTTGCTAGTGTGTTTCTGAGGAAGAAGTAATAATTTTCTGAGTTAGAATTAAAAAAGCAGCAAGCAAGGGCATGGTAACAAAACAGCTGGTGTGGTACCTGACACATCCAACTGGTAGACGCAACATGAAAGAAAAGCCTCATCCTTGTACCTCTGAAGAAGCATTTTGGGTATATTTTGCTATCACTCAGGAGAGTGGGTTTTATTCAGAGCCAAAATGAAGTTAACTCAAGTAACACTAGTTGCCAGCATGTATTTAATAAATAAAAGTAAGGCTTTCCCTGTACCTGAGAAGAACAGAGCATATGCCCTTCTAAGCCTACAGATAAGTTGAGGGGATATACATTCTATGTCTACTCAAAAACCCTACCAATATTCCATCTCTCAGGAATTTACTGCCTCACATGAATATTCCTTTTGAAGCCTGATACCAAACTACTTGTTATTTTTCATGCAAGAAGCCTCTTTCCCAGATCCAATTCTCCTGGCTATCAGCAACTCTCTTGTCATTCTCTTACATCCTATCTTTGGTTATGCATCATTTAAAACCAGATTTAATTATACTCTGCCCTTTTCTGGCTACGTGGAGAAAGCCTGGCACTGGCAGTTGTCCCTTTTAGACTGTCAGGAGACATACATAAGGAAAAATTTATGTTGAAAATATATAGTCTTGCTGAGTGTGGAGGTTGAATTTTTTTTCTAATGGCTAAATACAGACAGAGGGAAAAGGAAAAAGGAAGATGCATCAGACAGAAAGCAATACAGGTACTGCCCTCAGTTTGAAAATGAATTAAATCATGCACTCTAACATTGTGTTGGTTTTCTGATTGCCCTTTAAAGAATGGAAATACTAAAAGGCAGTGGAAAAATGCACATGGATCTCCATCCTTCAAATAGAATTAATATAGTAATTAACAGCTGTTGTAGCTCAACCTCGTTAGTCCAAGATGTGCAGATTAACATCTATACTGGAAATAAAGCTGCCTTTAATCTTGTGGCAGACAACTGGCAGGATCTATGGCACAACTTTAATGAACCCAAGGCATTAGTAACCAGTACTTTTTTTCTGATTGCCTTTAAAGTGTAAAGTAGCACAGGGCAATTTTTACACACCTTGTTAGCACAGCACTGATGGGACTGTTTCAGCTGGATTCAGAAGGAAAGAGACATTTCTCAAAAGCCTATCTGCAGAAGAAATCTTTGCTGAATGTTTGACACACAAAGACTTAGCAGATCTGATGAATACCCAGAACAAAAAAAAAAACAAAACAACCAAAAAACCAACATGCCCAGGCCAACTCTTGGGTGGCTGTTCTAGCTCAGAAGACACCAAGGGAGCTGAGGCAATTTATACTCTGAAGCTATGGTCTTGGGTACTAAGCTCAGTTCTGGGGCTGAAGTGTGGCAAGGATTGCAGGCAGTCTGAGATCAGGAAATAGTCTCACATTTTCCACCCTGGGGTTCAAATCTCACCTGACTCAAACTCTGAACATCCTTTGTACACAGATGTTAAAGCCAAAAACCTCTACAAAGATATAGCATTGCTTAACTAAGCTGTATGTACATGCATCTAAATGCTCTCAGATGGCCTCCTGTCATTTATTGTTCTCAAATAGATGTGTCCTGATGCATACACTATATGCAGCACTGGCTTCATCTGCAGCTTAGAGGTTTAACCCTTTTTTTTAAAGGTCACAACAACTCACAAAGGTGTTGTGTACTCCTGAAAGTGGTGTTTCTGTTAAATATCCTCCTTCCTTCCTCATTCTCTGCTGAAACACATCATGTAAAAAGAGATGTTGGTGATCGAAACTACATGGCAGAAAACACAGCAGGAAGAACATAATGTGATTTGCCACTGTGGGTGTCTGCAAGTCCCTTCATTCAGTTGTCTCAGAGCAAACACACCCTCCAGCTTTAGAATCATATAATCATTTGGGTTGGAAAAGACCTTTAAGATGATCAAGTCCAACTGTTAATCCAGCACTGCCAGACCACCACTAAACCATGTCTCTCAGCACCACATCTACCCATCTTTTAAATATCTCAGTTTCTGCAGATGAAGGTTTCCCAACAGCTGCCTTGTAGGACACTTGCTGGCAAACTGTGGCTGTAGAGGGTAGTAAGTTCTCTACAGAAATGTGGCCAGCCAGAATATGTGCTGTGTTATAGCTGAAATTCCCAGGCAGGAAAGCCAGGCAACATTAGGGAAGCACTGTGATAAATTTAACAATCGACAACATAAACAGCATGGAAAAAATGGTGCTTCCCAAAAAACAGGAGGGCACAAGCACATTTCCTAGCTAGGACATTACAGACCATCTGGAAACAGGACTGCAATACATTTAAATCTGATCCAAAGACTTGTGTGTGTCCTCAGCTTTATGCTCTACAGGTCGTCTCGCTGGAGTCAGTGAGACTGCAGAGTGTGCAGTTAAATGTGATAGAATTATTTATTTTTGTAAGAGCAGGGACTTAGGGGGTAAAATGTCCTTGGCTTCACCTCCCAAATAGATCAGTAATGTAAATAGGCAGTTACTTTTAACTAGTGTCAGTGATTAATCTGCTTAAGGAGAAGCCTTACTTTCTTTAGTTAGCTTTACTATTTCTTTGTTGTATTTGACTGACTTGTCACTTTGCTTGAAAGAGTAAAATCATCAACTTGCCAGAAGCCAGAGAACAGGCTCACTCCTTTTAATTTGCTTGTTTTCAGTATCAATTCACTTAGAAGTCTAAAGATTCAGCCTCACAGTATATTTTCCCGCAGCTGCATTCATATCCTTATCCATAAACTCAATGAGAGTGAGTTTTTCAGAGGGAGGACGTTTGAAATGTCACAGAGAGTTAGTCAAATTGCTAAGCTGCAGGCATTAACAAGAAACAGTTACAGAAACTCTCAAGCTGAGGCCAGCCCTGCCTGCAGCAATTTGTTCAAATTCCTTTCTTTCGAGTCTGTTGTTTCCCTAATGGCCTTTAACTGGTGGGTTTATGAAAATCAGCAAATATCTTCACTGCATCCTTATATTGTACTGTAAACACAAAGGAGGCTGCTAATTCACAGCTCTAGGTTTCCTTCCCAAGTCACAAGCATGGCTTTCTTGGCATTATTTTCCCACAGTGGCCTTCAGTGCCATTTGACTTTGAGAAAGAGTGATATGGTTTCCTCTTTTAATGAGCCACTGTTCAGATCTGAGATGGGACATATCCATGGAGGCAAATCCAGTGAGCCAAGTGCACTGTGAATCTGTAACTCACTTCACAAAACACAGCCTCCACAGAGCTTGTATCCTTGAAGCAACACAGTCACTGTGCACATATACATACAATCACTCAAGCTGGAAAGACTTTTATGAAAGGCTTTGGTCCAACCATGAACCCAGCACGGCCAGGTCATCA
Organism: Galbula dea; assembly: GCA_013399015.1. Taxonomy (NCBI): domain Eukaryota; kingdom Metazoa; phylum Chordata; class Aves; order Piciformes; family Galbulidae; genus Galbula; species Galbula dea. The sequence continues at coordinate 322,461 of VWZX01002149.1, forward strand.
CTAAGCCAATGTCCCTAAGTGCCACATCACCATGTCTTTTAAATCCCTCCAGGGATGGTGACTCCACCACTTCACTGGGCAGCTTTTGCCAGGGCTTGATAACCTTTCTGGTGAAGAAATGTTTGCTAATGTCCAATCTAAACTTCCCTTGGCACAAAATGAGGTCATTTCCTCTTGTTCATGCATTCACATATAAAATAATTCTGTATGTGTGTGGGTTTGCACACTTGTGCACACACACACACACACAAATCCAATTTTTATTTACACTATTTCCAGCTCCTCCTGGATTTTTCTGTTCTTTGTGACTAAAAAGGCTGAGACAGGGAAGCAAGAGGATGCAGCAAGTGTCCCAAGTAGCAAGCGATAGGACAAGAGGAAACAGCTTCAAGTTGCTGCAGGGGAGGTCTAGATTGGGCATTAGGAAGAATTTCTTCTCTGAAAGGGTTGCCAAGCTTTGGAACAGGCTGCCCAAGAAGTGATGGGGTCACCATGTCTAAAGGTGCTTAAAAGACATGTAGCTATGGTGCTGAGGGACATAGTTTAGTGGTGACCAGGCAGTGCTGGGTTAATGGTTGGACTTGATGATCTTAAAGGTCTCTTCCAACCCAAACTATTCTATGATCCTAAGTCAACATAGAGAACCACTCCTGAACCTTTAAACTCCCAAGGGCTTGATTTACTTTGAGGTCTAGGTTTGCACAAAGTGCAGGATGCAGAAAATAATTCTGAAGTATATCCTTTCTTACCTCTACCCCAAGAGAAGCACATTTCTCAATGCCTTGACAGAAGTAAAGCCATGATGTGATCCAGCTGGAACCAATGGGAATCTTTGCTAGGATCTCAGCAGATTATGGATCAAGCCACACATGTAGAAATACCTAGCACATGTCATTTTGTAAGTTGCTTCTCCTGTTTTAATGACACAGAAGCATACTACAGTTTCATGTAACTTTTCTTTTTAAAACAGATTAAGTTAGAAAAGAACTTTCTTAAGTTGACAAAAAGTTGACTAGTTTGTATTTTCTGGGTTCACCCATCTAACTTCACCCATGAAAGACAGGAATATATTTCCTCCATATGACAAGTAACAAATTTCTTATGAAATCAGTAAGTTACTTGTTTACTACTTCTGTTAGGTAGTGTCATTGCTAGTGTAATTTAAAATGGCCCAGTGTAACAGGACACACCATAACCCTCAAGAGTTAACTCAAACATATGCATTAGCATCAGAGAGCAATTAGCTGTTTGAATTCAGAAGGCTTGGTAGGGTCACAGTAAATCTACTGTGAAGAAGGGGAATCAAGTGAAATGAAGAAAACCCTTTCAGTCAGACTGCAGAAAATATGAAGTAAATCAGCTCTTGATAATTCAGGATGCAGAGAGACAAAAGATACTGAAGAATCCAGGAAGAGATTTTGTTTAAGTGTCCAACCTAGCAAAGAAAGGCATAGGAAAAGGAAAGGTTGGATTGTTGAAAGGGCAGAGGGAGGGATAGTATTTTTTCTGTCAACATCATAGTAAAGAAAAGAAAATGTCAGTGATATTGATAGGAAAAAGATGAGGAAGAAAAAATGTGGTTCTGTTATACACTGAACAGTGAAACAACACTCAGCTATGCAGCAGAGAGGCTACAATAGGTATGAAAGGCTGGACTGCTCATTTGGATGAGATGACAAATTGCTAACAACATGAGACTTGCTCTTGTTCAATTGCATTTTAATAACATGAAAGGAATCAATGCAACTGACAAGAGGCACAGAACAGAAATTACCTTATAAAAAGATCATCTGCCTCAGCATCTGTCACCACTGAGCAGGAAGAACACAATAGCAGGGGAGGAGATCAGGATGCCCTTACTGTTTTTAACACAGTGGTTTGAATGCCTGGATCCATCAGGATATGGTTAAGGCAACAGACAGCCTGGTCTTGGTATCTGTTTTTGTCACAGATTCTGGTCAAAAGATGATGAGGTTACCCAGAAACTGAGGTTTGCAGAGGCAAATCTAGAAGCAGTTGAGGCTGCGGGAGCCAGAGTGGATCTTGCCTCTGGTCCAGCTTTAGAATGAAGTTAATAAGCTTGCTTTCTTTTCATGGAGGCCCAGATCATGCCTGTATCTCTTCAGAGACAGAAGTTCTTTAGTAATTGACTAAAAATAAATAGATATAATAAAGTGCAAAAGCTGTTCCCATATTCCTTAGCATATGTTCTCTTTTCCCTGCCTCATTCTCTCCCTAGAACACATACAGAATAAGTGTGATGATGTTTCTAGCTTTCTTTTGATATGAAAACTTCTATATTTCCTAGTATTTTGGATGCACAAGTTGCTGGAATGAAGGGAGAACAGACTGGCAGGTGGCCTGTACCAGCCCTGGTAAAATAACTCTAAATCACTCTAAAATAACATTTCCTTTACCACACTAGACCCAGGCAGCCTCTCTGAGAAGGTTCCCTCCATGCAGCAGAATAACATGGTACTAATGGGATTACTCACGGGCTACAGTTAAGTGTTTATTTAAATCTTTGCAAGAGTAGGGTGTTAATTACCAGCTCACTTACCAGAATCCAAACAATGAAACACAATAGTAGACACATTTCCCCCAAAGTTGTCTGAACTTCTCTTGGTCAGAGCACTGGTGACACAGGAAGGGTTCTGCAGGAGCTTGAGCTCCATTCACTGCCACTATTGTGCATAATTAAGTGATTTTTTTTTTTTTAACACAAACACAATACTGAGCAGCATCAAATGTGGAGGTCCTCAAATCACAATGCATTTGAAAAAATGAACTCTGCCCTGAAAAATATTAAAAGTTTTTGTAAATTCTCCCTGACAGAGTTCTGTACCAAGGTGTTAATTCAATCAGTCTTCTGAGATGACATAAAACATAATAGTCTTTATTACTGAAAACACAACAAAACAAAAAGTAACCTTTGAAGATTGTTTCAGTCTGGATGTGAAAAAAAAAATGACAAGTTTCCTCTTCAGGTTTCCTTCCTCTTCACTCTCTGCTCTCTCCACCTCCCTCATTAAAAGGCAAAGGGAAGGAAGTGTGCAGGGACATATTTTTCATCCTCTATTATTGTTCTTTTTCTTGGACATGTCTAAACTTCACTAAGCTGGAATTCATTGTCAAAAGACCAGGTTTTTAAAACACAGTTTAAAACTTTTCTCTTGTGCTACATTCTCTCTATTTTTGCTCCATCTCATCATCTCAAAGCAAGCTGTTCTCTCTGTCCCTTAAGGTTATATTTTATATCCTTTCTGGAGAAAGACACTTAAGTGAACTCTGCATTGGGCAGACAAAAGAAGCAAGCTGTGGCACTGGTAAGGTTTAAACAGTTATGAATAGTTTCATTCTGTGATTAGCCTCTTACTCCCACATCCTCCCTCTTTTCTGTTCTGGACCAAAAGATGCCTTTGAAATATCTACAGAGATTTATGAATTCAGTTAGAAATACCAACACTGAACAACTGGCACAACAGCATTAGGCAAACATTCACAGTGCCCAATGCAACATGGAAATCAAGTAATTGCAACCAGACACACATTGCAACATACACCAGCAACTGCAAAATACCTCATGAGAGAAGGGAAAACAGGAGCAACAAATTATGCAAATAGTCTAAACAGGAGATATGTAAATGACTAAAAACATGCTATTTGTAGCCTCCTAAGTGATTCCCAAGGGAATCATTAACTGTGTGTAAAATATGGAAGATTACTTCCAGGTCCTTTTCTCTATTCTCTCACCCTTGACACTGTCTCATTAATTAACACTCTCCTCACACTTTCTTCTTTGTTTCCTTCAAATTGTTTCCAGCTAAGAATAAATGAAAACTACAGTCTAAACTAAATTGTATGCCAGTTCTAATCAGTAGGAAGCAAAGAAAAGAAAGTCAGTGAGATATCTCCACATGCACTAAGAATTAATTATAATAACCACATATATTTGATTGTTCATTGTTAGCATCATGTCTGAGAGGAGGGATGGGGGAATAAGGAGTTCTCATAGGACTGTGTAGGAGCTGTGTGAAACCTTGGAAAACCAGAAGCATAAGGAGCACTCAAGCTCCTGGATGGAGCAGGGAGAATGAGAGCCTTTGCCTGGAGGATTCATTCAAGGCTAGGGCAGGAGCTGATCAGGACAACTGCAGGAATTTCCCCACTGGTGGGAATTCAAGGCCAGCCCTCAGACTAGACATTGTCTGATGGAGGCAGGGGCAGGCTAGGCCTGTGGCATCACTGAGGCTGCCAGGAAGGTAACAATAAAGCACTTGTGCCATGAGCCCACAGCACAGGTGGAGGGAGAAAGAGCATAGGCACCTTGGGGCACAGCTCTGCCTGTCTGAAAGAAGGCTCAGGGCATTGAGCCCAGCCTGCTCCATTGTCTGCAGATTGACTTCCTGAGCTTCCTAAACTTCCTCATACTAAATACAAGGAAGAATCTTTTTATGATGGGGGTGGTGAAACGCTGGGCCAGGTTGCCCAGAGAGGTGGCAAATGACCCATCCCTGGAAACATTCCAGGCCAGGTTGGATGAGGCTCTGAGCAACCTGATCCAGTTGAAGATGTCCCTGCTGACTGCAGGGGGGTTGGACTAGATGACCTTTAACAGTCTCTTCCAACCCAAACCATTCTGTGATTCTAAAAGACCATGACTATATAGAGAAAGCACTTGAGGACCAAATTCTCCCACTCAAATCCAGCAGTGAAGGTTAAAAAACATCAACAGAGTGCTCCCAAGACTCTGGTTGTGCATGAGTTTTCAAAGCTGATCTGCAAATGTCAACAGAAGTGACATTTTGGAGTTATAAGATGTTTAGAGTTCTAAGATTTCTTTCAGTGGTACTGACTTGCTAGCCATTCATTGTCACGTAGCTAATTGCCTGCCAGCAGCTAATCAATGAGATCTGAAATGTCATGTGTGCAGAAGGGTTAGTCAAAGATTAAAAGGAGAAAAAAAAAAAAGAAGAGAAAAGCATAGTAAACATCCCATATCTCTGTGGTATTCATCCTCCAAGAGGCATCCCATGTGAGGTAAATACCCACATTGTATGTAGGCCCTTTCTGGAGGAAAGGCACAAGTGTTAGCTACACTTTATAATAAAACTCTGAGTTTTTTCTTTGCTAATAAAATCCTGAAGCTGCTCTCTGACAGACATAGCAAAGGCATGAAAAAGGGCAGCTGAATCCCTCAGTGACAGTATAGCTCTGGTGTAACTTTAGTCACCCTGCAGCTCTCCCAGTTGCCACAAAAAGACCATCCACATGACTGCTACCCCATGACTTAATAGATCTGTCAGACAGTGGGGCTCATTTGTTCTTATTGTGTTCTGATGGTCCAGGGTATGTGGGTGCAGACTGAAATCTTTCTGACTGGGCTGCAAATGGCTCTCAGAGCAATTTCAAGCAGAAATTATCCAGACATTCTCAAGCCTGTATCAGCCAAATAGCTATCTCCCAGTGCAGAATTAAAAGCCTGATACTGAACAGATTATGTTTGGGAGACTCAAAAGGATATAGAATGTGTTCTTCTGTAAGCTGGAATGCAATTATGACTTCTGGGGCATGGTAAAAATAAATGATGGCATTTGTCAACTCTTTTGCAGAACACAATTTTGTGTCCAATCCAACTGGCATGCAGTATTTCAGTAAACACAACAGTGCTAGTTCATACTCATAGCAGTTTGCATTGCCATGCTAAAATATAGTCTGTCCTCACCCACACCCCCTTTGCAATGTGCATTTCCATAATACATGCTTTAGAGCAGCACCTCCCAAATCTTTAGCACAAGCTGATGAAATTAATAAAATTAAATAACTAGCAGATCTGAGTGTTTTCTCTCTCTTTCTCATTACATTTTGGGGGACATGAGGGTCATGGCTTGTACACAGCTCTATGCTGTATCTGCTCGTGTTATGATTGTTGGCTTGCCTATGGCTTCACTGTTTGGGTTTTGTAAATGCAAGCATGGTGTGCTGAAGGTGGAGAAGGCACAGGGAGTCTCAGCAGGTTTTGCATCTGAAATTCATTCCTTTCTGCTGTTTTTCTGCTGTGCTTGGGATTTGCCAGTGTTTAAAGCATAGGATAGGCAATAGGAAGGAAATTAAATGATCTATCAGCACCCATAACCTTCACTTTCTTTTACTTCTTGTTAACACTGAGACAATGATGGGCAGGAACAGATCCAGAGCCTCTGAACAAGCATTGCATCCAATACCTCTGACCTGTGTCCTGCAGTGGCTGAGACACAACTAAGTCAGGAAAAAGCAGGTTGCACTAAGGTGTTTTTAAATGGACTAGAGACATTTGTAGCTTATGAAGAAAGAATTAAAATCTCTTCAAAATAAACAGAAGCAACATTTTTTCATGCAAGAAACTTAGAAAAGGAATGAAATTGCTCAGCTTGCACTGCCTGGCCTCCTTGACTTGCATTACCCTTCTTACCAGGATGAACCTGTATCAACTGCTCTGCTCTTTGCTTCCCTCCTGCTAGTGAATAACAAGCCTCAAGGACACAGGTGTGCAGAGATATTAAAAATAGACACCACTTTCCAAAACAGCCCTTAAAAGAGTCTTATCACTGGAACAAGGCTCTGTGTTAGCCCATCCATGAAATACCCTGGTTTTTAGAAATGAAATCAGGCTTTCAGAAACACAGCTGCCCCCAAGCTAACACGGCCCCTCTTCTGAAAGGAAGGAATCCCTCCTCCTCCTCCTCCTTCCTTCCTTCTTTCCTCCTATCATTCCCCAAATAATAACACCATGGGCAACTTGAAAGAGACAAAAATATAAACATAGCTTTTGATAGCATATACAAAGGAAAGAACATATATTGAGATTAATAAAAGCTGAAGAAATGCAGCCACCTGATAGAATGTTTTAATGTTTTGATGACCCCCTTTGGTGGCTCAGACAAGAACAGGAGACTGGTGTATTTCATATTTCAAAGCAAAACAGCAAAACAAGCTCAGAGATTTATGTTTAACTGCTAAAGATCAGCATTTAGAAAGCTGCAGCCTGGAAATTAGCTTTTTATCAAATTGCAGAAGGGATTGAGTGGGAGGCATGAAGGTACCAGAAAGTGATGGTCACAGGGGACATGAGCAGGAAATGGCCAGGAAGGTGGGGGAGGGAAGTGGGTTCCTTTTCTCTCTCTTTTATATTCTCTGAGAAAACTACTTGGAAATATTAATATCTAAGAAAAACAGTAAAGGAAGAAGACAGATATCATCACATAACTGAAGGATAAGATATCAGATAGCTGCATTTGCAGCTGGTGGAGATTATGTGTAACATAGAACCTGTTGCCAATTCCTTTGATGAAACCAGTGCTCCCTTTACACTACACTTGCAAATAAATGAGGTGGTGACCAGTTACCATTCATCTTCTGAAAATCACAAATGAAGGTCAACAGTTTTCTACCAGCCTCCTCAGGAAAATATAGCTAAAGTAAGATCAAAGCTCTAGAGTTACAGCAGGAATGCCTGATTTTTACCAAATCTATCCAGAGCAGCAGATGAATGAAGTATGAACACAGGGCTGGATTTAAGCAGGTATGTTGGTGTGCATGGCATAGATGGCACACTCAGGGCTTAGTGTAGATTTACTCCAGGTCCTGAGGGGACACAGCCCCTTCTTCAAAACCTCCTCCCCTCCTCTCCTTCCTATCCTTCTTCTCACTAAATCCAGTGCAAGGGCTGGGATAGGTGACCCACAAATCCTGCCCTTCCCTGCAGACATAAGGGCTGCAAGACACCAAACAGAATCAGTTCTGCTCCAGCCCAAACCAGGACACAAGCAAAACCTTCCATGTCCCTGTCAGCTTTGGTAATAGCTTTGCTACAAACTCCTCATGCCTGCACATTAATGAGAGTAATTTACAAATCCTTCTGTTGCTCACAAACTACGTTTCTATGATGCTGGGAGGAAAATACATGTGCAGAGAGAAACCCCCATCTGTCACCATCATCCCAACAATCTGCAAACTATCAAGCAGAGCATGAAAAGAAATCCTCCTTTGGGAAACAAGGATGGTGAACATAACCTCTAAAGTGGGAGGAAGAGTTCAAAGGGTCATGCAGAGCTCTAACTGATTGGAAAATCTAGGTGCCCATCACCAAATATCTCCTTTTGGCTGACTTAAGAGCGAATTTCTTTGTCTTTCCCATTTGTGCTTCCCCACTTATTCTGGGACTGATTTCTCTCTGGGTCAGATGAAGTCTCTCCCCAGATGAGGCAGCATACTATATTTAAATGAGACAAGAACCTGCCTCAAGACAGAGACACAAAAGTCAAAAGCTGCTCCATTCCCATAGAAGAAGAGTCCTGTGGGGGACCTGTGGGTGCTGTCCGGAAGAGAAGAGGGACAGCAGGCAGGTTTCCTCCTCTTGTTTGGCTGCAGTGTATGGGAAGCAGTAATTTGTGTATGCCTGCTAAGCAAGTAAGCTGTTGTGAAGAAACACCAAACTCATCAGCCAGTTCTTTCTTTCCCCCCATTGGGACAGCTTACCAGACTTTGAAGTTGTGCTAGCCAATGAGTGTTAGTGTGCTATGACAGCTGGAAATGCATTCCAGTGGGTAAGTGATGGACTGGCTCTGGAGAGAGTAAAATAAATTATGAAGTGGGTGAAATTTCAGCCCTCTAAATAACAGTCCAATGATTTCATTGGAATGGCTCTGTCTGGCAACCTAGTCAAACACATACAGCTGGGCAGAACACAAAAATGCTCCTATATGAAATAGCCACATGCATGGGAGGAGAGGGAGTTCTGGCTGTATAAGTGAGCCCAAGTTGGGAGACAGTTAGAGAGGATTTTCAAAATGTGTGTATATGACAGCCAGCCACCTATGGTTCTGTGTAAATCCAAATACTGGAGCCAGTGGTAAGTATATCATATATACCTGTAGCTCAAACCAACATCTTCAAGATTCCTTGGATGTCACCTACTGGCTGCATTGTCAAAGCACCAACATATCCAAGAGATTCAATTTTTATCTCAATAAGCACAATTTATGTTGGTATTTTTACCCCTGGGAACATGAATAAGTAATAGAAAGAAAAGCCCATTTTCTGGGAAGCACAATGAAGTCAGGTACCTACCTCCCATTGGGAGTTAAACAGATTCAGATAGCAGCACCCTGCCAAGCCCCTTTCAAACTCTCACAACCATGCCTCTCAGAATGCCTGATTTGGGACTATCAGCACAGAGTGAATGATACTGTGATGGACTCAGGCTGACTAACAGAGGTGGAGAGGGCAGAGAAGAGGAGAGCAGCTTTTTGGGACAGGAGGTTTTCTGTTTGTACCTGTAGGCCATTCCACAAAGTTGTATATTTTGAATGTATCATCAACTAACAATGAGCAGCCTATTCTGCTAGTATTTGTTGCAGAGGATCTTATTTTCTATTTTTGTCAAATATAGTCAACATAATTTTCTCTTTTTCTTTTTTTTTTTCTTTTTGGATCAATAAGGATCTGTGGAACTTAGTTCACCACAATCCATAAATTCTTTTCAGCCCCTGGATGGGATCCATGGAAGGGTAAAACACTGTTATCAATAGCTGGAGGTGTATTTGCTTCCATCTCTTTTTTTACTCTCATTTGAACAACAGAGTAGAAGTAACTAAAATTCATAAAAGTCCAAATGTTGAACTAATATGCACTGATACAGAAAACATATGCATGAGGAATTTCTGCAGGTTTTACACTTGCCCAGGAACACTGAGGTCCTTTATGATACTGTGTGCTTCAGTTTCTCCTCTGCTGTTTTACTGTTAGAACTCTTGAATACCTCTCCATCTAAGAAGCCCAGAGATCATGAACTCACATGAATGCTTTGATAGCAGTCAAGAGCACTGAGAGCAGTACTTCTGTTTATTTAAATAGAACACTAAATTATTATCTTTGGTGTAGTTGCAAGAAAAAAACAAAAGGATTAAGATATTACTGGATACCATCCCAGCCCTGCTGGAACCCTTGGTGGGTTTTAGGGTTTAAAATTACCAAGATGTTAATTCTCCCTGAGAACAGTCAGCTCTGGATAAGGAGATACATCTGTATGCTCTGTTCCAAGTGAGAAAATCACTAGCAATATTCTGAGGGGCTGTTGCTGATGTTCAGACATATGAAATAACAATGGGACAGTCACAGTTGTTTCACTCTCCTCCAGCTCTTCTCCACACCATGCCTCTCACTTGAGCTCTATTTATTCATCACTGTGTTATTTTTAGCTTGGTTTCCAAAGGAAACATGAGACCATGTTGTCTGTCTGTCTGCTTATCACTGCCTCCATAATAATGCATTATTGGCCAGTTTCAGCCAAACTTGACATGGGGATAAAAGTCTGCAGGATGTGAAGTAGCTGCCAGTTTCCCAAGAGGGGGTGGCGGAAGGAGAGGGAGGCTGCAGGGGGAGCTGAGCAGTTGCCTGGTTTTTGGGGCTGGCCAGCACCTCAGTACAGCTGGCACACACACCAGCCACAGCACCATCCCTCCTAACACCAAAACTGTGCAAGGGTATGGGAAAGGGGAGGCACATCAAGAACCATCAGGAGCTGACTTCCTTCCTGGGCTTCCCTCGCTTAGGAGTTTCTCTTTGACTTTCACATCTGCACACAGAAATAAACCTTCCTGCCATGATGGTACTTCAGGTAGCTGTAAATTTTCATCTTACTGCAAGTTACCTCTTTATGCTCTACATTTTGACACTGTTGCAAATACAGACTTCAGGCTGTATTAAATGCTGTAGTAAATCAGGCTGATTAAATGCTCAGGTTTCCCCCCATTTTTGTGTTTGCCACCAAGTCCAAGAAAGACATTTGTTAGAAAACTACTTCAGAAAATGACATCTCTGTTAGGTGTCACTATTCCTCTAACTGATAAAAATGATAACTATGCCCCCCAGTCCTGCTCTGCTGCTGGCAATTGACTAGACAAATCTTACCAATGGAGAGAAGAAAGATCAAACTTCCACCAAGCATTACCTGCCCCATTCACAGAAGGTACAGACCAGCCAGAGGAAAAGACATGGCTGTCCATAAATTAAGCTGACAGGATAACTCACCCCAGGTGATGACTGCTGGTGAAAGTCAGAAGGACCTCATCCTCCCCACTGGCTTGCATAGAAGAGCAGAGATGCAATTCTTGATGGGCAGCCAGGAACCCTCAGACCCCCTGCTGCCAGACTGGGCCATGGCCAGGTCTGTCAGCTGTTTTCTATGACCAGGGAGTGGTGATGGAAGTGAAGCTGATATTTGGCCAGCATTAGCTCTACCTGCCAATGAGGAGGTCAGCTGCTTCATAGCACTCCCATGGTCAGGAAGACCAAAATGTTTCAGTAGCTGTTCCCTTTAATCCCCTTTCTCCTCTTAGAAGAACAATTTAGTGCTCAACAGCCTTATTCCTTTCATACTTCAGCAGTGAAAAAGCATGAAGCTTGGTTTGGCTGACCCAAAAGCAGCAGAGAAGAGGAAAACCTCTGAGGAACTGCCAGCTGTCACATTTGTATAAGTAAAGGAGACTGGCACCTCAGGAGCTGTTGTACAGACATCAGAGGGGTGCCCAGCTTGAGCTAACCCCCCATCCTGAAATCAGCACACCCTTTTTGACCCAGCACAAGAGGTAACATCACCATGAAAATTTATCTGCTGTGTCTATGGTTTAAATATTCCCAAGCTGGATAAAATGTCTGGTTTGGCCAGAGTGAACAGACCTGGGATTCTGCCTGCTTCAGGCTGCTTGTTTATTTATTTCTTTATTCTTTGGGGGTTTTCTGGCAGTCAAAACCTTCACATATAGAAACATAAACTAAAACTATATTTAAGCCTTTAAAGCAAGTCAGCAGCCAGAATTGCTGAGTGCCTACAGTTCTCATTAAGAACCAACTGATATTTACTCATTTGCAAGTGCAGCCTGGCATCTCTGGAATTAAAGCACTGGGAGAAAAGCTTCACTGCTCAGTTCACTCCTCAACAACCCAAGGAGCCTGCAGAACATGGAGGGGGGAGAGACATGCCCACTCTATAACACTTCACCAGAATCTTTGCTTTTCTTTCAGAACAGCTTATTTTGAGTCACCATAACACAGTGTCACCAAGTACTGAGACTGTTAGGTTCAGTGACCCTTTTGCAAAATGTAAGGTTATTTTCCCAAATATTTATCTTTTCAGCTGAAAATGCCTGTGCTTGATCTCTGGCTGGAGCTACACTCTTGGAAGCAAAAGCAAAGTACTTTCAGCTGTTTGAAGTAACTCTAGAAATGGTTTTATAAAAAAAGCTGTTCACCCTTGCATGTTCTTTGCAATGCCAAAAGGAAAGAAAAACAGAATTAAGTTTGACAATTGGCTTGAACAATGGTTTCATGTAGATACAGCAGATACAGTGCCTTTGGTAGACTTGAAATCAAACAGGGATCTGCCAGGGGAAACATCCAACTTGTGCATTCACTTAAGGTGTGTCTTTACAAGGTGCATGTGAATGCATAGCTGCTGATGGTATGGACACAAGCATGCAAAAGAAAGCACAGCCATCCAAAAGAAAATCTAGCAGCACATTTGTTTTTATGTCTCATACCCTCTTTTGGTCCTAAGACAAGGTGGGGCAGTGGAGGAAATAAATCAACTCAACTTCAGTAAAATGATTATGAACTGTGAAGACCCAGATTCAAGAAAGGTGAAGGAGGCTGGCAAGCACCCCAGCAACTACCAGACCAAACAGGAATAAGAAACAATTCTCTGTATTAAGGAAAGTCTGCATATAAAATAGATGTTGGAAAAACTGGAATTACTTTCTCATGTTTGAGTCCATATTCCATTTGAGTGAAGAGATGTCACCCAGTTTAGCTGCTGAGCTAAGCTTAGGAACAGACAGTACACAAGCTTAGTACCACACCCCAGATGACCAGCAGGTATCACATAGTGCACTCTGTGTCATCTGTTCTCTATGTTTCATATCACTTTAACAGAGGCATGTTGATTAACAGAAGCATATTATTTTTGATGGTAGGGGTGGAGTGAGGAAGAGAACAAAAGAAGGAAACCTGAGTCCCAGGAACAGGGATAGTGCATTAAAAAATAAAAGCCTCTCCAAAAAAGAGAGATGCTGTAATATGCTGGAAAGCACTGGTTGTCCTCAAAACTTTTTCTTCTCTATCTGCAGTTTTCACTGAGAAATTAGTACTGCAATTACTCCAACTAATTACTGAAATCTGCACACAAAATCTGCATTCAAGGTTCTGAATCTTTCACTTGTGCTCATCAAAAGTGCAAAGGTGTGAAAAACTTCTGGTCTTTTTATTTATGTACTAGTGCCATTAAGTTTTTGTGCCATCATTTCTTTTTTCTACTTTTTTCTCCCCAGATTAAAAATAAATAAATAAATAAACCCTTGTTAATTGCATTTATGCTGTCAATCATTTAACTGAAAGAAGGAGAAGATATGTGAGGTGACCCTTTCTTTCCACATAGGGGATAACTTGGTTTGTGAAACTCACTGCCAGAGGACATGAATGGAGACAACTTTGGTCTCTTGGGGGACAGGTATATTGGTGCTTCCAAAGCTGGGTGCCTCTGAGAGGCCCTGCATAGCTTCTTGCCAAGAGCAGGGAAGGATCACACCCTCTATGTTGCATTACTTGCATGACTTGCATACAGGCATCTGTTCCCAGCCTCTGTCAGAGACAGACTCCAAGGCTACCCTGGCTGGGATCTGACCCAGCCTGACAGCTCAGTCATGTGCCTCTCAGCCAGACTCTGTCCCTGCCTCAGGCTCAGCAGCTCTTTAAAGGTATTCTCATGGCTTCAGGCCAGGTGAGAGCAAAATGACATCTGGCTGCAAGCCTACTGAGGAGGAAGATCCAGAATGAGAAGTTTGGCAAAATATGACCACCTGGACAAGACAGGTTCCTCCTCTAAAACGTAACCAGCAAAAAGCAGCTCCCTCCAATCTCCTCTACAGGCTCAAAAGCCATGGAAAAATAGCTAAAGCAGATGGCAGTTCCTGGGCAAAACTTCTGCAGTTGCACACAACACTTCTGGAACAGTGCATCTGCCCCAGCCCTGCCTGGTGCCAAAGCCACGTCCCCAGCTTGTCTTTAGCTCCAGTCCAGCACAGCTGACAAGAGCAGTGAGAGGAAGTGGGCAAAGCATCCATTCTTTTTTTTATTCATTTACTTTAAAAACCTGTTTATATATATATATATATATATATATATTTCTGCTGAAGGCCTGCTGCTTTTTTTATGTCTCACTTGTCCTGAGAAAATGGAAAAGCCTGAGAGAGGATTTTGTCTCATGGTGGAGGTGTGGGACAATTTCTGACTGCTGTTGCAGGAAAGGTTGTTATTCTTATTAAATCATCCTCTCTGCAATATTATGCAGCATTTGTGGACTGCTGCAATTGTTTCTTTGGCAAATGCTCATATTAATATAAGCAATCTCATTGTTCTAAGGTCATCCAGGAAACCAACAGCCTCCCATTCCTCCTGACCCTCTCAGTAGTTTCCTGCCTTTCCTGTGCTCTTCCTAAAGCACTTGTCCCATTTCTGCACAGCGTGGCCTTGGGGAAGCAAGCTGCTGAGAGACTCCTCTTGTAGAGAATCCCTAAGAAACAAAAAGTTCTCCCTAGAGAACTTAGCCCCTTGAGTGCAGCATCCTTCCCAAACAGCTAAACTCCTGTAGAACCTTTTTGCTGCACTCACTATTGCAGCTCTTTGTGTCCCTCTGAGCATGAGGAAGAAGAAGAAGCAGCAGGTATTTCCCTGAGAACAACTTTCTGACCAGCAGCAGGGAAAGTGATCCATACCCTCCACAAACTGCCACCATCTGCCTTTCAAAGTCATATCATGAGTCTTTTCTGCACAAAGAGATAAGAGGAAGACTGGAGGGATACTGGTTGGTGGCAGTTCACTGGGACCTCATGGCTCACCCTTCCAATACACTGCTAAGAACAATAAAATTAGGGCATTACAGAGAAAGCTGCAGAAGGTAGTTGCCCTCTTGAAGACTGGTGCCTGTCCCAGGATAAAGAAGGGAATGAAATGGGGACAGCTGGCAAGAGGGGCAGAAATCAGTAAGATCTATTGTGGGTGTGGGGAACTTTGACCTATGGCTGGCCTCTGACTGGGACCTTGCAGATATTTGGAAGGGTGATGATATTTATGTTTTGCCAGAAGCATGTCCCCAGGGACAGGACAACAATGAGCCAAGCCTTGATACTGGTAGCATATTCACCTTGTTGTGCTGACCAAGTCACAAGTAATTGTGTTGATTAAACAAATACCCTGACAGAGCTGAGAAGAGCAGAGCAGCTGCAGGCATGTCTAATGCCTGTGCCAATGGAAGCAGCTCCAGAGAGCAAACAGGGAAGAGGAGAGCTGCTGGCATGTGAAGGGCTTGCTAGGGATGGGCCTACAGACATGGAACTGCAGCAAGAGGGAATGCATAGCCAGGTGAAGGGAGGGGGAATTTCCACAGAGCACTAGAAGATCTTATAAAACATTCATTAAATGAGGTTTCCAGCAATTGTCAGCACTTGAACTATAAGGCCCAAATGCAATTGAAAAACTACCTTTTGCTTTCATGTGAAATGGTAAGTGCACATCAAACACTTTAATCTTCTGCAGTGACTAACTATGTGGAAATCTGGAGGTCTATTTATATCAAAACTTCCAAAGGATATGTTATCTCTGTGATTTACCCCCACTCCTTCCCCAAGGGATTTTTCTTTCATGTCTTCTTGCACCATCTCCATTTATTTACCAGTGAATATCACTTCAAATGAATTCAGTAGCAGGGATGTTTATAGAAATAGCACATTTTCAGTGACTTGTGGATAACACAAAGTGAATGTTGTAAAACACAAGTGTGTTTACATTAGAAAACCAATAACAGACTGGTTAACAGCCAGTAGGCGTGGAAGAAAATAAGAGACTTGTTCATCCACTCCAGAGCAGCCTACAGTCTTGATTATCCAAATTCTCCTTAGTGGTTTTACCTCTTTTGTGACAAACCTGTTTCCAAGTAAACTTCAGACCAAGGCTTTTTCACTGAAAGTACCCAGAGCATCACTTGAACAATCATTTGAATAGCTACCTTGAAAATACATTATTCTGGACAGAGCAAAATAAAGTCAACCTTTTCCAATAAGCAATTTGTAATAAATTATTCAATGACCTCTAATCAAAAGTGAGTAGGCTGAAGTAAAGAAAAATAGCTCAAATCAGCAATTAATCTGTTATATTAATGGAAGGAAGTATGTCTGACAAGGGAGTAAAATGAACTTTCCTAAAAATTCTCATACTTTCTTGTTCCACTTTGGAGAGGAATGATTTAGATAGTAGTTTCTTTGACAAGTAGCATTTGCTTCCAGGTCATCCAGCTGCTTGGTGGTTAGAAAATAGGAACAATGTGACAAAAGAAGGGGCAAACTTGTTGCCCTCTTCTGTAAGTGAAGTTTAATTTAGCTGATGAAGCCTACATCCCTTTCCTGCCCTATGGAAGCCCTCTACCATCTGACCATCAGGTTCGACTATGTAGCTGACACACAGAGTTTAGATGACTCTTTATGTTGTGTGAATGGGATGGAGAAAAGGGCAGCATCAAAGGAGTTTAAACTCTCAACAACAGAGTGCATTCACAACCCTCTTCTGGCCTTGCCCTCATGCCTTAGCAGAGAGATGAAATCTCTCTAACCCCTACAAGTGCATATGCAACTCTGCAGCACCTCCTCCCCTTCCTTCCTCCCAAGTGACAGTGTTCACCATGTCTGGTCTCTACTCACAGATGCCTGCAGTATGTCTGAGGCTCTACTTTTTAGCATGCATGCTATTGCTGAACCCAAATTGTTCTATGAAAGCAACACACTGGAAAAAAGCAAGTCCCAGCATCCAGCCATATGCCAGATTAAAATTCCCTTTCCAGAGCCTTGCAGAGATGGCTTGATAAAGTCTAGGAGACACTGAACTGGTGGTTTCACAGGTGCACAAACTTCCCTGCCACTCTCATACCAATACAACACCCCAAACCAAAGTAGACATTGATCTAAAAGAGAATCCTCTGGATCTGTGATATTCCTCTTTCCAAACCTAAACCAGACAGGCATGTAATGTTCCATCCCAGTTTCAAATATGAATAATTATATCCCTCAGAGCTTTGCCATATAATTATGGACACCTTTAGAGAAACCAGATATCCTTGTAGGTTTGGATTAAACTGCTTGCAGAATGTTTACAAAGAGTACAGTTATCTCCTTCTGTTGTTAAACCCAAACACAGTAGACATCACTCACATAAAAAAAAGAAAAAAACACTCTTCCAGGACAATTTGTGTGAGGATCTTCAAGGCTTCTGACAATCCAAGAGAAGTACAGGCATTGAAAAGAGTACAATTAAGAAGTGAAAACAGCACTGCCAAAAGTATCCCTATTTCACTGACAGAGTACATGCAAATAAGAACACTGCATCCTTGTTTCTTCAAGGCAAAAACCCCCTTCATGCTAGATGAAAGGAGTTTCTAAATTATAGCTGTAAGTTTTTAACAAGAGTTCACAAGGTTTCCTTCCTTAAGTACTGTTTAGATAAGGTACTTTAAAACAGAAATTCACTCTTTCTCAGGTTCAAACAAGATCATAGTTTCCTGTCATTCCAAATTTCTCTGACAACCCTTTCAGTGAAGAAATTTTTCCTAATATCCAACATAAACCTCCCCTTTTACTACTTGAGGCTGTTTCCCCTTGCCCTATTGCTTATTACTTGGGAGAAGAAACCAATGCCCATCTCTCTACAACCTCCTTCCAGGGAGCTGTAGAGAGTGATAAGATCTCCCCTGAGCCTCCTCTTCTCCAGGCTGAACAACCCTAGTTCCCTCAGCCACTCCTCATAAGACTTATGCTCTATATTACTTGAGACTCATGCTCTCTAACTACCACAATAATGAGCCAGGAAAGAAATCTGTGGTGGTGTCAGCAAGGTCTCACATCATGCCTCGAAGAGAAGAGCTGTAGAATATTGTAGGTTCACCTCTCCAACCCTCTCTATTCCTGAGCTGTAATTTTGCCTCATCCATCAAGTGAGAGAATGGTGGAGCATCAAGGGCTGTAGCCTTTGGGAGTAAGAGGTGGGAGGATGAGGTTTACTGGAAAGCTGCTCACATTTCTTCCAAGTAATCCTGTCTGCTTCCAAGCAGATTTCAGAAAAATATCAGTGTTCTGCTGAATAGCTTTAATGGGATTACCTTTAAGGCTTCTCTAATAAGTGGTGTTATTAAGTTGTCTGGCTCATATGGAGGCTTATGCATAACCATGGGCACTCCCCCTTTTCCCTGGTTTTGTTACAAATTGGAATTAGTGTCTACTTGGTGTTGGGTTTCGTGTTTTAAGGAGGATTGGGTTAGAGGAAAATCTTTTGGGATAAAGCCCTTTTTAAAATTTTGCCTCTGTTAAAAAAAAAATCCTTTTCTTTCAGCCTATGAAACATGTTCTAAAAGGGATTAGAGATGCTGTTCAGTACAAATCTGCCAGGAAGTCCAAATCAAGATTTCACAGATCAAACACCAGTACAAATGATTGCAAAGACCTAAGACTTTGCAGGAAAAATAAAATTATCTTGGATTTCTGAAGGCAGTCTGAAAGTCCAGGAGAAGTCAAAAAGAGTGGGCAGAGTTGGAAGTGATGTAATTCTTTCAGCCTTTCAAGGTGAGTCATTAAAAAAATATTTATATTTAAAACACACTTTTTCAAAAGTGAATGCACTTAGAGAGCATTGACTGCTATGTTTTGAAGTTGATGGAAAGCCTCTCTAAAAGTGAAGGGGAAAAAAGACTTAAATCCAAGTTCTTGATCCCTTCAAAATAAATTGCAAAAAAACCCCAAAACATATCTTACCCTAAAACCAAAATACATTATGACAAGATGAATGAAGAGTTGTTAAAACACAGGAAACCTTCACCCCAATGAAGACAACTCATGGAAATGATAGAAAACCCCAGAGTTACTGGATCCAGATAAAGTTTTCCTGGGCAAACTTCCCCAAGGTATTACATTTAAAGGGTCTACACTCTTGTGGGACATTCTGCAGTAGCAATGGTGCTCATCAGAAAGGTTATAGCTGCAGCCTTATTTATCCAGGGCAGGAGGCAAATGGGCCCAGACTCCAGAACAGTGACTGCCAACAAGTTTTAGTGCAAAGCAGCATTATTCTCCCTCATTTATGGCTGGTCCTCCTCCACCTCTGTTGGCAGCAGAACCTTTTGTTGATTCTAAAAGGTGTCTACTTTGAATAGTTTCATGTGGCATTGCTGAAGGAGGCAGAGCTATTGATTGCTTCAAAACCTTTTATTTTAATTCACTTTCAATCATTAGGCTTGTAGGAGAAGCTGCTCTCTACATGGCTACTGTCACTGGAAATTTTGGTAGGCTTTTGGATGTGGAGGCCAAAATCTTAAGTCAATGAGGTTTCAGGCAATGATACTTTAAATAAAATAAAAAAATTGATTGCCTTAGAAAAACAAGGAACAGTGATTTTTCTTTGAGGTCTCCATCTTGATAAGTGGGATCTCATATGAAGCTGGAACTTCAAGTGGGAGGATCCTAATAGAGCACCAGAAACCTGCGTGGGCTTTATTTTTCACGTGGGAAATAGCCCAGATGAGTTTTAAAACTGCAGTAAAAGGAATTGAGCAATTGCCAAGACTTGGAGTCATGATCTCAGGATTTCATTCAGGGAGCAAATACCCTTGAAACTCCCATTATGGTTTGTGAATCAGCTGCTCTCTTACTTTCGTAGAGATATCATCACTACAAATAAAAACCTTGAATCCCTCGAGAGATCAGAGGATTCTGGTCTGTGTTCTCAGGGACCTTTGTTTTCTGGGGTGTGCAGGGGATTCCTGCTCTATTTCTTGGAAATGGAAGAAAAGGCCTTGGGATTCACTACACCAACTAGTCTCCTTGTTTGCTCAATATACACCTGACCTTTCCTAGCTACCTGCTAGAAGGAGGAGTTCAAAACAGAAGAAACCACATTCTGGTAGCCTTAGAGCCACTGCTCAGCATTCTAAGCTGTGAGGAATTTCACTGCTGCCAGGGAGACTCCTCATGCAGAAAGGTGTTTTCCAGTACATGTAGTGCCATCAAACTCTCACCCTACATATATCTAGTGTGGTATGAAATATCCTCTACAGCATCAATTCAGCTTGAAGATGCCAATAATGGAGGAAAAACAGATTCTGGAACTGTGGGATTCTGAGGTTTCAGGACATATTTGATCTATTTCACCTCTTCATGCAGCAGAAGGTGAAATCATTCTTTTTCCAGTTGCATTGGAAAATCCATTCATGCCCAGGTTTTCTGTGTTTTTCTAGTGACTCCCAATAGACATTACCAAACCATCATCACTGCTGAATTTCCAGGCAAAGATATTGGGCCTGAGGTAAAATGGAGCTGCTTGAGAGAAAGAGTGCTTTCTTTGGGATGAATCCTTTCAAAATAGCATGATTACTGTATTTGAAAAGATCAAAGAAAGGTTCTCCATGATTCATTTTTCATTGGCTTCTCAATATGTGTGTTTAAACAAACAAAGAGTTTGAAAAATAGAAACACAATAGAGTAGAATTTTCTTAAGGAACTTAGGTCCTAAGAACTACATTCCTCTTTAAAGAATGATTTATACACCATGAGCACACTGAAACCCATCATGCTTGTGATTCAAACACATTTTCATCCACTGTCCTGTGTTTCTAAATGGATGTACAAGCACTGAGTCGTTTCTGAAAGCAGTTCAGCTTTTCCACTCAGTGGTGTAAGTATATTTACAGACAGAGTTTCATCTCTTTCTCTGATATTTGAGCACCTTTGTTGCACATATTGTCACAGACAGAACATTAGAGTTGTTTATTTTTCTGGGTGTGGTAGGAGTATTGTGGCAAGAAAAAGGTTGTGCTTACTTGTAGAGATAAATAGAGATCCTTTATATATTAGGCAATACTTTCTCCCAAGGGGAAGAAGCTGGCTATGATCAAAAGAAGCTGGGGACAACCCCTGGCAGTGATAAATGAATACACAGATGGGGAAGGAAGGGCTTGCTGCTACAAATTCTTTTGTTGTAATTTCAAGTGTCAAGATGCAAAATTCAGCAGGACCATTCTAATATCTGATCATGTCTGGGATGCTCTGATGACCTTTCTCATTCTGTTTTCTGTGAGAAGGATGGAAAGTCACAAGTGGGAGTAATAGAAATGTCTTCCACCAAAAGGACTCTAAATCTAGTCCTTTTTTAGACATGCTAAGAATTTCCCTTTCTGCTCCTCACAACCCGTTTACATTCCTAATCTTCATGTGGTGCCTATTAACAGAGCATAAACATGGAATGTTACATCTCTGTGTATCCCAAGCTATCTACAACTCTGAAGGATTCAGGAAAAATTAAACAAGAGAGCAGGCAGACTTCCAGAAATAACACAGCTTTAACAAACACATGAAGTATTTATAGAACATGTAAAGAACAAAGGAAATACAGTGCTTCCTCCACGTACAGCTTCTATCACTGTTTCAGGAACTTGTCCCCTTCCATGTTGTTACTCTGAGGACAGGAGCCACAGCTAATATACCTAATAAACTCCCCTGGATTAACCTGATTTTATTAAGAATACACATTCCAGTAACATATGAATGTCAGTCCCTAATGGTTAGTTACTTTAGCTCAGGTTTTGATAAAGGAATCTTACAGTAAACCTTTTAGCTGCTGATAGGTGAGGCTTACTGGGAGCAAAACTTAAGCCTCATACTAGAGCTTGCCTGATCTCAAAAAAAAAGTAAAAAGATTGAAAACTGGAGCCAAAAGCTGACTTTCCCTGAAAAGTTTGAGCTGGTTTTTATATCTATAAAAATGAATATGGAAAAAATTCTAACAAAGAAACCTATTTGATTTTTCACCTAAGTCAGACTACGCACAAACATACTCAGGAATCTCTCTTGCCTGGGCTAATGGAAATCTTTAGGCAACTTTATTTTAGCTGCTGTGAACAATCTGCTACAATAGAGTCAAGTGCAAAGTGTGTTGTAAAAACTAGAGCTGCTTATAACCTGAAGGGCAGGTATGAATCCTGTTTAATTTCCTCATTGCTGTTCATAGAGCAGTGATTTCAAGAATAGAAGCCTGATGTGCAAACATAGCAATCCTCTCCCTTTTATCATCACATCAGAACAAACCAGACTCCTTTTCCAGCTTCACTACCATGTTTGGAAGTGAGAGAAAATTTTCTTCCTAGTGATGGAGGGACTCCTGACAATCCAGAGCTGCCCAAGCTGAACAAGAACAACAAGAAGTCTCTTTCAGATTTCACAGATGATTTGTTTCAGTATTTCTTGGCACTGAAAACCAGGAGTGGTTGCTCATCACATTATCCTTGCTAATTGGAAAGGCACCACAGCAGCATTGTGGCTGGTGGTACTGGAGGTTTGCTGGCACTTGAGAGCAGGAGAACCCAAGGGACTCAGAAGAAAAGTCAACACTTTCTTGACAGGGAGCTTGCTAAAAATAAGTGGTTGTACACATTCACAGAGATGCAGGCCTGGTTGTGAAAGATTCATGCACATGGAAAGGAGCCAGGTTTGCTGGATATGTTAGGTCATGGCAATTAGCTCAGGAGCTGCATTCCTCATGGTGAATGGTGCAAACATGTTCTGGAAAATGGAGATATGTGTGGAAATAACTTGATCCCAGTTTTATTCTGAGATACCATGGAAGGTTTAGGATGTTTGATAATGATATCTAATCTACTATGGGACATACAGACACAAGGCTAGAAAACAGGAGATATAACAGTAGATGACCCTTCATTACTGAATAGGTATTTAAGTTGTATCCAGCAAACCAATTTCAGACAAAAAATGGAAATCTATCCTTAAAATCTAGTGAAAATCGTGGGCCAAATTGGGGTTGTAGATGCTCCCTATGTCTAAAATAACTCCATTAACTTCTCTCTGGCTCTCTAACTGTTAAAAGTTCTTAAAATACTTTGCCTATTTGTCAGTATATCAGTCATCATTTTGATAGTCACACTTGGAACTTTTATTCTAGCCCAAGGAATTAATTTTTTTTCATGCTGGAGATATTGTTGCATCACCTGATTGGTGAATAGATCTCTAATCAGTGTCCTTTAGCTGTGTGAAGGAAAGAGACACATTAAATAATGATGAAGGTTTAAAGATGATGGAGTTCCTTTGAAAACCCTGTCATTCTCTAGGTAAAATGTCAGAAGTACTTCTAAGGGAGGATCATTTGTTATGATCTGCCTTTGCAGCAATACTTAAGCCTAAAAGGACAGGATTAAGAACAGATTTCTATCTTTATAAAAGATCTCAGCAGTTTGCCATGCAGAGAAGCAAAGCTGGAAAGAAAATAATCTGCAGAAGATGAAATATCTTTTGCAATTCTTGTTTTCCATGCTGTCTGTGACTGAACTCTATTTAGGTGAAAATAGAGCCTTTTATATCAATTTCTCTGTTGCTGCTTTTTGTGACTCCCCTGCAAGGTCACAGCCTATCATTAAGATGCCACTGTTGCCATGGCAATGTGTCTGCATTCCTGGACTGGGCATGCCAAACTCCAAATGGGACCACTTGAGAGAACTTTGGTGATGAAGGTTATTTAGTCACTGGGGGTACTGAAATATAGCAAATGCAGCAAGAAAAATGACCTGTGAGAAGAGGAGGGAATTATCTGCAGAAGGATGTGCTTCAGTTTGCCTCAAGAGAGAAGGCCCTCAGTAATCCCTTATTAATGGGGCTTCTGCATCTCCTTCATGTTTTTGAAATGAGAGAAGGAATCCATTTCTTTCTTGGAAACATATGTTTCCTTTCTGAAACTTCCAAATCTTTGAACTGCCTGGGCAACAGCATATGTCAGGATGGAAATTCCTTTGAGGTCCTCTGCTCTTGTCCCTTCCCAAAGCCTGGATTGGGAGAAGAGAGCCAGGGAAAAGTAAGCCTTCCTTCAGGCAATGCCTGCATTTCTCCTGCCATTTCCCAGTTCAGGTTGTTCAGGCATGGTAACTTCCACTGAGTTTCAGGCCCTTTGCAAGCAGGATCTGCAAGAAGCATGCTGCCCTGCTTTTACAGAGCCCTGGGGAGGGGCATGGCTCTTGAGAAATGGTGATGTGGCAGCTGTCTGCAGTGAAGGAGCCTGCTGATAGGCACCAGGCCTAAAACGTTATCTTGCTCCTGGAAAAGGACCAGCTAAACTATACTAATGCCACATACAGCCCTAAATGTAAGCCATCAAACACTGTGAGCCAAGAAAATGCCATTGTCGTACTTCCTTTGTCCTAAATCACATACACAAACTTGTTCTCCAGGAGAAAGAACCTCTCCAAGAGGAGAAGTGGTAGATGTCCCATCCCTGGAAACCTTCCAGGTCAGGTTGGACTGGACTCTGAGCATCCAGATCTGGCTAACCCTGCTCACTGCCAAAGAGTTTGACTAGCTGACCTTTAAAGGTCCCTTCCAACCCAAAGCATTCTATGATTCTATAAATATGATAGCCTAAAAAGATTACTGTTGACCAGCCCATAACATTGATTCAGGTGCAGGTATTGACACCTCTGTAGTGATTTTGAAAAACACCAATGAAAACAAAACATAACACAACAGATCGTGGATGAGAATTACATTTGCTACTTCCAGGATGCATTTCTTTCTATCTAACAATCTGCACATGTCTGCTTACAATGCAAGTTAAACACAAATTAGGAAACTCTTAACTGTTTGCTCCTTGGGTTCAGCTGCTTACAATTTATAAAATGTCCAGTACAAATACTCTGGGTAAAACCCTGACACAGCTGATGGTCAGGGCAAGTGTTGCTGCTGACCCTCAGCTGGGCCAGAATCACCCATGTCCTGTTAACCTCTGAAAACACCATGCAACATGTTTGAATAAAGCCCTGGGCTCTGCAAAGACATTTATACCATCTCTGTTGATGCAAGAATGACTGAGTGAGTTACAGAAAACCCAAACACCACACACCACGTTTTGACAGCTACTCTGTTAGCCCAGGTCATGCATGCAGCATGGGTTCAGGCAGTATTTCAAAGAAATATCATTTGAAAGCCAGGGCTCCTTTCTGTCCAGACCCATTAAAGGAAGATCCTATCAGCCACAGGAGAAGGCACCTATGACATTGAAAGCTTAGCAGAGACCAGTGACCTGCTATCACCAACCATGCACAGACACTGCCCTCTGCCCTGTGTGAGCAAGATCAGCACAGGCAGAAGAATCAGCAGCTTGCTTTATGGGATGGAAAAGTCTGAGGATAGGATGCTGCCTGCCTTTTTTCAACATGCATAGGATCATATTTTTGGAAAGGTCCTCTGAGATCATTGGGTCCAACCATTAACCTAACACCACCATGCTCACTAGTAAACCACATCCCCAGGTATCACACCTACAGGGTTTTTGAACACTTCCAGGGATGGTGATTCCACCACTTCTCTGGGCAGCCTGTGCCAATGCTTGATAACCTCAGTGAAGAAATTCTTCTTAATATCTAATCTGAACCTCCCCTGGCACAGCCTGAAGTCTTTTCCTCTAGTTCATGAGTGACTTGGAAGAAGAGACCAATCTCCACCTTGCTACAACTTCTTTCAGTTGTGGTAGTGGAAGGTCTGCCCTGAGCCTCCTCTTCTCCAGACTAAACAACTCCAATTCCTTCAGCCACACTTCATAACACCTGTGCTCTAGACCCTTCACCAGCTTTGTTGCCCTTCTCTGGGCACACTCCAGCACCTCAACATCCTTGTTGTAGTGAGGGGCCCAAAACTGAACACTGTATTCAAGGTGCAGATTTGTTTGAGGCTACTAACTAGCTACTCCAAGGCCTAATGTACCAAGATCTGACCACAATATTTTAAAACAGAGTTATTAGAAGGAATATTCACAGCACAGAGCTTGCAGAATGGCTAACAGCTTGAAAGGAACTGTGCTGGAGAAATTGGAATAGGGCTATAATAATGTTTTATACTATACTCATTTTTATGATGCCTGCATAGCATATTGGAAGCAGCTGTGACATTTTTGAACATGGGGAAAATGTGATGGACCTCTTTATTAAAGGGGGTTAAGAGCCCCAGGTGGTCTGGAGATTTAAAGACCAGGAAATACCAGAGACAAATGAGAAAACAGGATGATCTAAGCCATACCAGCTCAAACAGATTTTGATGATAAGGCACTGTTATATATCTCACAATCTAAACTGGATATGTCATTGTAGGGACAGCATTACTGAACAGTATTAAGGGTGATAATTACATAGCCCACGTTCCAGAGATGAGATGCCCTCTCCACACAGGTTCACCAATCCCTGCTATACACTGCTAGCAAACTTGCAATTCTTTAAGAGCACAGAAATACCTAGGATTTTTATATCCCTCAGTTATAAAGTCACAATAATTCATAGACTTCATGAGAGAGTGTTTCCTTGCCTGGAATTGAACCCTGAGGAGTCTCAGCACATTCAGATCAGTGCAAAAACTTGGAGTCAAGTTCTGCCTTCACACAATACACAGACATGCCACTTAATACCAAAAATCAGGCTTTCCTATCAGTCATATTCTGGGGGAGGCACACATGAAAGAGAGAGGCTTTTACATGTATCTTAGTCCATCATGCATCTGTAGCTCATTTTGCCCTGGAAGCCTACCTGTTATGTCAGATTACTGGACTTCATCCAGCCTGATAACAGAATTTCATCATTTATAGTTATTACTGAGGAGCTTGTTTAGCAAGACAATTGTGAATTCCTTACAGATAATCTCCACATAACTGAGCTGAACAAAAACTCTGAGTCAAAATGGCTGAAAAATTTGAACAGCAGCATAAATCCAAACCCTGTGTGTGTCAACTTTTTCAGAGCTCTTTTTGCAGGGCCCCAACATTGTGCTAGATTTTGTCCCATTTAGTCTCCACTGAACTCAAAATAGAGTGTTGTGGGTAAATAGCAGCAGAAAGGCCTAGTATTTGACCAAACTGAAGGCAGTGGGAAAGCTGCCACCCACTTCAATAAGGCCATGATTTCTCTGCAAATATCTCAGCAGCCTACACACACACATAATGATGCTACACAAATCTCAGCCTATGTTCTGCCCCCCCAGGCATATCTGCTGCTGGCTCTTTGTTTGTTTGCAAACAGACTCAGTGCAGCATCACCCACACGAGCTTTCATGAAGCAGGTCAGCAATGGATCATTATCACTCCTGCCTGCAGTATCAGTGTAGAGCAACACACTCAGTGGCCAGTGGGTTACTCATTTTTGTACTGTCTGGAAATAGCAATATATGGTTAAGAGTTGACACATAAAGCCTAGTTATGGTGGAGTGGCTCTGCTCAAAATACAGGATCTCCATTTGACCAGGAAGACCTGGGAGTTTCAGCTCAGAGTCAGGATGAGAAAGGGAGTCTCTGAAATTTGTTGTGGAGGAAGAATTCTGGAAAATACCCCATTAACTACAAAAGCATGTAACTATGAGTACAGTGGAGCTGCCACAAAGCCACAAACCTGGCAGCTCCAGGGACATCTGCTGCTGGAACAAGCCTGAAACTGTTGTCCCAGCATGCAAAGTAGCCTACCATAAGTGATGCCAACAAAGAAGTTCAGTCTAAGCATTCACCTTTTGAACTCAGGTGGAATTTTGATCAGTATTTGAATAGAAATTCATGCCTTCACCAAAAATCACTTCTGAACAGCTTTAAGAAATTACTTTTCATACACACATAGCACCAAGTTATGTCTTTCAAGGAAAAAAAAAAATGGTTCTAGTGGTAATTTCTTCTAGAAGTACTTGTATGCTGAATTTACACCACAGAAAAAAGCAGAATCAATCCCTCTTATAAATTTCTGCTGTTTAGTAATTGCTTGCTGACATAATTCAACAGTTATGTTTCTTCTATATACCCCAAATCAGCTGCTCAGCTATTGCAATTTCATACTAGAGCAGTCTGTGAAGGTTCTGGCAAATAGACTGATGTTCTGGATGACCAGAAAGCTTCTTAGTATTCTCTCTATTGAGACTACTTTGTTCACAACAGATAAAAATAAATCCTCTGCCCTTTTAGTGCTGGGAACTTGCTATGAATTTAACCCTCTACCTGTCAAGGAAGAATTATTACATGAATCACCTCACAATGTTTTTTTGAGCAAGTACTTCCTGATAACAACTGGGCAAGATATTTTTGCTAAGACACTGTGGGTTTTATAAAGCTTTCTATGACACTGGACAAGAAAATGAATGTACAATAAAAGCAAAACAAGTACATGCACATAAACATGGATCAAAAGTTTTCATCTGCTTTGAAATACCCATCTTAGGTCTCATACTAAACCTACCAGCTAGAAATTGCAGGTCTAAAATCTGTTTATGCCTTCTGATTTACATCTGAAACTAAACAACCAGTCTGTGTACCTCTAGAAAATGACAACATAAAAATAATCAGACTTTTAATTTTATGGCTGTCATGTTATCAGTAAGTGTTCATATGCATTGTGGCTCTTCTTTACAATAATAGTACATTGTCCTCTTCTTATAATCTGATAATTTATGCTACAATTGCAATTGTCAGTAATGTGGTGTCATTATGTGCAGTTTAACACCTGACACAACAGTTTCAAGAACTGCTTTGGATCTAAATCCAATATAAACAACGTAGGTTGCCATTTAATGCTTAGAAACATTTATGCCACAAACATTAACAATGAAGTCTTTTCACTCTCCTTTGCACTGCTTAAAGAGGCATGCTGATTTTGATGTTTCTGAAAGGGACAGAAGTAATCTGGAATGTAAGGCACCTATTCAAGATAGGGGCTTTGTATTCAATACTTTTTTGGCTGTGACAGTTTTCATGATTACCATCTTCTTTTAGAATTGCAGTTTGGAATATTAAGGTTTGATCCTCTTCCAATAATAATTATTTTCTCCACTAGTCCTCCCAATTTCATTGTCACAAATATCTAGAAATCTATTACAAGTAGGTGATAAATGCAAGCTCATTTGCATTGTCATTTTAATTTCTTTCCACCTTTTCTGTTTATGTATCACAGACCAGTAGAGACTGATTGCTAACCCTTACAAATATCTTCCAAACAGTTTCCATGCTTAATTATTGATCTTAATTATTGATTGTTCCTTTGTAAGTAGATCATTGCATCTGCTCAGGTCTCCAAAATGTAACTTGTTCTGGTGGGTGAGAAGGGCCTAAGGTATACTCCTCTTTGCTGACTGATTAAATACCACTTTCAAGTAGTTTTCTTGATACAAACAATTACTATGAACTCAAATTTTGTTTCCCATGATTATTCTGTAGTATTTGCTTCAAATTCCAGCCAGTGCTCTCCTTAATTTGAGGGGCTGAGGAAAGGGATTTCCTCAGGAGAGGGATTCAGGCACAGCTAGAGATGATTAATTTAAAAGCCAAGCCCAGGAAGTATTGTTCAGGTCTGACTTTTTGACACTTCTAAAGCTACTTGGTTGTGGAAGATGTTCAACCACTGAAACACTAACTACTTTAGAAGTTCACTACCTGTTAGGCTCCTACTGAACAGAGGCTAGTGTGGAAGGTGGCATGGGTTAAAGGAGCTTAACCAGCAGAAAAGCAAATACTAACCAGCAGATTTTGTTTCTATAAACACAGGCTGGTGCCAACTGGTGACTTCATGTCTATGGAAAACTTTAAATATTCATGTCTAAATTAAGCCTTGGAGATTTTATTTGAAGTGATGTTTGCTAAAATATTTAGTAGGGCAACCGGACTTGTGCCATGGGTGGGAGAAGAAAATCCTGAGTAGAAGCAAAGAGAGAACTGACCTTCCCTGGAGCAAGGACATGACACATTAGCAGCAGTGAGGTTTGTGGTAGACCTGTCTCTTGGACTCCACCAGCACAACTGCCAGGCTAAGCAAAGCAGTGAAGTTTAAACACCTAATTTCCCTCTTAGCTATATCCCTCAGTTTTCTTCTGAGGAAGAGGAAATCATGCTGGGACATAGATCCAAGACACACAACAGTTTCTCTGGAGAGGAAGAGTTCAGGCTAGAATTTCTCAGCCTCAAAGGGATTGTGCTCTCCAAGTCACCCATGCAGAGAGCCTGGCTTCCTGCCCAGGCCAAGGAGAGCTCCATCACCTGGGACACTGCTACAGGCAGGAGACTTTCAGTTGACTGGGTGCTCCCACTTCACATTTTGTACTTCTACTGGAGGTACTTTCTCAGTGATAATTTACACCTTCACTCCTACTCAGAAGAAACCTTGCTGCTCCCATTTCTGTCTTACACCACCTTACTGGATTAATTAGGGACTTGCTGAACCAATAGTGTCTTGAGTGGGGTGTTTGGGGAACTTCAGCTAAATTGCATTCCAATCTAGAGTCTAGGTGCCAGTTCAGAGCTGAAACCTTTTTTCATAGTTTATATATCACACTAACCTGGGCAGAGATGCTCTCAGCACCATGAATCTCTTGTTGCCACTCATCTGGAAATCAGAGATCTGTTAAAAACCTGCCTAGCTCCCTGCCTACTTCCCACCTTCTTGGCAAGGTCCTCTCCCAGTACTCTGGGACAGTGAACTGTCAGCTCTGGTTTGAAGCTTCCACTCAGCTCACCTGCTTGGGGAGCAAAACCCCAATTCACAGGCAACTTTGCTTCCCAGGGTCCTGCAGGCAGGGGGTCTGCCACGTAAGGAAAGTCCACCAAGCAGCCTCCTTCCCAGCTGAAGACCCACACCTCTAGGACAGTCAGTCAATCCTCCTCCCCCCAAGGCTCTGCTCCCTTTTGTGGAGAATTCAGAAGTGTTTGGGTTTAGGTTTGCATTGGAATGGCACCAAAAAGGTCAGACTCCAAATCCCCCACAAAAGAGGACTGTGTTTCTTTGCCCTCTCCAAGATCAACATCTAGGAGTCAGCCATGGTTGCTGGTGTTGTTTGCTGGTGGTTTTGCCCGGGCCAGCCTGGCTCTGCTGGGAGGAACAGCCCAAAGAGATGGCAGATCAGGAAGGAAAAGCTGCCAGAAATGGAGGTGCAGGGAGGAGACACTTTTTTTGCATTAAAAAAACCCATAGAATTACTCTTTCCAACAAGAAAAAGACATTACTTAAGCAAAGCAGCTCTGTATCACCTACCAAGTCTCCTCCACACATGCAGCCAGAGTGCAAAATCCAAGAACTACAGCTCCTTCCCACAAACCCTCCCCCAGCTCATCCTCCCCCAAATTTGAATGCATTCAAACTAAGCAAAATATAATTGCTTGGTATCTGTTCCACTCTCAGTAAAAGAGGTTAATCCTCCTTCCCCCCAAGCTATTTTCTCCTCTAAGCTTCTTATCACCTTCTACACCAACCACAAGATGAAAACACAGTTTTCCTACATCTCTGAAGTTTGCCCCTGCCAATGCTGAGAGGAGATTGCACTATTATAGGAAAGCAATTTGTTTCCACATCCTAAAGAAGGAAATACTGAAATAATGTAGGAAAAGATGATGAACAGTCATAGCTACTGTCCTCATTTCTAGAAGAGATTTATAGAATAAGAAGGGCAGTAGATTAAAAGACATCTACACACAAAATTTCCTGGGAGTTGCTGTCACCAGAAGAGAAAATTCAATTCCCAGGAGACAGCTATGACTTTACTGCATGCAGAAGTAAATGTAAAATTCATTTCTTTTAGTCATTTTTTCTCATTATTGTATCCTCTCTTCAGCAGCTAAGAAAAAACCCCAAACTTTTAAATTAAGCTATTGTTCATAATGTGTGGCAAGGAAGGAAGGAAGGTGGGAGTTTTTTGGGGGGGGAGAGGGTTATGTGTGTTTTGTTGTTTGGGATTTTTATTTAAGAAACCACAAAATAGAGACTATGATACCTAGAGCCATGCAAGAAATACAAGATAGCACTTGCCCATCCATGGTAGCCACAGATTCCTTACAGAGATATGCACCAACAAAGTGAAAACTCAATTACAGAAAAGCTTTCTCTGGCACCTAAGGACTCAGTCTTGGCTGCTTTTTAGAAGTCTCAAGCTCACAGATCAGGTTAATGAGATCTGCAGCCTCTCTGTCAGGAGCAATAGGCAAAACAGGTAAAGCTACACTTTAATGGTAGAGGCAGAATCAGAGTCTTCATCATTGGGGTTCCAAATGATGAAAAAAAAGACTTTTAAACATTTTGTTCAGTCTATTTTGTCAATAAAAACAGAACCTGAAAAAATTCTCAGTCATGCTTTTAAAATCAGAAAGAAGACACAAATACTAGTAACCACCCAGCTGAATCTACTACTGTAATGGGGAAAAGCGGGCTGCTCACACAGCAAATCCAGCTTCAGAGTGACATTTGGAGGCAGATCTGTATATGGGGCCAAACCAAAGCCCCAGGTGGAAACTTCTCCAAGGCTTGGTATGAATTCAAATGTGGATAAGGACCTACCTTCTGTTTCCTAGGCCCATATGAATGTCATCTTTCATCAATATGGTATTGCATCATAGAATGGTTTGGGTTGGAAGGCACCTTTTAAAAGTTATCTAGTTCAACCCCCTGCAATAAGCATCTTCAACTATATTAGGTTGCTCAAAGCCCCATCCAACCTGACTTTGAATATTGCCAGGGATGAGATTTCCACCAACTCTTTGGCCATCTGTCATTTGCTGCTTTTTCCTCCAAAAAGTCTCTAGTCTCTAGAATGGAATCCTTCAACAAGTTGATTCAGAGACATTATGCTCAGCTACCACCTCCATACTCACCCAAAAGGCTCAGGAACAGATCTTTCTTGACAGCATGCACATTTTCTGTTGTCAGCCTAGCCAGAAGACAACTCCTCTGTGCACAGGAGCCCCATGCTGTCACTTAAGGTTCAGCAGTTTAATGGCCTCCATTCATGTTCAAACACACTGGCAGCATCTACTAGGAAAGAAAACATCTTCCCTTTGCAATCTCTCCCTTCCACCTGATCCTCAGCTACAATGAATGAAAACATGACCTGTTTAATGTGCTTATCATATAAGTCAGAGCAGCTGTCTTATGTTTTTAGACCATGTTTATACTATCTAAATTAATCTAAATCTAATTAAATGTACTTTGGGCTGGGAAAAAAAAAGTTACCACAGAAATGAAAGCTGCAGAATGCAGTTAGAATATTCTGGCAAAGTGAAAATTCATTATCCCTCTGATTTATACAAGAATTGGAGGAAGTGGTGGGCAACAGCAAAAAATTCTTGTCCAGTAAGACAAATATTCCTGCAAAAAGCAGGTCATGACAGTTTCTCTAAATGGTAGTGCTATTTAGATAACTATCCAATTTTGCTTCTGTGCTAAAAGAATTGCCTGCCATAGGCTGGATCAACATTCAAGGCAGGCTTCATGATAAGGGTGGTTTTCAGAAGAAATTATCTTTTCTGCTCAGCAAAGCAGCAGAGGGGTCAGGTTCCTTCTGAAGCCAGAGCAAACAACCAATCAAGCTCCCAGAGCCTGGGAAAATTAATTACCCCCTCTCCAAGGTGGAACTGCTTTTCCTGCAGAGACAGCAAATCTTTTGTACAATTAAAAGACAATTTTCCAGGGGAAAATAGGGAAGAGATGGGAAATAAGCTTGGGAATTAGCAGTGAAGCTAACATTTCTCTCTCTCCTACCCAGGACTGTGTCTAATTTGGCTTTCATACATGAAAACATAGGGCATTTGCCATAGTAAAACTAGGATGATTTCTGAGGTTTTAAATTGTATGTTAACATCACACAGTTATTTATTGGCTATCATTTGGTATGGGTTAGCAGAGTATTTTTTCCTGAGCTGCAGGTTGCATGCTTGCAGTGTTTGCCTTTCAAATGTTGACTCTTAGCATCTGAAAGAAATTAACATCTCTGTGGTATTACGGTCATGCTCTTATTAATCATTTGGCAACCTTCCCTCTTCCAAAAACAAGGGATCTGCTTACTTCCAGGAGTGCAGCTTGCAGATCATTACCAACAAAGATGTAAGAAATGAGTGTTAAAGCATTGCTTCTAACACTCTGGCTAGGGTGTTTTACCAGCACACGTGTAACACAGCAGCGTGATGCCCATGCTCGTGGCTATCAACTCTTTACAACCTACACTTGGCTTTGGCACCCTTCTACATTCAATACTGAAACACTTATCAGAGGGGGAGTGGTACTAAAAATAATGAAAGGTTTCCTAATTTCTAGCAAGGAATAATGATTCATAAATAATTGATGCAATGGCAACAAATGCAAAATGATTAGAGGTGATTTATAGTTGCACTTTGTGGAGACCATTAAAATGTGCTTTTTCAGCCTAGGAAAATGAGAGGTGAGGAAGCAAACCTGGGTAATTAAAAATGCTAGGAGACTGAAAACTTATGCATAAATTATTCTCTCTCTCTCTCCACATAGTGTGGTTGGGGTTTGCTTATTTGTTTTTACTAGCAGGTAATAGAAACCACAGAAATGTCAGACTTGTCAGCCCAGTTTTTCCATTCAGAAGATTTGTTCTGTGTTGTCTCATGGAAGGCACAACTCAAAAGCTGCAGCAAAGAAGGAAAAGCACATTGTGGAACTTGCAACAGTCCAAGCACTGCAAAGGGAAAATGTTGAATCCAATGTGCTTCCTGCCAGACTTAAAGAGGTAACATTGCTAGTGCTGGGGAATGACTAAGAAACATTGAGTCCTAACAGTGACACTTAAATAAAATAAAATAAAATAAAATTCTCCATGTCTAGATTTGGTTTTGAGGAAAACTTGGTGGTTTTCTTTAAATAATCATAACTGTGTTCTGTCCAGTCCTCAAAATACAACATATTTGCTTGCTCTTGCTTTGCAAATTTCCAAATTATTCTGTCAACTTTGCATTCTGCTTTAGAGAAAAATCTGCAAAATGAAAAGCTCAGCAGCACATCAGTCCAAATGCACTTCTGCTGTGAATCCTCAGGTGCCTATTTTAACTATATTGAGACTATAGATAGTGATGCAGGCATTTCTTATTAAGGTTTTATTTTTGGGAGGGGGGAATTGAAAGAGAGGTCACTTGACTTTCAGGTAAGTTGTTATTTTGCCAGATTCCATATGAAGTGTTAAGTTCAGCACTGATCTGTCAATCTGTAGCTAAAACATGCTGCATTAAAATACATGAATGGGGATAACTAAATGCTGTAGAAATGAGACTCTCTTCCAAAATGTCAATAATTTTTTAAACAAAGCCATGAAAAAACCTCAAATCTTTATCAATTATATTCAGCAGCAACCTTCACAAGGTCCTGCAGCTGGTTTCAATTTTCAATGGCAGAGCAGATTCACCATGAATTGTACATCTCTTAATAAAGCCCCACTTTTCTGCAGCTCTCTTGGAACTGAACCATTGAAAAGACTTTTTTCACCTTCTTAAAGTATGTCTCAGGACAGCTGGAATTACATCACATTAACACTTTAAAAGGCACAGGTCAAAAATGCTTTTTCTGTCTTGGGAACCAGCTATACATGAAGGCTGATATAAAATCTCCTGCAAGCTCAGGTTCTTCACTGGAGCCTGGGTCATGTTCAGGCCTATCTGAGCAGGTGTGGGTGGACTCAGGTCCTGAGAAGTTGGGCAATGAATGGTCCTGTTGGCTCAGGGCTGCTCACTTGACAAAGTGCATATACAGCTAAAGGAGCACTTCCAAAAAGGAGAGAGCAGCTTTAATTCTGACAGGTTAGGAACATGCAATGTTTTTAGATAGCTGATGGGCAGAAGGACAGGTTTCTCCAGGCTGACAAACTACTTCAGACCTATATCTTCCCCAAATTCTGTTTATCAACTTCACACCCCACATCCTGGTTATAACAAATACAAAATAAGTAGGCTATGTACCTTTATTACATTACAATTTCCTGGTGTTACTGTTATCTCTGAAGACTCTGCTAGTCCTTATATGCAGAGAAGCAGAGCTCTTGGTTAATTTATTACCTATAAATTTTCTGAAATATGTAGGCTATTTCTAGATCAGAAAGCAATTTCAGGCTGCTCAGATGAGAGAGAAAATCTGTTTGTTATTCATAAACTCTTGCTGAGCAGCATAGGAAAACATCTTTTCAGTGCATAGCCAGTTCCCAAGCTGTTTGCTCCAATTATTCTCCCTTCATGCCACGTGGACACTTGGGTTATGCAGTATTTTTCTGCTTGCTGGCTGAACACATAGCAATAGCTCAACAAATAGTAAATGGTGATAACTGCTGCCAGTTATTTCTCTTCCAAAAAAGCCAGTGGTGTAGGCGTTCCTCACTAAAGAGCAGGCATGTGGTGGAGCTGAACCAGGCTGAGATGAGGCTTCAGGAATACTGGTTTTGCAATACTTGACCAGTTCTAAGCAGTTAACTGGATTTACACTGTAAAGCAGAAATCAAAGCTGAGAAAAAGGTGGCAGGTTGTGCTAGCTCATCTGGCTATTTCTCTTTCCCTGGTAGTACCTCCCTACTGTCCCAAACTGGTTTTAAGCCATATCATTATAGCAGGAGCTTCTGATTTCTTCAAGGACTGGAGGTTAGATTGACAGTATTTCTGTTTGATCAGCAGATGTGGAAAGAGCTGCTCTGTGTCTCTTCTGCTTACCTCTCCTCCAGGAACACAGATACATTCCATGCCTGCTGACATTGCCTTTTAAAGAGAGTCTTTCCTGTACTACCAGTGACAATGCACAAAAAGAAGCTTTGCCCTCAGAAAGATAGCTTCAAATGTCTCAGGCAGGTGAAAGTGGAGCTTTACCACTTTTGTGCCAAGCTGAATTCATGTCATTGCAGCTCCTTCCAGCAGGGCAGTTTGACATTGCTCAGGTCTAAATGGCTTCACTATCATGCCATTAAGTGGCTCCCCTTTTACCCTCCTGCCCTGTGTTGTTTTAGCTCCTACATGGAAAGATCTAGACAAGGCAGGCAGAAGCAGCTACAAAGAGATAGAATCATAGAATGGTTTGGGTTGGAAGGGACCTTAAACATCATCTAGTTTCTACCCCTCTGCCCCAGGCAGGGAGACCTTTCACTAGACCAGGCTGCTCAAAAGGACCAAAGGTCACAGGACCCCTCATCCTTTCCCTACACCCCCTGATAAGAAGTCCTTTTCAATCTTCCCTGTAGGCTACCTTTAAGTACTGAAATACCACAGAAAGGTCTCTCCAGAGCCTTCTCTTCTCCAGGCTGAACAACTCCAACTGTCTCAGCCTGTCCTCACAGGGGATGTGCTCCAGCTCCCTAAACCAGGACAGTTGTTCTCCTCTGAATCTGCTTCAACAGGTCCATGGTCTGTCCTTCATCCTACTGCAGACAGTCAGAGCCAGTCAGGGTGTGTACATGCCATCCAGTCAGCCTGGGATGAGTCCTTGCTGTTGGGAAAGTCCATACATACACTGCTTGCTTTCCCCTTTTCCTCCTTTATTGCCTAAACTGGGTTTACAACTGGTTTGAACATTCAGTAATAGTAAATCATTGATTACAAACATTTTTCTGACATTTAGCTTTTTATCTTTCCCAGGAGGATCCTAGAGCCAAAAACACTTTCAAGAAAACAAATGCCACCATTACCAGTTTTATTTCCAACCTTCAGCAGAGCACAACCACCTCTCTGGGAAGCATATCACCTTCAGGGATCACAGACATTACAGAAGCATTAAACTGCCTAGCTCAAGCCAAAAGCAGACAGACCTTTAATTTCTCCTCCTTGGAAGAGGAACTGGTAAGGGAAGGAACTCTAGGGAGGCAGAGCTGTGTGCATCAGGCTGGCTGAGGGGTTTTAGTTGGAGCAACATCACTACTGTTTTGTGGCTGCCTTTCCTTAGGTCTTGCTGGGTATCACAGAAAGCTGCCAAGCACATACAGAGCTTGAGAGGCACCAAGAACATTGCAACTTTAACAGTAAGCTCATAGTTTGTCATGTGAGGAGATAGGGATGAGTGGTGGCATTCCTAGGAGAGGGATGTGAGTCTTAAAATGGACTGCTGCAGTGCACAGAGCATGGCTTAAGAGATCAGTGTAAACAGGATGTGATGAGGTAGAGAAAGCATGCTCAGAGCAGTGGTGGGAGTTGGAGGAGAGTTCAAGATTAAACTTTTGCCAAAGAAGCAATTAATATGCCATCATTAATTTTCTCCTAAGCACAGCAGTGTCATTTGCTGTTTGTATTGTATTGGCCCTGAGCCACCCTTACCTGTCTCTTGAGTGAGATGCTGCCCTAGAAGTTAAGTGCAGCATTTGTAATTGCAGTGAACAAGAGCCTGTGAGACTGAACAGGCATCATGACCTCCCCTGGATGGTGCAAATCACCTACCAATCACTGTCCCACCTTCTCCATCTCAAACCTCTTTCTGAGGCATTTTTCAATCCACTGTCAAAAAAAACCATCCTAGACACTATTATTTTTTAATTACTCTCAGGATAATCTGGTCTCCTGCTTTCTTTCTGACTTTTTTGGAGATTCCACTTTCCCTGAAGCGTGTAACCTTCCAGCTGTCATCAGCCATCTGAGCCATTTCTATTCCTTAATGAATTTGCCTTAGAACCCAACACAGCTCCCAGATACTCTCATAGAGCTGACTCACTTGGTACATCCAGCTGCATGAGGCAGGAGCCAAGTGGTATATCCTAAAAATTAACAGAAATTTAAAACTTATATGTATATATAAATTTAAAATAAATAAATAGATAAATAAAGACATCCTTTAGAATCCCATTAAACCTTGGGAAATCTTCTTCTGAGTGTGTGCTTTAGGCAAACGACTGCAGGACATTCTGTGACAAAGTGATCAGGGTCAGTGCTAGAGTGAAACTAGGAATTTTCATATCATAAACTGTATTTAGTTTCTGCTCTGTATATGCATGTAGGAGGTTATTTACAACTTTCAAGGCACTCTGTCTGCCTGCATTGTATTTTAAGATTACTTTGTGCAGACACTATGTTGCTACTACCCCTGCCCTCTATAATTTCTGATAAGAGCAAAGGCAACACAAATTCACACTTCCAAAAGCACATGTTCAATGTTTAACCAGTCTGCTTAAGTTTTCTAGTGTGTATTTCTACACTTAAATAAAAAAAAAATGCTGAGCTTTCCAAACCCAGTTATTTAATGACACTTGTTATCAGATGAAAACATTTAATGTGAGCCTATATCCCTTCATAAATAAGAGAACTTCTCACTTTCTACAGTTTCTCACCTTGTGACCTCAGATTAAAAAAACCCCCAGTTTTTATAACAGGAACTCTGCCATAAGAGCATATTTCCACAGTATAACACAGCTCTTACTACTGTACTCTCTCAATATTTCCTGGCTAGTGGGGATTAAGAAGCAGTGAAACAAAACTATTTTTACAGGTTTGGTTGTCTGGCACACTTGCTATTTACTTAAGCTGGCAATTTATGAGAAAGCAGTCTCTCTCTCCCAGCACCTCCAACAGTGTTACTCCCACCATCCCACACTGCCAAAAATATGTGCATTTTTAGGGCAAGAGGATTGGGCTGGTTTAAACTCTAAAGACAAGTTAGTATCAGTATCATAATCTAACAACAATAAACCAAAGTTCTTCTCCTGAGGCACCCCCTTGCAGTCCCTTGGGCTACTGGAAATTCAGCAGCAGTCATGAGGAAGAATGTCACCCATCCAACTTGATCTGATCACCCACAGTTTTCCCATCCTGGAAAGTCCAGAATCCTTGCTCTACATCAGGAAGACACCACCACCTGAGGAAGCAAATGCTAGCCTCTTGTGAACTCTACCAAAGCTGAGCTGAGAGTGAGAAGCATGAAGAGAGAGGGATGAAAGCTCTCAAGGTCTTTCTAACCTACTCTGAGCTCTGGAGGGGCTGGTTGGTTTTGTGTTTGTTTTGTTTCTGCAGGAACAGACTGCAATATCCATGGAGATGACATTAGAACACCAGGAAACCCTAACAAAGATGACTGTTGTGGCTTGCTCTGTAAAAAGCAGATGTTTATTAAAATGTCAGCCAAATTACTTGTGTCACTGACTCTGAGGACAGTACAACAGTCCTGCAATGTTTAAATAGCAGTAACAACAAAAAATGGTCACTTATTGCTATTGAATGATGTCTGGGATCCTTATCAAAATGGTAATTTCTGTTCAAGTCTAAACAACAGGGAGATGGTTGGCATCTCAGTGGCTTAAGACTCCCATTTATTTTCAGTATTTAAATCCATAGGTCACACTGGTTATTAGGAAGGGACTGAAATTGATACAAGCTGCTTTATAGTTCTGACATTTCTATTTCCCCATGGATTGCATGAAAGGTTATTGACCTGTTCAGGGCTGAGTAAGCCCACAGAGAATGTTCTCTGGGAGACTTTGGCAGTAAGAGCTGTAGCATGTCTTCACTTCAGTAACATTGATCAGATTATTCCAATTACTGGTTGCTTTTGCAGTTTCATACAGAGGGAGAAAGGGATTTCCATTTACAACTCAATTCCCAGCATGCCTTACAACATGTTCAAGGTCACCATTATTTACTGTGTATCTTTGGTTCTCTCCCTCCACTCTTTCACACTGACACTGTTTGATCAATCACAGTTTTGCTGCCAGACTCCATGAATTTCAACCACACCAGCTTTGTCCAAATGTCACAGAAGAGCTGAGAGTGCTTTCTGAACCATGAAGAATCAATGTTTAAGCCATTGTCTGGTGGGATGATGTATTCAGTAAACAAGACTAAACTAGAAAACACTAGTGAACTCAGTTCCCCCATTTCAAGAGCTGCAAGCACTTGGCTTCATGAATCATTTTGTGTGGATGAAGTATGTGTATATGTTCTGGAGGCCAAATGGGAAGGAGCATGCTCTCTGAAAGCAAGTGAGTAGAGGCAGCAGCTGGGGAGCCCTCATGCCCCAACATACAACTGGAGGAGAGTGCCTAGCCAGAAATATTATACAGCTTACAAAATACCTTCAACTTCATAGATTTGAACCAAAGCAATTGGATTCCCAACAGGGTATTGTCTGTTCATTTCAGGGGGGCTTCTTTGAATGTTTCTCATGTTTCATATAAAAACATTTATAATGATGCAAGTCCCACCTGTAAATGATCTGGAAATCGATACTCCCATCAGGTAAGGTAATACTCCTCTTATTAACTAAAACAACCATATAACAATCTCAAAGTGCTCTTGAGAGGCTCCTGAGCAGAGGATAGACTGCTCCATTAGTCCTTCCCTGACACAGCAATCTGAAAGATCAGTAAATTAAGTGTGAATTTTCATGGGCAATGATGTTTATAGTTGGGTACCTTACACTCGTGCCTCAGTGACTGGGATTTGGTTAGAAACCTCAGTAGTCAAGAATGCATCCAATCTTGTTTTATACTTGGGAGAAACAAATCAGCTGTTACTGAAAGGTAAATATATATCCAGATGTGTTTATCAGTCACTGATTTGAGTGTTCAAGCATAAATAACCAATTTGCTTTGAGTGACATTTCTGACTCTTGTCAGGAATCACACTGGCAAGCTCAGGATGTTGAACAGTTTTGGAATGGCCACAGGAGACTTCATTTGCTCCTGTTGAATATCAAATGGATACACAAAATTGTGTTTGATTTTGTATTCTTAGCAGTCAGTGTCTGAAAACAAGAAAGAACCCAACTGAACCTCTGGAAAAGCTCATAGAAAACTAGGTATGCTCCTGGATGAAGGCACTGCAGTATTTGCAATATTACTAGTTGATACTGGGAACTGCAAGGTGCTCAATGCATTTGCACATGTGATTTAGTAGGATTAATTCCAGTCCATTCACTCTTTACTGGTAAGAAATTCTTCATTTCCTATAACTAAATGACTAAAAACTGCACTGTCACCAGAATGTCACAACAGAAAGGGTTAACATTTCTGGTTTACTACATTTGTATGAGTTTAAAATGACTTTTATGAGACAGCCTCATCTGATGAGCTTCTCTCCAAAGCTCAGGCTGATTATTTAAAAATATCAACCAATGAAACTGCCAAAACAACATCTTCCTTCTCCTTTTCCTCCTCCTCTGCCCAATGAAATGGAAAGCTCTACTCTCAATACCTTTTCATTTCAGTTAGAAACAGCATAAATCCCAATGGAAAGGCTGAATTCTTCCCATTTTGTAATTGGTTATAGTCACACAGACACCCAGTTATGTGACTACCTTTAACACTCAGCATTTAGTGGAGGAAAATCCAACTCCACATTTGTGTGCTTCAGATATATTCAAAGCATTGTCCTTATCAGAGTCATCCCAATCTCAAAGAATTTAAACAAGCTACCATTAAGCAGAGGAAGAAGAAAGAGGATTTACATGGCAGTTTGAGTGTCTGACAAGTATAACAAATAAAAAATTACTAGATCTCTACACTTACAAAGAATCATGAGTGCACCAATTCTGGTTTGAATGGTAGTTACTTGGCTGGTTTAAGATGCCATCTAGGAAGATATTTCAAGAGGACAAGAAGGGAGCATAGGTTACAGCAAGCCCTGCAATTCCTATTTCTGTCTGGAAGAAATTTTTGTCAATGAGAAGTTCTTGATTACTTTTTACCTGTAACCATTTGGAATTTCTCAGGCTCTCTCCAGAATTAAATATCAAGGCAAAGGCTTGGGATTACTGCCATCAATCCCAAGATATCCCTAATCCTTAGGCCAGCAACTGACTGTGTATTTTGTGCTCAGGCTGCACTAGGAAGGCTGCTCTGCTTTGTGCAGTCAGTGGGAGCAAAAGCTAAGACATGGGCATCATATTTCTTGGGAAAAGCACTCATGCTCAATAACCAAGAAGAATTTAGCCAGAACCTGCCACAACCCTAGTGAGCACCTTTGCCCCTAGTATTCTGATGTGGATTTTGAGAACGACCATCTCAGTTGCAGTGATTAACTCCAGAGAATGGTTCCCAGCTTTAATTTTATTTGGAGGTTAAATGCATCTCTCAAGCCTGGACTTAAGTTTCCAACAATCTTTGAAAGATGGACTTTAAGCTAAAACTTTCCCCATGGCTTTTCCTGCTACTGTCTAAGATACCCATGGTTTAATTTACAGTCTTCTCTGAATTTACTTCTCAGATATCAACCTTTTCTCATGCACCACAGTCCATACATAGGAACCTACCCAGTCCAGGAACTGGGAGCTCTCAGAGTTTGTGCTGCTAACACAAGGTGTGTTGCATCCCTGAGCCTACAGCCTGACTTACAAACCATGTGAATTTAATGGCTTTTCTTTCTGTGGGTTGAACTCATTTAGGTCAAAGTTTCTCTGGTAAAACAACAGGCTCCAACAACCTAAATGCTGTGTGATTCTGAGCTCACAGTGTGACTGCTGAAACCTTCTGTGTTTTATTTGAGTCACTAAGCTCCTAATATTCTTCATGGGAATTGAGGCACTATTCCTGTAACATGTGTTGTTTTCCTTTGACAAAACTCAGCAGGAGCTCCCTCAGAAATCAATAAAAACTTTTCAAGTGGAATGGACAACACCTACTCAGCTAATCCTGTTTCAATCTCCACACAGGGAACAGAACTGCAGCTCCTCCTTGTCTCTGTTTTCCCTGAGTTAAGCACACCAGATTCACTCCTCTGTTCCTTCATCAGCATTAGAATATGAATGAGTAAAACCTAACCATTTATTTTTTTAAAGCCCATTTTCTGTTCACTTAAATATGCAAAAGCTTATCCACAGAAAATGCTTTTGTGAAGTAGTGAGTTTCAATCCTCCTTCTTATTTTGTGCAATTCAAAATCTAAGAAAAATATGCCAAAAATAATCTAAGAAAACAAGAACATTGGTTTATTCAGGTCTCCACACATGCCTTATACCTAAAATGAAAGTGCCTTAATCTTAACAGAGAATTACACCTACAAACCCTACATTTAAAAGACAGTTTATGGTGTTTAGATTGAAATTTGTTATAAAGCTCAGCAGCAATATTTTTTGATCCCAAATCTCAAATAAAGAAATAAACAAACAAATAAATCAATTTCTAAAAGCTCTGATTTGTTAAGGGGGTACATGATAATGTCACTGAGGGAGAGAAATGAAGTTGCCTGACTTCAGCTTCAGTGATATATTTTGAGTCCTTTTCAATTTGTCCTTGATACCAAATAACTAACATCTGCAAATGCTCCTTTGGAGGGGACAACTACAGCCTAATATTTATAAAAATATCCAATCTTAAGAACAATTT
This sequence comes from Galbula dea, assembly GCA_013399015.1. NCBI lineage: Eukaryota > Metazoa > Chordata > Aves > Piciformes > Galbulidae > Galbula > Galbula dea. The sequence goes on from VWZX01002149.1 coordinate 366,640, forward strand.
GTCTTTATAGAATATTCCCTTATAAATAAGTTTCAAATTAGGGAAAACTTCAAAGCCATGGACAGACACTTTCCATTCCAAGCCACAGTTCAATCCAGAACTTCTCAAACCCCTCCACAATGTAAAGAAGATTTTCAGCCTATTCCTTGGCCTTTAAGATTGCTAATGTTGCACAGTGCTTTTCTAACTGCTACATGCAACATGATGCCAGCAAAAACAATAGCTGTATTTATGAAATACATTATTGTAGTTTCCAGCTCACAATTCATGGCTGGAATCTAAGTTATGTGCCAGCATGCATTCAGTTGTTATTAATCCACAGTTTGGAAAGCACACCAGATTTTAGTGTGGTGTATTCTTCTCTGTGAACTGGTGAACTATTCTTGTAGATACAAATTACTCTCATAATTTACCAATTCACCAGTTTCCTTCTGCAAAAGAGCCCTGAGAAACTGAGAGCTTTTAGAGGTTAATTCAGGTAAGTTTTTACAAGTACATGTGTATGCTGGTCTCAGCACTTCTTCATTTTTCTCTGTCTGATAATTAAGCTCTCAGCAATGTGTTGTCTTCAAAAATTCCCTGACACTAGGAAACAATTCTCAGCCTGTCTCCCAAGCCACAGCATTTCATTGACTCACACAGAGATTGCACTGCTTTCCTTTCTTTAAAGACAATGCTATAATCCCAGTGTTCAGTAAGCCATCCTTCCTCTGGGAAGTGACAGCTTTCTGGCATGGGCTACTTCTATTCAGAAGGTGACACTTGCTCATTAAAGTTTCACATGGATTGAGCAAAGAGGCCTTACAGGAATGAGAGGATGATTATGACACCCCAGCTCCAAGCAATCCTTTGTCAGGTTAAGGTCTTCCAGAAATACCATAGAATGATTTAGTTTGGAAAGGACCTCTGGAGGGCTTCTGGTCAACCCTCCCTCTCTCATGTCTGTGCAACCACAAAATGCAGGCCCAGGAACATGATGTGGTTGCTGCTGCCAGAGGTGTTCTCCTTTGAAACACTCACTCCTGAAATGTGCTCCTCAGGTGCCATATAGGAGACATCCCCAGGAGAAGCATGTTGAGAATACTCCAACTTCAGAAGAGAAAAGCAAGACTTGATGACCTAAACTTGTTATCTTATCCCTCTGCTGGCAACAAACCAAGGCATCCTGTGTCTTCTCTGCCAGTAAGGCCACCAAATTCAGAAAGGCTTCTGACCTGTTCCAAGACCCCAGACCTTCCCTCTGTGGGAACCATCAAAACTGAGTGGTTCCTTGCAACCCAACAAAGATACAGAGCTTAGAGAATGTGAGGATGCTGATTTCTCAAGTGCACAAAACCTTTTCAGTAGCAGCATCAACATCCTTTGATGACACTAGCAAATGATCACCATTACACTCTTCACTACAGAGAGAACTGTCTAAGAAAAAGCCACTAAGTACTGCTGCCTCTCATATCTACCACACTAGTGGTTCCCATCAAGAAAACCAAGATCCCTGAGCATTGCTAATGACTGCTTTCTTTTTCCATCTCCCTATTATTATGGTAGATGTCTCTGTAAGAAAGCCTCAAGCTGGGTGAATGGAAAACTTAATTGGATATGCTCTGCTCAGTTTTTCTATTTCTGATTGTCTAATTAGAGTGGGCAAAAGACAAACCATTTTTACATTCAGATGGCTTTGTGGAGTGCAGTGTTTTTCTTTTATTTCTCCAAATCATATGTGTCAATTTTAAACTCTTCTTCCTAAAATATTGCATCCTGGAATCTGATAGAAGCCTCCTGAAGAAAATACATAAATGGTAATTCAAGAATTGAGGTCATTTATAATCAACCATTCCAAGCAAGGCACTGGAGACAGCTGAAACAATAGGAGTAGTACAAAGGAGAAGGGTATTCCTGCTCAGATTTCAGTGAAGCAGCTCTTACATTCATGATGTGTGTCCATAAAAAGCTGTCATGCAGGAAATCTAGCACCTCCATCCCACAGAACACTAGAATCATAGAATGGTTTGAGCTGGCAGAGACCTTTAAAGGTCATCTAGTCCCCCCCACCCCCTGCACTGAGCAGGGACATCTTCAACTAGATCAGTTTGCTCAGAGCCACAGACAACCTGACCTGGAATGGTTGCAGGGATGGGGCTGATTTGCCATTGCCCTTACCTCCAAGCACTGATTTGTGTTTGCACAGGCAGCTATGCCTCCACATGGCTGGTGGTTCCCTGAAAGGACAGACTTGTGAGCACAGGAACCCATGGCACAGGAAGGATGTGAAAAGTAGAGCCTAGAGGAGTATTATTGCTCTACCTAGACCTCACATCCCTGCTGGTGTTGGGATCTGAGCACAAAATGCTACATTTGCTCTGGAAAGTGTCATGATGTCTCAAACCCTGAGACCAAAGTCTGGATCTCTTCTTTTTAACTCAGGTGCATGTTGTGCTTCCAGCTGCTGGAGAAGGAACAAAGGATGAGGGAGGGTGAGGGATTTGGGACCAAGCTTTTGCCTTTCTCTGTTAAACTGTACTTTGATACAACTGACACCTCTTCAGAGCTGATTTGAAGTTACTTGCCTATACAGTGAGCTTATTTAATAGAGAATTACTTTGGGAGAATATATATTAATCACTTTATTATTTCATGAAGCCCTTTGTATTTTTGTATTTGACTACTTATTCTGACAAAATAAGAAGAATAAAAATAAAAAAGAATAATAAAACATTGGTCATATTTGATGAACCCCAGACTATGGCAGTAAACCCCATAAACATGGGTAAGAAAAATAGTCTACTTGTCTGCCTCAGAATGCTTAGTTTTCCCTTAAACTATTTTGGGTGAAATTCTGTATTATCACACCCAGAATGAGCCTGGAAAAACACCAGGAATCTTTAAAAGGCTGTAATAAAACCTGATAGTATTCTTGGATGAGAAATATTAGACAGATGGAAGGAATCCTACTAATGCCTAACAATGCACCAAGCACTGTAATTACATGCTGTAGCCAGGATCCAGTTACTAATGCTCTGCAGGGCATAGATGTTTATGGAATCAACTATTTTTACAGCTGTCATAAAATCACATTTTTCTTCTAATTCCCCTGCCTTTCCTAAGATACTCTGGGCACTACAGTGAGGAAGAATTCTAGATACTAGCAAAAGTAGATCAGAAATTACAGCAGGGCAAAGGCTGTTTTAAATTCACAGCAGAACAGATAGCATTGTACCAGTGTGGCATGGTAACCACAGAAACCCCCTGACTTAACCTAGTAAACTGTGTTTACCACTTTAGAAACAAGCTCTTAGAAGTTTAGGGTTAGTACAGTCCTATCTTAAAAGCTAGAGGCAGTCTTTTCCCAGGAAACCAGCATAGTGCCTGCACATAAATCCAACAGTTGTCACTGTAAACAGGGAGCACTGAGCACTGCCAGGCTGGTGCACCTGTGGGTTTGTTGGGAAGTGCTGTTGCCCCAGGTCTTCCTGGCTGCCCATGCTGGAGCAGGTTTCCTCAGGGAACAAGCTCAATGCCTTTGCTCACCTAAAACCATAGGAGGATGTACATATCTCTGTCTGAGTCTCTACCTCTGTACTGTTTGTGTAGCTATGGAGCTGGCATCTTCCAAGGAGGCTTTACCCTTGTGCTCCACTTGGCTGAGGAACCAAAGCCTGCAGCCAAACACTGCTTTCAAACACTGTGTGGACCTTGCTGACACATGACAATCCCCACTGGAGTCAGTCCTTTAGAAAGGGAATATTGGTCAGGAATAACGCCTGATGCACACAGCCAAGAAAATTGGAACCAGATTCAGAGCTCATGTGTTGGAAAAAAGATCTCTGATTATGGAAAAAAATACTTTCAGAGGCTACAGGGTTGACTCCAGATTACAGATATAATTTGCTGTGCACAGAACTCCAGTGCTGTGATTGCTCAGTTATGAAAGTGAACTCCATAGCAGGCACTGTAGCTAGTTGTAGCTCCATATGCAAATAGAAGCTTACTACAGCTGCATCTCTTTTGCAAAGTGTATTGAATTATAACTGTTCTAGCTTTTTCATCTTTCTGTATATCACATATATGTAAATAACTTTGAAATTATATTTTCTCTTGCCCTTCTCTTTTGCTTAACATTTTAATTTCATTAATTCACTTAGCAAAAAGATCTGCTCCAGATATGAGGAAGCCAAGGAAAAGATCAGAAGCTAAAGGCTCAGTACTTTTTATTGCACATTGTGGCATTATTTCCTGGAAGATTTCATATTCTTCTCTAAATAGTTTTGGATTAATTTCAGTCTCACTACAACTAAGTTAGAAGCTGGTAGTTGGCAGATTCACAATTATATATCCAAAGTACATAAAGATTCATTATAAAACTTTAACAATTCACTATATACCAAATATACTATTAGCTTTTTAGAATCTATTGTAACCTTCCCACATTTCAGTAGGCTGCTGTTCTAACTCAGGTCACAGTGATATAAATGATTCTGTCCAATGACTGTTGCTAAAGAGGTCATGAACTTGCTCAGATGATAGTTTTTCTTGGCCATGGTAATGAAAAACTCAAGTTCAGAGGTGAAGAAGAGTCATTGCTAATCTTATTAATTTAAATCTATTCTGTTTGGCATTGCCTTCCAGTTGATTGCCACAACAGGTTTCCTGGTTCATGTTTTGCCTACCTGATTGCTAGAGTTCTTGTTTGGAGCAAGTCAGAAGATACAATGCCTGTGACTGTTTTATATGCTGTGACACTGACAAAAGGATCAGAATCCTTCAGGTTTCTCCTGGCAGTTGAACTCTAGCAATATTTTTATTAGGTAATTTTGCAATTGAATCCATGTAGCATTTGCTCCTTTTTAAGGGAAGAGAAGATGTCATCTAATTGTATGTTTCATGCCAGGATGGAAGTGATTAGATAATTATATATTTTCAATAACAGAGTCTTCAAGAGGAGTTGTTTCTGGGGGGTAATTTACATCTTGTCCCTTTCTCTTCAGAGACTTTGCTTAGTAGAAATATATCCTTGGGCTTTTCTTTAACAGGCTGACTGGATATTGCTATTGGAAGGTTGTGTTCCACACATACCAAGGAGAAATTAAATGTAAACCAAAACACTAAGAAAAAGGATAGAAAAAGATTGCATGAGATGATAAACCAGAAGCACTTCTGACTATATAGTACAAAGCACTTCCTGCACTAATACAAATGCCAGAGTATGATCCTATCATCCTTCAGGCATCTTCATCACAGACTTTTTTGGACCTAGAATTACCTTGGATAGTAACAAAAATCAGAGATTTTAAATTGATTTCATTTGCAGGGATTAAAGCAAAAGGATTAAATGAATAACAAACATTGCTGAAATTGAAGTTTGGGTATCAACATTGTCATCCCTGTAAACTTTTCCAGTGCCATAAATCTTCCCACATTATGCTTAAAGATTTGGGGCTTTTTTGCAGTGTCTTGATGAAAGCAAGCAGTACTTGACAGATATTCTAAATTGTGTAAAATAATGGCTAGCCTTGGGAATTCTCCTCCCTTTCAGTGCCATTTAAACCCTATGAAATTTAATTAAGAATACATATATTATAATTGCTGTGCCTAATTTTCTTCCACACTTTGCTTTCACATCTAAACCATCTCATTCTCTATTTTTCTTACCCAGTGGCTCTCAGCTGCCTGGTTGAACTATTCTATGTCAAAAGTAGCCAGTGCAATGTCAAAGCTTTTTTCCTCTGCTAACCCAAGTCGCAAGCAATTTAGTGCAATACAACAGGGAGTCTCTAATCCCTAGCACAGTGCACTGGAAACACTAAGCTGCTGACCAGAAGTCTCCTCAGAGATATTTAACTTATATAATCCTGAAGATGGCTGGAGCTTGAAAGCTTTAAACCTGCTTCCTAGCAGAGCAGAAATCCTTCTGGAAACATATTTATGATTTTCTTTTTCAGCTGGTACTCACAGCAATGTAGATCACATTTTAGAACCCAACAAATAAAACTGTTCTTAAAAAACCTTGTGTTTTTGCACAAGTAGCAGAAACAGAGATTGTAATGTTGTTGAGCAGCATAGATCAAATAAACCTGAACATTTAGTGTGGATATGGGTTTCTACACCATAAATCTCCCATCTTCCCTTATTCTACACCCAGATACCTTCCCAGCAACACTAAGTGTAATCCATTTTATTAGATTGCCATGAATCTCTTGCTATGTGTCAGACTCCCTGATGTAACCAGCCCATGGATGCAAAATAGATGGAGATCACTCTGATATCTTTCCCTCAGCATTAACTTAGTGAGAACTTGATCATCTGTTCCTACCTTAGCATCTGGGTGGGATGACTTCTTTCAGTGCTGTAGGACAGCAATGCACCTGCATCTTCATCAGTTCTGGGCTTCACATCTTTGTAGCAGCACAGGTGAGGTGAGGGAGTCTGGACTGTGGCACCAGAGGCCTGGTCTCTGCTCCTGGGTCTTTTTATGGTCACTGGGACAATCCAAGGTGTCTCACCCCTCTCTTTCACACTTTGCTTTTCCTCTCTGTAAAACAAGAAGCACAATACTGACCTCATCTGTGGTTTGTGTTGAAACCCATTGATGCAGTTACTGCATCTCTCAGACCCTCTTCAAAGCTGAAACTCTTTCCTGATTGAGTTCATTTTTAAAAGATTTCTTTTAAGAATATAAGAAGTTGTGGAGTTTTGTTTTGGGGTTTTTTTTGTTGTTTGTTGGGGTTTTTTTCTTCAACACAGCCCATTTAAAGCCATATTTTATGAGTTCCTTTGGCTTCAATTGTCAGAGACACTGCCTTTCTTAGCAATTCTTGAAGTGGTTAAGGTATTGGTAAGTATTACAAAGTAACTAATTAGGCCTTTAATTACCATTAAAATTGTTTTTTAAACAACTCTCTACTGAAATGAGAACCTTTTGATCCTAGAGCAGGGCATGAAACATCTCCCTGTTCAAAACACAAGCTCAGATTACCCTTACATTAAATGGCTCTGTTTGTGTATAAACTATTTCTAACTAAACATCACAAAGGAGTTTGTATTATCACAAGCAATTATTTAAGAAATAATCAAAAGACTTTTTCTCTTCAAAACAAAATTGGAGCCCAGCTAGAATCAAAACATTTCCCACCTTTCATTTTGTTACAGTAGCAAAGACTTGTTAAGAAGTCATCTTCAATAAGAATATCTGTAGAATACCTTGCATATATTCAAAAGGAAGGTTATTTTCTTGAGGGGGAAAAAAAAAGGCTCTGGGAGGTGTCCTAATTACAAATATCCTCTCAAAACAACTTAACAAGGAGGAGGTGTCCTGTTCTTTAAAAAGATACTGCTGTTGGTTGATTGCTTTTTAAACCAAATGGCTGCCTTAATTACAGCCTGCAGTAGCTTCTCCCCAAATGAAAGGTTATTGTCAAACCCTCTCTGCAAGACAATGCTAAAGTGAACTGAAAGATATAAAAATACATCCTGGAGTTTATGCATTTGGGACCTGGAGGCAATAGGCCTAGTTTTATGGTGAAGGAAAAAAAAACAAAGCATCATTCTCATTAACAGTCATTGTGCCTGCCACCTTCTGAATGGAGCCAGTAATTGCCCAGGAGTCTCTATTATTAGCTTTAACACTTTCCTTAATAAAACAAGGAAGCAGAAGCATGTGACCTAGCAGCTATAGGGCTTAGGTGCACAAGGAGCCTCTAAATGCTTTACACTAGACTGAAAGATACATTTGTGCCCTTCCTAAAATGACCATAATCAAGAATAACATTGTCATTAGCAACTAGGTTTGCATTGGTAGTAAAATGTGTCTCATTTTGTCAGAAGCTGGTAGTGAGCCATGCAGAGAGGCCAGCAGGCAGACAGATGCATGCCTTTCCATTTCTGGGGAGCAATTGCAGGCAGGTTTTCATTCACAGACATGAAGAAGACAGAAGGACAACCTCCCCTGCCAGAGAGAGAAGGTGCTGCCCTCGCTGTTGCAGTGGTGACAGGTGCCAGCTGCACTCACACTGATCTCTGTTTTCAGCCCATTCACCTGGCTGGGGTTTTTTTATAGAATTATAGAATGTCTGGGGTTGGAAGAGACCTTTAAAGGTCACCCAGACCAACCCCCCTGTAGTGAGCAGGGACATCTTCAACTAGATCAGGTTGCTCAGAGCCCCGAACAACCTGACCTGGAGTGGTTGCAGGCGTTGAGCTACTACCACCTCTCTGGGCAACCTGGGACAGTGTTTCACCATCCTGAGTATAAGAAAAGTTCTTCCTTATTTTTGGCTCTAAATCTGAAGAGATTCAAACCAACAGTTCCTGTCTGGAAGCAAGAGGGCCCCAGCTACAAAAGTAAAAGGGGATTAAAGAAGACAGAAAAGACTGGTAGCATCCCCTGTACTCTTCTTACTGCAGCCATGCTGTCTGCACAAAATAATTTTTCTCCTATCTAGAGAGACCCCCAAGAAGCAGCATAACCATCTACCTGAGACTGAGGTGCCTTTGCCTACAGTACTAAATGTATTCTCAAGGATTGATCTGGTGGGATTCTGTTTAACTTGCAAAATCTGATCACAAAAGAAGGTGATATGACTTAAGGCAGGGTCGTGGCTCTAAGTAAGAGAGAAAAATGCTTGCAGTGCAGTAAATAAGAGCACTAGAAGCTCTGTACAGCACAGCTTCTGGTCAGACTGAAGCTGCCTTAGATTCCAATTTTGTATGACCTTCTAGCAGTTACATTAACTGTTTGGAAGCTGGCACTGATGGAATCTTAAGGGCAAAAGAATGTGGCTCCTGATTCATGCATACTGAGATCATACACCAATTACATGCTCTCCTTCTGCAGTTAGCTCCAAACAGATTACAAGAATGGATAATTATGCTCATTTTAGAGCAACAAAGACTTTTTATTGTTATAAAACAAGTCAGCAGAGTTCACTGTAAGAGTTTCCTAGAAATAGAGATTCCCTTTCTTTTCCTCAGCCTGATTTCAAACAGTGGTTCTAATCATGCAGCAATCTAAAGTTAACCTCAGTGAACCAAGAAAGGTTGGACCAGATGATCCTTCAGGTCCCTTCCAACTTGGCATTCTATGATTCTATGAACCTACTAGTCTAGACATAGAGTAGAATAGAGGAAATTTAGTTATACTTGAGGATTATAACACAAGTGAGTTTTGGTAATCCAGGATGATCTCCTCATATACCTTTGTCCCCAGACAAGGCATCAGCCATTATACTCCCTGTCTGCTGGACATGCCAGGTTCCAGGCTTATGTATTTTTATGGCGATGAATCTGACTCCCCTCAGTTTCAGCAAGGAGGACTGGAAGTGCTCAAGAAAATATGAACCAAATATGAACTGGAAAGTACACATGCTTCAGGTTTTTTTATGCTGAGCAGAAGCTGTGAAACTTTATACATGAGCAGATAAGGTGTCCATGCTCAGATTTGATATCTATAGATCCTTGAAATGATTAAATCAAGCAGAAAATATGCACGAGAAGGGAATGAATTTCCTCCCCTGTGCTCTTTGGTCCTGCCTCACTTCTGAATCCTCACCACTGCTTCTCATAAAGCTAAGTGATATCTGTGGCTTTTTACAGCTCTGTTGTGGAGAGGAGCCAGAGGAAAGCCAGGGAGCAGAGCAACAAGAGACTGGGCTATGCTTATCCAGACCTCTGAGGGATTTGGACAAAAAAGTAAGCTAAAAGGAGGCAAAAAGCTCCACTGTGGAAAACCTGGCACACTGTAGGTTTAGGAAGTCCCTATGACCAAAAGAGATGAAAATGAAAGTTGGGTAGAGATAAAACTTTTGGTCTTTGAAGACTTTGGGATCAACATCTGAAGCTACACTGACCCAGAAATCTGAAGAGGAGGAAACTGCATCAGATCAGCTCAAAAATTCTTTCAGCTCATCTTAAGCTCTAGATTTTTATGCCTGTCTTTTACTTCTGTTCCCACTGTAACTTTTATTTTAAACACCTGAAGTACTAAAATTACAAAAGAAAATGCTCTGATGATTTCAGACTTTGCAGAACATTAAAGTAGGAGGCCTTTCTGAAGCTGTGCTTTCTGCTGAATAGTTTCAGCTTAGATTAATTGCCACTTCCAAGAGAATCATGTCAACAAACCAGATCTTCCCTGGGTTTTCCAGGAACCCCAGTGTTTTCAGCAACAAAACCTGTTTGAGATATGCATCTTTCCAAGACTTTCTGACTGTACTTGAATCAAGATAGAGGAACTAATCTGTTTTACCCAGAGGCATCTTTTTCATTTTCAGCATAACACTGTTACCTAAAGATAGTCTGTTGCTAGTCATATTACTACAAAGCAGACCATGAGGATAAATGACACTGCTGGTCCCAAATGTGTCCTCAGAGCAGTTAGAAAATATGAAGTGTAGAGTAAAGAAACCTTCACAGGGCTTTGCAGTGAGACCTTTTGTAGTGAGGACTGCAGAGGATGGATTTGTACTGCAGAGCATGCCAGGGGCTGCATGGGATGCTCACAGAGCTAATGGGGAACATGTTCAGAATCGAGCTTGCACCACAACAAAGAAATTAATCACAATTTGTTGGCATGAGTCTGAAAACAATTTATCTGGGTCTGTATTGACTGCAGTTATATTTGGCTTTGAGTCTCATCAGCATTTAGAGTTCTCAAAATACTGAAATATAAACATGATTTTACTGGGCCAAACTGCCATTAGATTTAAGATCCATGAAAAGAAAGTGTATTTATCTTTGAAATGGAATCTGGATTAAAGCAGTAGCAATTTGCCAGAGCAGTCTCTGATGCCATGTGGTTAAGAAAGCCTACAAAGGCAGTGGAGCAAAAGCAGTGTAAAAAATGGGATGAAGGGAAGGCTCAGGGGTTTGCTCTGTAATCATGCCTCGAGGTTGGGATACACCACAAATTTAGCACAGTGCCACAGCCAGGACTAACTAATGATTACAGTCTGAACATATTTAATCTCTTAGACACAAGCATCTTTTCTTCTCCTTAAGCCCAGCTTGAGTACAGGATGGGCCAAACAGCATGAAAGGATAGCAGTGAGAGGGCCTGCAATCAGTTTTTCATCTGTCCCTTAGGATGAAAGAGGAATATGTGAGTCATTTTCTTGTACAATGGAGAAGCCTGAATTCCACTGCATCTGGTTAATACCAAGGACTGCCCAAACAGTATTCCATTGTAATTTGTCACAGACTGAAATGCAATCATAAATGTTTCTCAGAGTGCTTTTTCATGGGTTTTAACCTCAGAATACTGTTCTTCCAGTGGAATTTCAGTTACAGAACTCCTATACTAATACCTAGTAATAAAGCAATTTCATCCATAAGTGATAAATGATTATCATTATTTCTGCACCTCTGCACTGAACAACAGAACACTGAAGGGCAGTGATGGAGCTGATTACATGGGCTTGACTTTATTGCTTTTTGTGTCCTCTCAGGCTCATGTTGTGAGCCTTTTTATACTAAATGTTTCTGAAGCTGCTATTGCAGCAATGAAAACAAAGCTAGAGATAACATTCAGGAGTTATGCCTGCATTTTCACAAATGATATTGCTTTATTCTTTCTGATATGGACACAGTCTGGTGGGAAGAAAGGGGCTTGGATTTTTCTTCTTTTCTGTTTTTCCTTCTTTCAATTTTTTTTTAACACAATATGGAGATTCTAACTGTGCAAAGTACTGTTCTTTTTAGTCAGCCTGTTCCACATTTGTTATCCTTCACCCCCTGCCAGCCACTGACCAGTGCATGCAGTGACAGTTTGCCAAGCAGCATTCAATCATGCTCCATTTGGATTGTTTTAAAGTAAACTGATTCTCACTTAACAGGAAACTTGAGTCCAAAGAGATATTTGGGGATTAAAGCAGCGTGCAAAATGAGCAGATATCTTGTTCTGGTTTCTCCTAATGTCAGAGAGGAGGTTCTGTCAAGAAGCTGGAAACTACCTACTTCAAAAAAAGAAAGTGGACACTGTGCTAATCACAGCACACACCTCCCACTGGAAACATTTTATTTGTGAACCACAGAAACATGGGTGAAACTGAGACCAAAAGGCCCATTGCAAAGCCTATGTGAGACAGAGGCATCAGATACCACCCCTCATCAGGCCACCAGGGGCTGAAAGGGGCTTACCAGTGATGGGGCCAGTCTGGGCACCCCATGCTGCTCCACCACCCTGAGACCAACCAGCCAGGTCTCACTGCTTAAACTTGGTCATGTAAAGCAGGCTGAGAGGTGTGGAGCTGGCACAGCTGTGACAGGGCATGGAGGCCCAAGCAAGGAGTCACACCAACAGACCTCCACTGCTTCAAAGGCCAGCTTGGGAGCAGTGCCTTGGCAACTCCTCCATCCCATGGCAGGCAGATTGTTCCTCCATTTTGAGGAGAGGTAGTGCAAGGCAGGAGCACCTGGAGAAACACCTGGGTCCCATAGGCTGGTGCTGGCACTATGCTGTTGCCTCCCTCCCTGCTACACAGGCAAGGCAGCACCAAGGAACCCAAACGCCTCTGCCTGGCAGAGATGCTGAACTGGGGTGGACAGGCCCTGGAGATGGGCTGAGACACACAGGGTCTGTCCTCCTGGTCTTCACTCTGAGGATGTTGTGTGAGCTCAGGAGCAGCCCTGGCCTCAACAGCCTACTCCCACCTCTGTTAATTCACCCTGTAGAAGCCAGCACAGGTTGGGAAAAGGCAGCGTGCCCTTAGGGCTAATCAACTTGCTGGCCCCCATGTGGATGTTTGCACACTGCATTCCCTCACACATCTGTGGATGAATGTTTGAGGGAGCATACCTGTAGCATCCCACTCTTTAAGTAATCTTAACCAACAGAGACTGAACTGTGTCACAAGCTGCATTTCATATTTAGAGAGAGACTCAAGCTCTTTGAATAGCCCTGAATGATGGAATTAAGTCCCAGAGAGCCAGCCCTCCCCACAGCCTGCACTAGGGTAGCTGGGTTGGGAGATCCTTGCTGACAGATTGCCCACCTGGAGACTGCTTTGCTCCAGTTGCTGTTGATGTTGGATGCAGTGACCACGCTGCTGTTCCAGCCATGCTGTGTACAAGTAAAAAGTAAAGCAGGTTTAACTGAGACAATATTTCTGCTTGTGCTTTTTGCTCCTGCCTTACAGAAAGCTGTAGCTGGAAAGACATGCAGACAGCTTGCTACTATCCAGCTTCTGAGACATTTCTGTGCTTTGAACACTGTGCCTGTAAAAAGATCTTGTCTCTGGATACCATGAATACCACCAAATGACAGCCTTCAGAAAGAGACAGCCCCATTAATCTGTCAAAAGACAGCCAAGGCACAAGGGAGACATTAAATGTTACCAGAGATAGAAACATTCACGTTGCTCTAACTCCCATTCAATGCAGAGTATTACGTTAGGAGAAAACTGGCATCAGGAGATGAAGGCTGAGATGCATGCTCAGTATCACTTCTCACAAAGGCTGAAAAACCCTGGGGTCTTTCCACACTTGTCAGTCAGGTTCCTGGATAAGCTTTTTTCTAATTTTTTTGAAGGCTTTTGGAAGATCTGTAGCAAAAACGAGCATGACTGCACCCCCAGCTTGGCGAGCTCTCCCACGCCACGTGCTACTCAAGCCCCACTGCAGTGAGGTAGACCTCTGCTCAGCCTAACACAAAGCTGCTGGTTGAGAAGCATCCAAAATGGGAGCTGACTCATCTCTGACACAGCTCTGAGAGCTGGCCAAAGAGCTGGAGAGCTGGTGGCACCCAGCTGTGTGGAGAGCCTCCAGTGAGTCCTGCTGCAAATGCAGAGAAAGCAACTGAAAGCAAGCAGGAGATGAGTTAATGCCAGATACCAGGTTATGCAAGGCAGCAGATTTGCCTAGTGCTGGGAGAGACCCAGGAGCTTCTCCTGACTTTGGTTTTGGCCTGTTCAGTGACTGACAGGGCAGACATTATCTCATTATTCCTCTTGTGTTTCTTCTGCAAAGAGTTTTTGGGATTTACTGGCAGTGGCACCTTCTAGAAGAGTGATATGGAAACACAGCAACATAATTCTTACATTATGATTATTAAAGCAATATTGAGCACTGCTGCACTGCACGTTCTCCAGCTAGACTGGATTGTTTTGTACTTGGAGAAAATACAACAGCAAACTGAATAGCCAGTAGAATGGAAGATGACAGAATAAATTGTAATAAAGGTCCAGTCTGTCTTTGTCAACCATGAATAAAGCTTTGAATTTGAAAGAGTCTCCCTATGAGGTCACTTCATTTTCACCAAGACATAGCAAGCACACAACAGCTGTGCTCACATCCTTAACTCAGAGTGGAAGGAACAGAATTTTATTACTTACCTGATTTTCCATATTTTTTGGGGTAAAAACATCTCTTTCCCTTTGGAGATGCAGACCAAACCCAAATCACATCAAGGAACCAAAACAAAACAAAACCAAACTCCAACATCTTATTCTGTCTTGTTCCTCAAACTCTCCTCTCTGGAACCTTGTTACTTTCAGAGCATCAACTTCACCAAGAAATCTCATGTCATTGGGACCCAGGAGGTTCCTTTGGTGGCAAACTCCTTTAGTAAAAATACAAAGCATTTTGCAAAGGATTCTTTAGAAACTTCCTGCCCTCTCTGGCAGTTCCAAAGAAAACAGACTTTTCTCAATACAGAGCTGGCCATGTACCTTATCATCACCATTCTAGCAGTAAAAGAAAGAAACTGAAAGTCTCTAATGAGGTCAAATGAAAAATTATCAATACTTACCTTGGTTTGGCCTTTCCATTCCACCCCTCATGGGCTAATCTGACCAACACTTCCCTGTCTACTTTCTTCTCTTTTGGGAATATTAGTTTTGCATGTAGAGATAAAAAAGTATCAGCCTATAAACAGGTGCTGTTCCCCAGTAGGAAGTGTTTATGATTTGCCCTAGGTCTCTAGTGAACAAAACTTAATTAGAAATATAACATTAAATCCAATCATGATCCAAGTGCCAGGCTCTGACTGGAGAAATTGCACTAGGTGCCTGGGACAGCTTTCAAACTTTTTGCATTTTGATTTTCTCCCAAATCAACTCATGAAGCAGAAATTTCTAGCCTTTAACCCACTAACTTATTTAGCTGAAACTTTAGAGCTGTGGTTTGCAGCCTTTTTGATTTGCAGATGCCCAAGGCATCAATAGGAATTCAAGTCATCTGACAAAAGGTTTTGGCTTTTGTTTGTTTGTTCAGGGGTTTTTGTTTTGTTTTTCTTTTTGGTTATGTTTTTATGAAACACTTAAAATTCATTCATGAATCATGATAGTTTTGCAGACCACAGTTGGAAAGCCACTGTTTAAGGGACAGCAGCTTGCCCACATTATGCAAGTCAGATTTTTCATCTTAACTCTGAGATAAAACATCTTCCCATCATTTAAACAGCAAAATAATAACAACATTGAGGAACAGTAAACAGACTTGAGATGAGAGTTTCTGGAACCTGAGCTCTTCAGTACAGAACAACAGCAAGTAAACCAGCAGAACCTCTGTAGCAGACCAACATGCACTACAAACAACTCTGAACATAGGTGTAGTCTTGGAAGCTAAAGATTGCAGCTCCCCAACCCCAACAGGTTAGACAACCAAGCTGCATACTGCTTCTTTGGAGAAATCATTTTCTTCCAAAAGTTTCTCATGCATAATTTATTTTTTGCCCTCAGAAAGAGGAGATTGTGTTCTGGATCCACACAGCCCCTCAGCAGGGATCCTACATGAAAGGTCCATCTACCTGACACAGTTTGATCTCTGGCTAGAGATCCAACACCCTTCTGCTGCCAGTGAGTGATTCAGACTTAAATCTGAAGCAGGGCTTCAGCTGAAAGAAATTGCTAAACAGACAGAACTGCTTTAAACCTTCCCTGTTTGAAGACAAATTATATTTCTAATTAATTCTATCTGGCAGAGCTGTTTCCTGCATCATAGAATGGTTTGGGTTGGAAAGGACCTTAAAGAGCACCTAATTCAAACAGCCTTGCCATAGGCAGGGACACCTTTCATTAGACCAGGTTGCTCAAAGTCCCATCCAACCTGGCTTTAACATCTTCCAGGGTGAGAACATCCATAATCCCTCTGGGCAACTTGTTCCAGAGTCACACCACCCTCACTAGAAGGAGCTAATTCTTTACATCTAATCTAAATCTACCCTTTTCCATCTCCTGTTTTTTCAAGGATACACAAGAACAAAGGTGAAAGCTAGTGGAGCTCTGACAGTCTTCAACACAAACAATGCAGCAAGCTCCAAAAGGCAACTACAGGAACAGACTGGGGAGTCAAAGATGAACTAATAAGGCACAGAAACAAAAACAAGGTCCAAATCAAACCACAAAGGCCCTTGCTGTGTTCTTAATCCACCAGAAATGGTTTCAGGATGTGAACCAAATCCATAAAGATGCAAGATTTTATCACAGAAGCTTGTTAGACATTATTTTTCTCTAGCTTAAATTTTACCTGTACCTGTAGTTCCATGACTTGGCTGCTCTAGTACAAGCTCACAAAAATCCAAGTGAGAACAGTTGGTCTTTCTGGGCCCCCAGCAAATTAGGTTTTTATTCTAAAGGTCAATCTGTTTATATTACCTCCATATAAATGTGGAGACTTCTCTACTAAAATGATTTGCCAAGTAGATTTCTCAGTCCCATACCCTATTTCTGTGACTCTTTGTAGCATAAAATGATTAGGACTGAGATCAATGCCAAATTCTCATTGCTGTCTCTCAAAGGGCTTCCAACTGAAAAGCTTCAATTCACTGTGCCAACCAGTCCCAGCTTTCTGCTGAAAAACACATGGAATACACAAGCCAAATGGTTGTAAAGATCTCCCAGAAGATGGGAAGCATTATTTAAGATGATTGTTTATATTCCTCAGAGGAAGAGATTAAAACTAGGTGTTGAACAGTTTAATGCTTGTCTCTAGAATGTAACATAACTTACTCAAAAGATGAGTGGAAATGATTCTTGGCCTCAATGAAAAACTGCCACTGAACTAATGCATCTCACACTTTATTATTACAGACAGAAAGAACTTAATCAAAAAGGGGGAATAATCATTGTGAGAAACCACAGAAATATACAGAAACCAAGTCACTAGTTACCCACAATTTTGTTTATCATTGTCCTAATCACAGAAATGAGTTGACTCATGAGCACCAACAGCTGGGAGCAGGGTGAACCAGAAGACATGGAGGTAAACCTGAACCAGCACTTGCAAAAGCCAAGCTCTTCCTTCACACTCAGCTCCCTGCAGAGGAATCATCATGGGTATAGAATCTAAAGCAGAACTGAGACAGGATCACAGGGCAAATGAGATTATTGCAATGACTGGAAAACTTCTCTCTCCTACTGTTTTTAATAACAAACAAAAGAAAAATGAGTAGCCACCATGGCTAAGCAAGCTTTGGCTTCAACTGAAAATGCCACAGAGAAACACTGAGCAACATCATAGTTACCAAATCATCATTTCAAGTGGCAAAAAAACTTCAAGTAACCAGAATGTTGAATTTATTGGCCCTTCTGGGATATTTGGTACACACTGGTAATGTTAAACAAGAGAACATGCAGCAAGTTTTCTGCTGCAAATGCTCAGGGTTGACTCAGGTCATCTGAGGGACAAGGAGGGACACAGGAATTAACACTGGGGTCTTGAGTCTTCCTAGCCTTGACTGCTTACCAGACACATCCATCATATTTCATTAAGGACTACAAAAATATTTGTTACTCCAGTTCAATAACTGTTTCATGAGATGTCCTGGGAAATGAGATAGGAAAATTAAATCAGTTAGATGTCTGCTGAAAAGCAAATATATTTATTATGCACTTTCATATACACAGGGATTTTTGCTTAATATACAAGGAATAAAATAAAAATTTTACAATGTGAAATTCATTCAATGTACATTAAAGGCTATTTACAACCCACTCCAGGAAAAACAGTCTAGCTGCAAACCAAGTTAACTGAGGAGTTCAGATAAGGAATATGAAGCATAACAGACATTTGCATAGCAGAGCAACTGATGAGGAAAAATACCTTTTTTTTATTTTTAAGTAAATGGTAATGTTTTCAATACTGATCACAGAGAAGACAAAAAAAAAATGAAAGCATCAATTGTGCCTCTGTATCTCTTAATGCATTTCTCTTCTGAGCAGTTTTCCACATGCATACACTACTGATAGCCATGTCCACCAAGCAATCTTTTTCCCTAGCTCTCCTATCTAGAATTGCAGGTGTCTTGTGGAGATGACCCTGGAAGGGAAGAGTGAAATGGGATGAAGAGAAACAGGATTCATTGTTTATTTTGTTGGGTGTTGTTTTTTTAGGTTGTGAGAACTGTTACATTGCCAGAAGGATCCATAGTGAGTCACAGCTATGCAACTCCATTCACCTCCACTTGACTGTACAGGTGGGAAAGAGCAGAGCAGGACAGAGAGAACAAAGAGGGAACAGCAACTTCTCTTTGTATGCAAAAACCTCACAACTGATATTAAAAATCCCAGGCAACAGCTATGTGGAATTACACAGACCTTCAGAGAAAGTAGATGTTGGAAAGCAATTCATGCTCTGTTCCAAAGTCATATTCAAACTCTGTCAGAATTGCTGTTCAGAAAACATTTTCAACAGGTCTACTTGCTGTTGATTTGAATCTAAGGTTTCCCCAGCAACTGTTTAAAAATGTAAATAGTATTCACACAAAACCCATCAGGCTATCTATAAGTTGTGGCCCCTTGTGAAACTGGCCATATTTTTATGTCCTCTGTCCACAAGGTGCAATTAATAACAAACACAATAAAATTAAATAAATATAATCCCAATGGCAGTCAAGGTCAGTAGAAAAATGTCAGCATTCAGGGATCCCCTTCTACAGAACAAAACATACACCTAATAACTAAGAAAAGTTCTATTCTTGCACAGTATTGCAAATGTACTACACTTGAGGTTCAGAACAAGTTTGCTGAGAACATTTTGGTACTTTACTGAGTCACTAACCCTCTTAAGGCCATTCTGCCAGGCTCCTGTTATGTTGATTTTATAATTGTCCCACAGGGACAAGAAATTCAATACATGAAACATTCAGAATAATCAATACTGCCCTGTGTCAACTTTTAACAGCTAATTCTACTATAGGCTGAATGCCTGACTGTAAAAGATTCTTTGTATTTTTAGTAACAAGCAAATAAGAATGGAGGTGCAAGAGAGCTAAAAAAATGTTCTAATGACTGTTACTCATAATAACAAGACATGGAGCCCTTTAATGCCTCAGAATATGCACTAAATCTACATCCAGGGGTCATTTCTTGAAGTTTAAGGATAGCCAGTCAACTAATTAATCCTCTATGAAAAATAACCTCAGCTTTCTATCATCTCATTTGTGGAATGATCAGAATTAGAGTATGAAAAAGATGAAACCCAAGCCTTTAGAAGGAATACTTACATACAAAAATAGGCTTATTTTCTAAAGAGCAAGGCTGTGTAATGGTGAATAGCAGAATGTAACTTGCATTCATAGGGTAAAATAACCCACTTGTTTCATTTTATCACTCACAGAGCTGTGCAAGTAAGATGTGCACATTCAAAGGAAAAATTCATACTGTTCACTTTCACAACAATGGCCTTGATTTTGTTCTCTTTACTAGAAGTACAATTTTTCTTCTGCAAGAGTGGGGAACCAGCTTTCCATTACCCATAGATGGACTCTCCAGACTGCTGATTAACCATGCTCCAGGTACAGAGATACTCACCCTGGCTCTACCTTAATCCATCTGAAGCAGTAACCACATTCATACAGGTTTGTGCTTTAAAGAGTTACTGGCTCAGGACAGGTCTAACTCAGTCATCTCTGTACTCCCCAGACAATGGTTTTACTCTCCACTGTCCTCTCTCAGCCTCATTAAGAAAGCATCTGTCTTTTCCATGGTTCTTTTTACTGACATTCTCAATACAGTCCTTTATCTTGGCAAGAAGAAAGAGCTGTTTCTAACATATAAAGATATACATGAAAGCAGGATCAGACCTTCTACTTTAGCACCTAAAACATACCCAGATTCAGTTACCTCATCACCGTAACAATAACGGAGACTATTGAAGATCAAGTGTCCAAGAGCAAACTTGCCTGTTGCTTTAAGTGGTCACCACCTGCCATTCAGATTTGGTGCTGTAGTACCAGAGAGCAGAATTTGCCTCTTAAAAATCCCACAGATACTGCAGATGGTTGCAGCCTGACCCCTTTGTTACCACTGAACAGCTATAACACAGACAGAACACACTAGGACAGTATTTATAAAATACTGTTCCAAGACTTGCATTTCTGGAGAGAACTTCTTGAAGTACACAGGGAACTGACCATACATTACAACAATGCAAGTGGAACAAACTGTTTTCTGGTTTTTCTTGAGCCACAGGAAAAGAAATACAAAAAGCACTGCCTTTTCATACACAGTTCACTGTGGCTTCTACCCAAGCCTTCTGGAACAGGACCTCAGAACTCCTTGTTCTTACTGTGGCCAGCTGTTGGCAGGGAAATAACAGCCTGTATCTTTCTGCAGGTAAAAAAAAAGTGCTCATTCTGTGTATGACATACAAAGGACACCAAATCAAGTTTTGAAGCACAGAGGGTTATACTGAGAAGGCAGCCTGAAAATGTAGGCACGTGACAGTCATTAAGGTAACTGTACTGTGGCAATCACATTCTTGAGTTGCTAGGTGGACTACACAAGCACTGTATGCTTTCATCCCAGCCAGCTGACAAATCAGTCGGAGCAGAAGCGCTTCTGTTCATAGCATCATGGAATTGGCCTGGAAGTACAAAATAAAAACATTAAGCTTGGAACTACCCTGAAACACCCCCAGTGTTGGCAGAAAGAGAACTACAGCGACTAATTACAGCTAAGAGCATGCAACAACACACTGATGATGGAAAGTATCTTCTGCCTAACTCAAATCCCATGATTGATTCCCTGAGCTCTCTACCACCCAAAGCAGCTACAAGGTCCCCAGAGCAGAAGAGCTGCCAAAAAGAGCTTGGAAGCAGCAGCCATGGAAGGAATGCCATTCCTCAGGTGCCCTGGTAAAGGATTTCTGATGTGATTCTCCCCAGGTGACTTATTTATTCTTTGGTCAGGGAAATTACCTGTCTATCTGGTTTGGAGAGCTGAAAAGCTCCCATTTGTGGATTCTGCACCACCTGCAAATGTCCTAGAAACCTGCAGTCTTTGATGACTTGCAGCAGAACTGAGTCAGCTAGCAAGAACATTCTTGTTCTAAGGAGCAGCAGCCTGATCTGTCAAAAATGCAGCATTTGCATAAATAAAAAAATGTCTTTTCAAAAAGAAGCAAATATGCAATGAGATGTGCCTACATTTCATAAAGATGTTGCTGCTTTGAAATTCAAGTAGAAAATATATTAATTATTAACATATTCCAAATACCCTAAAAAAGATAAACCTCATCATGAAGAGGGAGGAAAAATAGCTCTATTTTAGCTGACTCACTAACAATTCAAATCTGGAAAAGCTACATAAGTTTCCTTTTTCAGCCTAAAATAGAGTATGAGAGAGAAAGTAAGAAATCTAAATGAACTCCACTGATTAAGAACTACAGAATGGTAATAAAATTGGTACCATTACATAGCTTCTAACCTTGCTCTGAGGAATGCCATCTCTTTTACACAAGGTTTACCATCCCAGTAAGAGAAATATAAAAAGAAAAGCTTTAGTATTTTAACTTTGTAATCTGTAGATAATTATGCTACTGAGTTTTCACATTTAAAATTCAAAAATCACAAAAGTGGTTGCCTGCAACCACCAAAAATCTCCAGAAGCTTCCTGAAAAGCATTTTTGTAAATAATGAAATTATTACCATCCTTGAAAATACCACATACTATAATTCTCAGCTGTCCTTATGTCTGAAAATTCCAACCCAATGCTCCCTGCAGCTTGCTGGTTTAATCAGTCACAAATCAAAGCCAGTGGGGTACAAAGTTGAGTAACCAGAATTCAACAGAAAATAGGACAGTGATCCAGTTCCTCTACTGTTGATACTTTAAACTGACAGCAAAACACAGACTTGTCAGGTGAAGGTTTTAACATTCACGGTTGTCATGAAGCAAAGGAATGATGATCATAAATGACAATGAAACAATTTAGCATATTCAAAAAGCACATGAAGAAATAGAGGCATTTGCCTCCTTTGTGACAGGGCAGGTTACCTTTTATAATGGTGTTTCCTTCTTGTAGTTGAAACTTGGGTCGCTACCTTCAATCTGAAGTTTTAAGGCTTGCTTAAGGCTGAGTTCTGTCTCTGCAGGAGGATAGCCTTCCAGTACCTCCTGATGCCCTCTGTCCTGCACTGTTCGTGGGACAGAAACCCTACCAAGAAAAACCTGATTGCTCTGCAGATGGTAATTTGGATTTGTCATAATTCCATTTCTCTTCTTCTGTTCTCCACTCTGTTGGTGAATCAGGAACTGCTGCTGGGATCGACCGATTTCTTGCTGAGCTGGTGGGACCATAATTTTGCACTGTGGCTCTGTGGGCATTGATTTAAGTGGCACATTTGTCCCAGATTTGGCAAGGGGTCCACGTTTATCAAACTGAGTCATCTCATACTCTAACACTTTGGGTTGGGAGGAACTACTTTGTTTTCCTTTTTTTCCAGCTGACCCAGATTTGCTGGAGTTGTCTGTTTTCCCCCCTTTGGTAGCTTTACTTGATTTCAAACTAGGTTTTACTTGGCTCCATTCAAATTCACTACTTGGTGAATTATGATTTTGACTTAGGGAATGAGTTGTGGAAGAAGGAGAAACAATAGACTGCCTACTTCTGCTGCGTGGCAGGGAGTGCTGCTGGATCTGCTCAGTGAACGACAGGCTGTGGAAACTATCAATAGGCACTGTCTGAGCAGTTGCAGTTGACGATGTGGTGCGGAGAGAAGAGTTTTTGGAGCTTTTCAGGGAATTATTGGATAGAGATGACTTCTGCCGGTCAACTGTAGAGTCAGGTGACTCTGAAGGAGAACTGAAGGCATGAGCAGGCCCATTAGATAAGCCACGCATGCTAGGCTGCATATCCCCACCAGTACTCCCTGAACTATTTGACTTCATTGTTAACGACTGCATTTTAGAGGAGACTGACTGTAAGGGTTTTTGCTCCATGGTGTGGACTGGAGATGGAGTGCAACCATTCAGAGTAGATGCCCCATATTTTTCCAGTAATTTAATAATCTGAGAGTGTCCGTTTTTAGCTGCGACACGCATAGCAGTGCGCCCAAACTGGTCAGCGTGATTTGGATCAGCACCGTGCTCCAGTAATATCTGGACAACGTCAATGTGCCCTTCTTGGGCTGCAATGCAGAGTCCAGTAGCACCTTGATTACATGTATGGTCAACCAGAGCTCCATGCTCAATGAGAAGCTGCACTACCTTCACATGACCTTGCCACGCAGCAGACTGCAAAGCAGATCTCTTCTCATTATCGGCAGCATTCACGTCAGCATGGTACGTTATCAGCACCTGTACCATCTCCAAATGGCCCTGCCAGCAGGAAACATGGAGTGCTGTTCGTCCTTCAGCATCACTTGCTTCTACATTTGCTCCATTTTCTAAAAAATACTCAGCCATTGTGAGCTGGTTTTCTAAAGCTAAGATATAAAGTGTTGGCCGGCCATCAGCATCTTTGTAGTTTACATCTGCTCCGTGGCTGAGCAGTAGTTCAACTATGTCTCTGTGACCTTCTAAAGCAGCAACCCGGAGAGCGTTTCGCCCATCATAGCCTCTCTGATCAATGTTGGATTTATTTTCCAGTAATATCTGCACACAATCGTAGTGACCTTCTTGTGCAGCTAATATGAAAGGTATACGTCCATCATTATCAATTTCATTTGTTCTAGCACCTTGTTCTATAAGAGCTTCGCAGATCAACCTGTGACCTTCAAAAGCTGCCATGTGCAAAGGTGTCCAGCCTGCATCATCTCTATGGTTTTCATCTAGCCCCCTGTCCAGCAGAGTTCGTACTACTTCAACATTGCCTTGTGCAGAGGCTATGCTCAGAACCGTTCTCCCTTCACTATCAATGCTATCAACGGCTGCACCCCAAAATAAGAGAGTATTTACAACTGAAGCGTGGCCCATGGAGGCTGCTGCCAGAAGCGGTGTACGGCCATTGTTATCTGTGTGATCAACATCAGCTCCTCCTTCTAGAAGTAGATCAACAACATCTACATGTCCTTCATAAGCAGCTACCAGCAGTGGAGTCATGCCATCTTTATCACAATGGTCAACTTCAGCACCACGGTCGATTAGAAGACTAACCACTGAGGCATGTCCTTTACTGGCTGGTACACAAAGCGCAGCAACAGACAGAGCAGTCCTTCCATCCACATCCTCGTGGTTTACCTCTGCACCATGATCCAGCAGGTGCTCCACGATCTCTTTATGCCCCATGTATGCGGCTGCAATCAAAGCTGTTCTGCCCTCGTTATCAGCTTTATTAACTTCAGCACCATGTTGAAGCAGATTCAGCACGATATCTTCATGCCCTCCCCAAGCTGCTGCTCTCAGCGCCGTTCGACTATCAGCATCTGCACAGTCCACTTTGACTCCAGCATAAAGGAGCGCTGAAACCACCTCCGTGTGCCCACCCCACGCTGCAGATCGCAAGGCCGTCCAGCCGTCGTGATCGGTGTGATTAACATTGGCCCCGCATCCGATCAAGCAATTGACAACCTTGGTATGTCCCTGACGAGCAGCTAGGGTAAGTGCTGTTTGCCCATGAGCATCTTCTATCTCTAAGTCTGCTCCCCTCGAAACAAGTAAATTCACGACATCGAGATTGCCGCTGTATGCCGCATTGGCCAAGAGCGTTCTCCCGTTGGAATCGCACTGGTTTACCGACGCTCCGTTGTCTAACAAGGTGCGAATGGAATCTTCTCTCTCCAGAGCCTGCCGAACAATGCAAGATGTGCGGTCGTCTTCGCTGTTGACGTGAGCACCAGCTTTCACCAGCAGCTGTAACACTTCTTGTTCTTTAGGAATTAAGGTTGACAGGGAGTCTTTGACAGGCGTGCCATTCCATATCATCCACAAAGCCAGCTCTGAAGTCTCCAACTGTAAATTGGAATTAATTAGATGCAAGGCAAACTCTTGAGCTTCTAAGGGTGTTAAATCCTTTGCTCGGCAAGTGTAGCTCATGGCCAGCATCCTGTGGCCCTCTGCTGCGTTACACAAGTATTTCTGCGTACAGTGCTTTACATCTAGCAACCATTCTGCAAAACTGTAATGAAACAAGATCTTTGTATTTCCAAGCCCATCGATAAGGACTTTGGACAGGACATCCAATTTGCGTTGAAAGTCATCCATCGTCAACGTCATGTTTTTGGTCCACACTGCATGATACAATTCCGTGGTGGTTAAGGGCCTACAGGCTGCGAGAATGACATTGAGAATAGGCTGGACTTTGGCAAATTGTTTCCTCACAAAAAGCCTCTGACAGAGCCAAAGGTACAGACCATTTAACGTGCCTGGAATATCACGAATCTCCCGTAACATAATGAAATTCTCTACGACTCCATCGAGGACACGTTCCAGATACAAAAAGCAACCGCTGCTTTTGATGTGAAGCTGATTTAGCATTTCTGCAGTTTCTTTTGTGAGATGCTGTCTCAGTGCTTCTTCCTGATCTAAACGATGCAGAATGTATTGCTGCACATCTTTCACGATGTAAGCCTTCCGTAGGTCATCCAGACTTATTTTTCGAAAACCTAGTGAGAGGGAAGAAAGTTCCTATTAGTTCTGATCTGCTTTCTCTTCATGTGAAAAAGAAATACATAAAAACCATTTCTGGGTAGGGAATACCCATGAGAATACATTTGGTGTGTACATATAGTGAAAGTATATTAATGAAAAAGCAGCAGAAAACTTTGATAGACACATTTTTATCAGCAGCTATTATAAGAAGAAAAACATGCTACTAATGAAGAACACCTCAAAAAATCACTTTGAATCATGCCCTGTGTGCCTACCCTGAAGCACCTCAGCAAAACCACCAGAACTGCAACCAAAATAAGGTTCAGTATTATTATATTATTAAAGGAACAATCCTTCCTCCAATGTGGTTAACAACAGAATTCCAAATCATTTCCATCTATTGACATTAAGACAACTATTATATTAATGTAATTATAAAAGAGGTTATTCACACCTGCTGCATACATGTCAAAAAACATTCATAAATCACTTGATCATTTTAGTTTCTTTAAAAGCTTTTAAGATATAGGAGAGAGAGACACTCAAAAATAGTTTTAAATTGCTTAACACCTCTATGCAGTGGAAATTACCTATTTTTTTTAAGTAAGGACTGAGTTTTAGCTAACACTCCTGTTCTTTGGTAGGCAACTCACTGTATAAGGAAGCAGGTTTTCTGATACCTCTATGATCTCATTGTTTTTTCAAGCTGTTTACTCTTTAAAGGAAAAAGGGAAATTATTTCTTACCTGCATACTGTGTGCATTCCCTCCCCACACACTCACCCACAAAGAAAGAATGCCATTCTTAGCAGCACATGGTCCCTAGGGCAACCTGGGTGCCCACAAGCTCTCGAGGAGATGGAACAAAGATATAGTTGTACAGACACCTCAGCTATCTCTGTCATTTCAAACATTTACTTCAGTAGTGCTTAGTCAAGCATTTGATGAAGACCTACCCTCTGTGATTAATGACACATTACATTGTCTGAACATTACTTTTCCAGAAGCTATGGGAAAACCACAGAGGTCACAGACAAAGCAGCTCAAACTACTGTCTTTCAGGCCAGAATTGGAGCCCACTTCTCCAGGGACAGCTTGTGATCTCTTCCTCTAGTGTAGCATTTCCTTAGTCAGCTCAGCTAGTCATAAAAAAACCCCCAACTTTGCTTTTCAAACCAAAGCAGTTGCTAACCTCCTGAAGGAAAAGCAACTCTAGAGCAATACTTTCACTGGAATTTTCTACCCATCTCCATTGAACAAAGAATTTGAAGCAAAACTTTGAAGAAAGTTACTTTTAGATTATGTTTTTATTGTATTTAAACATTTTGTGGATTAAAGTGCTCAGTCTGTGAGCTGCTTCTGACTGAAAATTCAGCCTGATAACAAAGCTGTGTTTTTTGTTCCCACATGTCACCTGCAGAGGTTCTGAATGTCACATTAGGCTCACTCTGTTGCTTGCTTAGTACAAAGCCACTGTAGACGTGATAGAAAAACCCAAGCCTACAAAACAGATAAAAAAGCCAGAGTTTGTGTCTTTGGGTTTGGTTTGGTGTCTCCTCCCAAAATGAGGCTGTATCATGACTCTTTTCCACATCAGGGTTAAAACTATTGCCCTACTCTGCACTTAACTGAGACATACCAAATGTCTAAACACTTCAGCCAAGCAAATAAAGTCTTCAGAGCAGTGAACATTTCAGAAGTCAATAAATTAAAAATTTGATGAGGTGTATGTTCACAGGAGCCAAAATTTGTTTCTTTTCTGTTGCAGTATTTCCAAATAGTCCCTGTTAATGAGATCTTACACATTGTAGCTGAAGACAAATCTGTCCAGCAAGCAGCACACTACACTTCACCAGACCTTCACACATCCCAGGGATGATATGGTCTTGAAGGGCTGGGCTTAACAAGCTGCCATTGTTGCAGACTTCTGAACAGGAACAGGTTGTTAATTTGAACCACTGCAGCATGCCATACTATAATAAGCAAATAATTCAAAAAAGGCCTTATAGATTGATATTTTTGATTTTTTTTTAATCTCAAATTCTTTTTTTTGCTAGATTGATGGAAGGAAACAAAGCTGTGGGGTTTTTTGCCCAAACATCTCTCTAAATGAGGTCGTTTTATGTTTCCAAACAGAGATCCTGCAAACTTGCTTTTCAACCCACCCAGATACAATAAGTCACTTTTGCAGACAAGAAGCACCAAAACACTGAGAGAAAGCTCATTTTGTTTCAGATGCAATCCCATGAACTACTTAAGCTCAGTAGACAGAAGTTGCAGTCCCACGACCCTGCTTTTTGCATTGTTAACATTTTTCTTATAACACATCACTGTCAACCCAATGGGAGCTCCAATATGGATTTTCCTGATTTATTAAATTCCTGGCAGTTCTGTAAACAAATCAGTTCCAAATGTAGTTCTTGGCAAGGCCTAGGGTCATTCAAAGGAGAAGAAAAAAGCCAAACAAAAAAAGTATCTTTGCTATGTAAATACTTCTACAGTATTGTCAATCTTTTCAAGTTTTAAACACAAAAATAAGTTATTAACTAACAGGTTCCAGTAACTACTTAAAAATATCCAATATCCTTCCACTTTCATATCTTTAACTGAATTTACACAAATAAACTAAATGAAATGTATTCAAGTGTAATTAACCTTGAACTGAACTGTTAACTTTAATCGAAATGATTTAAAACATGGCAATGCTTTGGCACTAATAACTTACACTGCTGATCTGAGCATATATTAAATTAGGTATTTCTATGGCCATGTATGCACACCTGCTCAAAAAGAATAACCTATCTAGGAGAGTCAAATGCATCTGAAAACCCAAGCAGCACACTTAAGCTTTAGTGCTTTTGCAGTACACTAAGCATTACAAATTTCAGTGCATCTACCCCAGGTGCTAAGAGACCCCCAGGCTGAAACCTGCTGCTCTCACGTCCATGTCATTGAGCAGAAGCATATTTAGTTAGATTTACAGGTAACAGTCTATTTAAAACAATGTAGGCTTCCCTCTTTACTAAGTTGCAGTGAAAGTGATTGTTTGATTCCAAATTAAAGAAACATGTTTGAAGCAAATTAGCAAATTTTTTCAAGTAAGGACTGAGTTTTCCATCTGGAAACATACTTAGAAGACAACAGCAATTTTTTAGGACTAGTCGCAAACATTACACAATTCAATGGAAAGGAAATAAAACTGCTCTGATGAAAGTTTTGTCTGCTTTTTTGGCAATGACAATGTATCTAATCAGCCAAGCTTTGACAAAACTATTCCCATATGAATGCCCAAAGGAGCCCTGTGAAGCTACCCCAAAGTTTCCTTTAGTTCTCACATACTCCCAAATACCAGTCTTCATGTCTGCCACTGATTAATGCAGCACTTCATTCCAAGATGCAATTATCACATTGACCTTTTGCTACTGTGGAAGGGAGCAAGCCTATGAGTCTATGTCCTATAATCACATTTTTGTCCTAATTGTCTCCTTAATACACACAAGCTCTATACATAGGCCTGGAATCCAGTCTAGATATTACCCTTTATTAAATTTCAGAGAACTTCCAGTAACAATGTCATTATAGTGAAGAAACCTTCTCCTGTCACAATACAGCCTGGATGAAGAACCTGTAAAGAATTTTACTGTGCAACCTTGCCAAAGGTACACTTCAAGAATCCACACCTACATTGTTTCCCTCTCAACTTCCACCTTCAAAGGTTATTCCCTGCTTTCTGAAAACACAGGGAGAGATTTTAATCAGAGATGGAAAAAAAAAAGAAGTCTTTTGAGGTTGTAAGGAATGGGTGTATGCAGCCAACATACTTCTGTACTTACACATCACCTACATGGTTTCAAAGCTTTTTAAAAGCAGCAAAGCAAGAGAAAAACCCCAAGTATCCATATTTTTTGCAGATATATTGCAAAGATAATCTACCTCTGAAATACTTGGTTGATTGAAGCTTTCTATAGTCCCCAGTAAAGTGGAAGGTGCATATTTTAGAATGATCATTTTTGTGCTTGTCATCTTAAGAACTAAGCACACAGCAGAGTTGTCAACCATCAAAGAGAGTCTGGTAAACACCACATCCCAGGGTCCAGGGAAGAAACTCTTCCCATGCTCTGTACTCACCTGTAAACATCTTTGTAACAGCTTTACTCTGCTTGCGTGCAGAGCAGAGGAGGAGCAGCCAGGGAGGGAAGAACTCAAAGTGTGAAGCTAAAAGCTCTGCTATTGTTCCAGATAAACTTCTAGAAGTCTGTTCACCCTCAGACACATTGCAGCCTTCGTCAACCGAATCTACGAGCAGGAAGAGGCTCTGCTGAGGAGGCTTCATCCCCAAGAGAGGGAGCAGAATGCACCTGTCAGGAACAGGAAAAAAATCAGTATGTTCAATACATTTAACAATATCAGTGACTATCAAGTGATGTCCCATCAGGCTTGGAACTATTCAAGTTGAAGCTAGGATAAACTTGAAAGGCAAAGTTAATTTTTAAACAGTCTAAGGATTTTTTGTATTACCACAGAAAATACTGAGGCAAACTGAAGCAGCAGAGAGAGTTTGGACAGTCAGTACTGTAATTCTTACTTAGGCAGTATTACTTTTTCAGGAACTTACCATTTATAACACTTTAAAAAAATGTAATGATGTTTGAGGCTTAATAGAAGACTTGGGAAAACGTTGCTTCCCTAAGAAGGGACTTTGCCTGAAGTTTAAGAACTTCATTACTCTGCCAAAGCTGTTCTTATTGCTTATCAGAAGCTAAAAGTGAACAATAGCTGTTCATGAAACAGAAGTCTAAAGAAAAGAGACATGAAATGTCAAAGCTCAGACAGTTCAAGTCTGAGTGAATAACAGTTTGGCAAAGAACAGTTTCTGCCATACCTTCACAAATTAAATGCAGCATTCAGGAGTGACTGACACATTAGCTTCTTATTTATACTGAAGTTGTCATGTTCTTATTACTGGAAAAGGATTATCTGCATCCTCAGGATGCTAGCACCTCCACCAACACATCTGATTGTGCAGCTAAAAATCTCAAGTTTGCAGGTATTGTTGCCACCCTTAACAGTGCTCCTTAAAAATATATCTAACTCTGCAATTAAACAGCTCTTGAAATAGCTCCTACAGAACTGTCATGCATCTATATAGTATTTCCACACCACGCTATTATTTGCTGGAAACTTCATCATAATTTAGGCCTGCAAATTTCACTGCCTAAATTATCTGTAAGTACATTTAGCAACTTTGACTTTATAGTAAAAAGATTCAGGTAATTAAACTAGGTGGGAAAATTAGGTACCTAATAGCTTACTCTCTTCTGTAGATTGAGCTGCACGTGTCCAGAAGGCATGCACACTGTAAGTAGTTTTTTGCTTTACTCAAGGCCATAATTATGACTGAACAAATGTATCTGGAGGAGACTTTGGTCAACACATTATTACCTACCAGGCAAGCAAACTGGAATTTAGGCAAATGCCTGTTAAAGGCAACACTGCCTCACTCCTTTTCATTTTTCTTTCCAGATGCACAAGGCTACTGAGATTTTGTTGCTACTTCCACAGGTAGTCACTCCTTCAGAAGATGCCTGAAGTACAACTAAAATCACCATTCATTAAGCTGGGAAGTTAAGCAGCTACCCATTTACAGAACAGGAAATCAAAGTAGCCATAAGGTTAAAATTAAGTTCCTAAGTGATGCCAATCCCACAATGAAAGGAGGCAGTTGGAAATGACCACATTTTCCACTCTTTCCCCCACCAGAATGCTGCCTTGCCCCTCCAGCTATTTATGTCAAGGCATTTCCCCTGCAACATTTCTTTTTCTATCAAAACCAATTTTCTTTTCACATAGTTCTCTATAGAAAGTTACTTTCTGTGTTACAAGAGAGAGGAAGAAATGATAATGATATCTTCAATTAAAATCTCACTTAAAATCTGTGTGACCCTAAGGAAATGCCTACAAAATATCTCAGGAGCATCAACAACATTCTTGGGTCAGTATTTACCTATTGGGAATAGCCCCAAGAAAAGCTAACTGCCATGTCTGGGAAAGAATCCCAAATCATTCCACTTCACTCCTGCAGTACATAGCAGTTGGCTGCAGTAGGTCAGATCAAAAGGATCATCCTGCCTCCAAAGAGGGTTGAAAGCAGATGTCTAAGGAATAATGTAAGCACTGGGCAAGCACTAAACCACATTTTCCCAGGTCTCTCAAAGACTGCAGCAAACAGTTCTTCCAGGGACTTTCTGACCCAGAGATTCAGCCTTGCATCTAACACCCCCTAACTGACCATGCTTCCAGAGGTCTGGCCAAGCCTTCCACGCCCCAAAGCCTCTGGCACCCACACTATCCCCCAGCAAGGCCTTCTGCAGCTTACTCACACACTGCATGAAAACCCAACCCCCTTCCTTTCACAGTTTAAACTCCAAAATATCCTTGTTTCATCTGATACCCTCCAGCTTCTGTACTGGAAGGGACAGGAAGCAATTATGTCATATTCACCTTCTTTATGCTATTTGTCATCTTCTTGCACCACAGCCTCTCTGAGCCATTTCTTTCCAGTCAGAAGAGTCCTAACACATTGATGGTGCTTATTCCACACACCCTTGTTTCTCTGTTCTCTGCTTCTTTCCCACTTGATAATATTTGCATTTCTGAATCTTAACATAACTTAAATTCCACTAGGAAAAATATAAATAGGTATACAAACACATACATGCACAGAAGGAATGTGGCACAATGACTTCTCCCAGCAATATTCTTTCAAGTGTGGCATTGGCAAGACACTGATAAGGCTTTCTCTTGAAGTGCCCTTAGAAACTGGTTAATAAGCTGCTGGATCTTCCAAGACATTTTACACCTCAGGAGTGCAGAGCAGATCTCAAATGAAAAGAATAGTGAAACTTTTCAGGGCCAAAGTGCTGTGCTCATTTGCCAGAAGTCACCTCATGTTTACCTCCACTACGTGACTTAGCAATTCCACTCCCCTAGAACTGTTTGCTTGCATAGGAAAATGACATAAATCAACATGGAGTTGACAATGTCTTAAAGTACTTCCTTAAATGGTGATTCATCTACAGATTGTTGGAACAGATTACTTCATTTGCAGAGTGCCTCTCAAAAGAGTAGAAGCTTTTCTTTACCTTGTGAAAGGGTAACAGCTTTCTAGCTTTTCTATTCAATAGAGGTGTAACAGTGGCTATCATTGCAGAGATTTTCTGAAACCCAAACTGGAATTTAAAACAACAAAACTCATTAGTAAAAAATACAAAATCTCTAGAGAAAACAGCACAAGTAGGTATTTGAAAGGATGGAATTCATTTTAGCAGCAATGCCATTTAATGGCTTCTTTATGCAGAGCAAAGATGTTTGACATGCTCTCTGGCAACTAAAGAGTCCTCAGAACAATGAGCCATCCCACAGAATTCTTCAGGACTGCTACTGAGTTGATTGAACCCACACAAACACCATTTCCCACATATGGAAGGAATAGACACAGGCTATGCTGAAGTTCTGCTTATGATTAGCCTTGAGATCTTTAGATTGGATGCACAAAAATACCAAGACACAACAGAACAAAGCAGAAAGGTTGGGGTGGTGTCCACAAAGGCTGAAAAGAGGCACAGTGGAATGCACATACTTGCTAAAACAAAAATAATCCAAAAAAACACAAACCAAAGAAAAAGGCAAACACACACATGCCAAATAACAATTAATGAATGCTTCCAGGAGCAAAAGGAGTTCTAAATCCTAGTTTCTTATGAATGTGTTCCTCATATTTGGTTGTCTCTGGTGCACAGGAAGTCCTCATTTAAACTGTCTGATGCCTGCTACAGTGTGAATGTAGCTGATTCCCAAAAGGGCTCCCTTTTCTCCATCCAGCTGCTAGCATTCAGTACTGACAAACACACAAAACAAGTGTATAAAACTCATCTCCTAAGCAAGCCAGAAGCAAGACAGCAAAAATATACCCCCAAACCCAAAAGACACTACTCCATGGCTCCATTTGTCTGACTCCAAGTCCTGCTACTTTTAACAAAACAGTGAAATACTTCAGATTTCATGATCAAAATGATCACTTTGCAAATGTGCTTAACTGCTACAGCAGCTCTTAGGTTTCCTTTCCTACATTAGTATGACAATTCTTCACAAATTGCCTTTTCAGTCACCTTTTCACCAATGGGTTATATAGTTCAGCATTTGTATTTCAGTTACAGCTGCTGATGCCAAGAAGAACTCTCCCAGAGGTCAGTGCTGGGAATCTACAGCCTCTGCTCCTTTCAAAGCAAGTTTGTAAGAAAGCAGCCAATGTCATTATCCCCCACATAGCTTCCTTGCTTTCTCCTCCTGCCTTTTTGCCAATATTTCTACACCAGGTTCCTTGAGCAAATTCACCAGCTATGTGTCATATTCCTAAGCCCTGCATTAGCCTCTTCCCTCCCCTTCCTTCCTTAATTATTGAGGTTTTTCCTCCTCATCTTAAACTATTTAGATGCCTGCAGACATTTTTAGTCAGAGGAAACAATCTCTGTAAAGCTATGGCCAGGGAGCCAGCTTCAGGATTCATGCCAGAAGTGGATGTGCACCCTGCACTCTGACAAAGGTGCAATGAGAAACTGAGTTTGCATCTGCAGAATAAAACCATAACGTTTTCCCCAGTGTTAGGGAGTGAAGCCTCCTGTCCTCCTCCAAGCTTTGCTGTTACTTTTGCCAAGCCTGTGGTTAGCCTCTGAAATGGTGTAAATGAAATGAGAGCAGCACAGTGCTCTGAAAAGCCCATGGAGGAGATCCTCACAGCCTGACAGAGCCCAGCCCCTGGAGCAGGACCCCAGCCCCTGGAGCACACACCTTTCTACACTAAGCCAACACTACTGAACAGGTCAAGGATACACTTCTGCCCCCACACAAAATTTGGTCAGGCTGGCTAGTGAGGAAGGAGATGTATTAGCCCCAAGCATCCAACTGTGCTTACATCATGTTGCAGTAATTTTTGCCAGCAACATATGAAGTAGTGGGATTTTAGCTTAAAAATCACCTACAGGGACCTAACAAAAATCCTAGCCAGTAAGTGGAAACCTTTTGCCAGCTCTGAATCAGGTCCAGCAGAAGCTCCATCTTCCCCAGCTCACTGCTGGGGGACACACAGGGAAGAAAGCAGCTCCCTAGGGCAGCTAAGAGCTGGAGGTGCTGCATGATAGCAAAAGGAGAAGGAATTATGTTACATGGACATTAAAGAGGGGAGCCCAGGCCATTGTAAGGTACCTAAGGGCACCAATCCATACACAATAGGGTTTGCACTACTTCCACTGCTCATGGAACAAACAGAAATTATCTAAAATGTACACAAATAGAAAACAAAATGCTAACTCCATTTTTTTTCTTTTAATCATCTGTACTTAAAAGAAAATAAATCTCCCAAGTGATAGCAGATACTCCACCTTGTTCCCCATTGCCTCATGAGCTTAGACACTGTTTCACTGCTATACTGAAATGATGAAGGGGCTGGTTAGCAGAGTATTATCCCTCAGGGCTGTCCCCTCACCCAGTTTCCTATTTGCATGTAAAAGAATGAAGCCAGTGAAGGCAAAGCTGTTCAAGACTATTAGAAGTTTGGGCAAAGACAGAGGTATACCACTAGCTGAATTTCTCTCTTTTGTTTCCCAACCTAGATATGGGGCATAGGTCACAATAGAAGAAGAAAATCTACATTCCATTTCTAACAGAACTGACAATTCCTGTTGCTCAGCTGATGAAGCATTACCCTCTTGCCAAGAAGCCTTCCAGCAGCTACAGTCAGACAGAAAGCAAAACCAGAGCATCTCTACAAATTACTTGCAGTGCTGTTTGCAGACTGGTGACTTCTACTTTGTCCTCTGACATGGCATTTATGTCATGTGGATGACTGACAGTAAACAGTTTATTTACTTCTCTCATAATGCATTCTGGCTAATGATTAAAAGGGAAATTCTACTGGTTAGGTCCAAGAGCTGCTTTCTGTCTAGTATCACCCCAATTCCTTGAACTATACACATGTATCACAGGCCTTTGCTGCTTACTAATGGCCCAGCTCCTCATCCTGGTAATAACATCCTGAAAACATCCACAGAGGACCCTGAACAGTGGAAAGAGTCCAGAAATACAAGGGTTGTGAAGCACAAAACACTTCCAGAGCTAAAAAGCTGCACAACCAAACATATGGCTAAGGTTGGGGAAAGTGAAGTGCCCCAGTTTGCTGTGTGCACAGCTGTGTACACACCACTCAGGTTACTGAGGTACCTGCTCTGCAGTTTTTTACTGTGATAAAGTGTACTGCAACTGATAATGACTTTCTGATGCAGTGCAATACTGCAGCTACTCAGGGACTAGGGTATAATACAGATTATTGTTTCGAGTAAATCACTTATTTACAGGCTGCACAGAAAGACAAACTGGCTCTGGCAGTTCCACCTAACTACAGTTAATCTTATGAATGAAGAGGTAAAAAAGAGAAGAAGAAAAAACACCCTTGGATTCACCTATTGGGAAAGCTCTAGGTACAGCCCATGGATGTAAACCCAAGGTCTAGCCTTTTCAGAAGCACTGGAATAGAGACAGCAGGCAAGACTTGTGCAATTCAGCACCTGATTTTCTTGTAGCAACCTGAATTTGCTCTGTAGTTGTAAAGCAGACTTACAGTCCCACAAGGAGAGTACAAAAGCTAGCTCTGGGGCATCAAGGCAGACAAAAGTAGAGTTTATCACAGAACCAGTGCCATTGGTCACACAAACAGAGCAGGCTGGACCCCTGTGGCTTGATTACAGACCTCTTACTGGCTCATACAAAGAGAAAAGTGATTTTTTTTTTCTTCCTCTAAAGCACTACCATAGGTGGACTGACTTCTCAGAAAACTGAAAGCTTAAGAGCAAATATTTGGGTGTAATAGTTGGCCTGCCTAGAACAGTTTGCAAACAACTCAGCTATTACAAGGGACAGACAACTATAGGTGAAAACTGTTCACACCTGCCACCATCAGTAGGTTCTCTCTCTGTATTTTTAAATGAAATACATTTGCCATATGTCCTAACATATACAATATGTTCTAAACTACTCAGTCTGACACAAAGAAAGCTGCACCCCTGCCAAAGGCAAAGAAGAGGAAAGTACAGAAAACCATGCAAATGTTTTCCTGATTATGCAATATAAAATAATAATTTCTTCTTTATAAACTCTCCCAGTTCTAGTTTTTTAATGACAGAGAAGTCATTTAGTTTACTTCCCCACCTCCAGACAGATCAGCTCTACAGCTGTCATCTCTGACAGATACTAGTCTAAGCAAAGACTTCCACTGATCAATACCCTGTCTCCCCAAGCCAGCTACTCAGTGCTTCAATGTTCTTGCAATTGGGAAGTCTTCCCCTTCCCCAAGTGTTTAACTTTAACCTTAACCTGTTTTCCTGCAATTTACACCTTTGACTTCTTGTCCTGTTACTTGTGTCTCACAGATAACACAAGGGTTCTTACAAGGAAACCAGTAGTATCCATAATTTATAGTAATTTCCCTCCACTCACTCAGCCAGACCATTAAGGAACACAGAGAAAATAAGACAGATAGAGGACAGACATCTGTGGAAGCCAGCATGATATGCTCTGTTGGTTTGAAAATGAACTACTGCTAAATGCCCTCTAAGAACAGTTATCCAAACCTCTTTGCATGTAGCCAAATATAGTTCTACCTTGCACAGAGCCTGCCTGCAAAAGTCTCATGTAAGCATCAAAGCCTTCCTGGAGTCAAAATTGACATTTACAGTCACCCCTTATCCACAGGTACCATCACTCTGCCTCTTACAAAAAGAAGTTAGATTAGATTTGGCAAAATGGAACCCTGTCATACCATGTTAGCTGGTTTTTAACTCCCAATTATCTTCCAGCTGCTTGCAAATAAGTTTGTCTGATTATTTGTTCTGGCATTTTGTAATTTCAATTCACACACCTCTAATTTCCCAACACCTTTTTGTCCCCCCTTAAAGCAAAGGGCTACATACACAACTTTTTCTTTCAAGTCTGAATTTTCAGCCATTCTGATAACCTGTCCTTTCAGAGTTCACAGGCTGAACAGTTTGAAAACATCTCACCCAGTTATGCTTTGGGTTTCTTTTGTCTGGGCTAGGTTTTCCTGTAATCTTACTACTTTGTTGCTAGTTTTATTTATGTTAGCTGACTGCAAAATGACTTTAAGAGCAATATATACAAGCACTGGATACTTCAGCTTTCCCAGTGCTATCAGTTTATCCTGCCCAATGAACAGGACACTAATATTGGTGGGTTGATGTCTTCTTCCTTCTGCTACCATATGGATGGATTTCTTTTCACCAAGCAAAACACAGCTTGCAGGAAACATGAATAATGCCCCTTGAACTTTCAGTTTTACTCTCATTTTCACATTCCTCTTTCATTTTCACATTCAGAAGCTGATCTACTTACTTTCTGCAGTCCTGCTTCCAAGGTTTAACACATGAATGATGAAAAGCTCAGTTTCACTACACTGGGCATTTAATATTCTGCTTTGAGACTTCAGTCTTTTTTCCAACTAATTCCTTTCTTTCCTTACACCTGTCTTCATGTGACCTTATCCATAAGTTATCTGATGTTACCAATATCTCCAAATCTAGTTTGTCTTTCTCCTCCTCTTCTACACATCATGTATTTAAGATCATTTCATAGTTGCCATCTCCAAAAGTTGCATTCTATTTCTCAGCTATTTTTTTCCCCCATCTGATTGAAGTAACTTTGTCTTCCACTAGCAATTTTCTCCTCTTTGACACTAGAAATATGGTCACTGACTGTGTCCTGCTTTTATCATGTCTTCCCAGCTGAAGTTCATCTCCTACTTGTTTTGTTACTTGAATTTTTTAACTATGTAGACATTCTTATCCAAATTCCATGCCTTGGACAATCCCACCTGCTATAAAGAACCTTGGCTTACTCAATCTTGCTGATTTGGTAGAGTATATATATATTTGTATTTCAGAAAACATATGGTTTAGAGATGTGGGAACCTCTCTTAGCTACTGACAACTATCCTTTGCCAAAGCAGGTAAATGTTTTGATACACAAAACTGTCTGGAAGAGTAGTTACTAAGACAGTTTTACTTTACAGTCCATAACAGACAACACTTTCACCTACAAACCTTTAAGCAGGTATCACACATGAGAAACTATCACCACACATACTGTGTATCTTTCATCCACTGCTTTTTCACTGTCTTAAACTTCTTTAGTTTATTCTAGAACTACAAGCAAGCACAGGATAAACAAAGCAACCTCTAGACAAGCTACATTTTTAACCATACCAGTTACTCAAGTCATCCTGAGGGATCTTTTAGAGCATTTAAATCAATCTTGACTGTGTACTAATATTTCCAGTTCTGCTTGTTCACCCCATACTTTATTTCCATCAGTGTAAAGACACTTAAAAGGTATTTGATTAGTACCTCACTTATCTTTCTCTTTGGCCATCTTATGACCCTGTATGAATAATCCTATTTCCTCTCCTCCTCTGCCCCCAGTTTTTGAGCTGTTTTCTATTGCTGTTATTTATATTTACCCCAGGATTTGTCATCCACCAGCTGTTTAAAAGCTCCCTTTTACTAGGGTCAAAAATCACTGCTTTTCTTTTTCTTAAGCATCAACCAAATTTTCCCTGTTTGTTTCCACAATTCAATCTCTTCCTTAAAAAAACAAAAGTACACTTTACATTATATGCATGAGATGAAAGCACAAAATCAGACTCACTCAAAACTCTTACTAGTTGAAATGAGAGAATTACCTATACTGCACCTTATTTTCCATCCCTGTAAAGTTAGGATAACAACTCACATACCTATAAAGCTCTTATCCTAACTTACTCTGTAAATATTCAGAAGTCTGTGGTTGAAATACAACATGTAGGAGTGGGCTACCACAATAAGAAAACTAACAAGTTTATATATGCAACAGAATGTATGAAAATTACACAGTTAGCTTTAAATCATTTATGAAACCAAAGGTAGAGCAAAATGAAATAATCTTTTTAGCTTTCCTCTTACCTACCAGAATTCTTAGTCATATAAAAATATTCATTTGTTAAACAAAAGTGTATCTCCTCCTATGAGCAGTGTTATCTGATACAAATAAATCAAAATTCCTCTAGCTTTACTGGCATTTGAATTTCTTGGTGTAATTCTGTATTT
This sequence comes from Galbula dea, assembly GCA_013399015.1. Taxonomy (NCBI): domain Eukaryota; kingdom Metazoa; phylum Chordata; class Aves; order Piciformes; family Galbulidae; genus Galbula; species Galbula dea. Next base: position 406,582 of record VWZX01002149.1, read on the forward strand.
TAGAGAGAGGGAAAATCAATTTCTTTCCTTTGCCTTGATTTATGCAGACCAGAAACAGATACTGCTTTCATGGATATGACTGTGTTTGTGGACATCAGAAATTCTCCCAACCAAAAAAAGATGAGACAGGTAGAAAACTGCACTGCTAATATTCAGTGGTGTGGCTTCTGTCAGTCTATATTCTAGTTTACTGTCCACACAGTCTATTATTCCATGGTTCTGTACCAAGAGGACAGCACAATGTACACGAGACAACAACTGGCACCATCATTACTGCAGTTTACTCTGACAATCCCCAAATTAACTGGATTTTTCCTATGGATTTTATTCCAAATACAGACCAAAAAAAACCCCATCACTGACTGGGAAGCAGAAAGAGGTGCTGCAGTGGCTATTTTAGCAGTAAGCTGCTTCTTCAGAAGAGAGGGTTCTTGAACTGCCTGTGTCTTGGAGGAACCAGAGTAAATAACGTGTTTAAATCCTGATCATTCCCTAATCAAGCTGCTCTGTACCTGCCTTTCCATTTCTTGCACATCACCATAAAGCACCCCACATTTCAACAGCTGAGCTGACTGCAGGATTAGAGTGTACAACCTCATTTTCAGAAAATCCCCTGCACAAACACCAAATGAAAAGCTGTTCAGATTTTACCTTACCAGTCAAGCACCTAAGACAGCCTTCCTCCTATGTTTGCATCACCAGGGATCTTTTGCCATCTTATTTTCTCAAGTAACAGGGACTACCCTAACCTTTAAGTGCACTTAGTTGAAGAGGCAACAGATGGAGCAGCTTTTGTGTATCCCATCCAAAATTATTCTCCCATACTCCCCAAAGCAGAACCCACAGCATATGTTCCTCATGCATCATTCTGAGGCCATATTAGTTACCTTGTGGCTTGGTATTTTTTTTTGCCTTCCCTGGTCCCAAGGAGACAGAGCTTACCTCAATTTGACTATAAATCTCCTGTTGATCCTTTCTGTATCTTCTCTGTAATTGACTTTAAATTACATTGTTAGGTTAGCACCATGTGAACCTGATTCCATTATCTTCCAGCAGTCATGCATTTAGCTTTGCAACAATTCCACAGCTTTATCTTTACCCAAATCTATTTTTAGCCTGAATTACAATAGAACAAGTGCCAGAAAACACATCCTCCTCTTCTGGCCCCCTCCAACAATTTAGAGACAAAATGTTTACCGTGGATAGCAACTTCATCACAATTTAAACCAGAAGAAGGTACTAAAGAAAAAAGTATACCTTAAGTCATAAATATCAAAGTAATGTGAATGTGCAGTCCTTGTTCCAAATCCTCTGGGGGAAAAAAAAACCACCACCTTTTTCCTTTATTTTTATAAGCAAAAGTAAGTGGAATGCTGCTGAAACAAAGGAAGTGGCAACACTCTCCAATACAAAAAAAAGTAACTGAAATCAAACTGATGCCTAAAATTGTCAATGGAATATAGGAAAAGTTTGGAAAGTTCAGTGAAGTATTTCTAGGGTAGTCTGATGTGTGTTGGTGCCACTGCCATCACATAACAGCAGTGCAGCAGCAAGAGTTTGGAACATTCTTAATTGCTTTACACTGTTGACTCCTCAAGGTTCCACCTGTTACAGAAAGCAGAGTTGATACCAGGGTAATTTATAATCAGTCATGAGGGACACAATTTCTCTCTTATTGTGGGGCAGCAGCACTTCACCTACAAACAAAGCTTTGTTCCAATGTCCTGTTGAATTCTACTTCATAAGCATAGAAAAAGCATAGACAGCTCAGTGATTGTATCATGCCCACCATGTTGCAGGAGAGCTAATGTACTTAAACTAAGAATTGTTAATTAACTGCTTTAAGATGGAAATCATGCTGTAATCCCATTCTTAGCAGTTTTTCCTCATGAGGTTCATTCATATCTGCCCCTTACTGTCATCTCTATGCTGCTGGTATTTTCCTTAACCAACCTAGAGCTTCTGAACAGTTTTCTTTTTTCTTCCAAGGTAACTATGATTCTTAAAATAACCTTAAATGAGATGCTGCCATGTCCCCTTCCTCTAACCTCTTTCATCTACTAGACATCAAGGATCTCTAGCACACAAGCTTGCATCTGTGCAGCCAGATGCTCATCTCCCCATCTTTGCCCATGCACCAGTATTACCAACTCTTATTAGTATGCAACAAAGAACAAAACACCAAGGAAAAGACATCATCGATGGGCTGCAGACTCAAAGTCCACTCCTGTATGATCCTTTCTGCCCATTCTTCCTCCCGCTGCTGTCAATTTAAACAGCAGCATCCAAAACTGAGCCAAGAAGTCTGATCTCCTTCCTTCAACAACAAAGACTTCTTGATCCTTGCTTTGTGTGATGGTATCTGCAAAGATGCAAGATGGAGAGGCCTCTGCACTTGTTTTCCCCCTTTCACTTTGCCAGCTATGTAAATTTCCCCATTTGCCTTCTTTGCTTGATCTCATTTTCACTTTCAGTTCTTCCTTCATGCCATCCCATCATATTTTGATGTCATCATGTGTATCAGGAACCTACCCACCTACATTCTTTGCAGCACCTCCTCTGCAGTAGCTTTGGGCACCTCCATACAACTCAAACCTTACTTCAACAAAATCATCTCAATTTTTTTATCACATTTGCCTTTTTTCCTAATTCTTTCATTTTGAGCAGTATTCTTCAATCATAAAGTGCTTCTGCATTAGCTATTCAAAACATTCCTGCTCCTAGACACAGAGAGAACATTTCTCCCTGTTCCCAGTGTACTGTCCACAACATCACATGGAAGAAACTGAAACCTCTTCAATGCATCACTTCACTAACACCTCCAGCAGGAGATATTTCCCTAGCATCTTTCCCAGTATATTAGACACACTAAGTCCTTTCTACTTCACAATCCACCAAATCCTTTTCATTTTTTCATTAGAAAGGAAGAAAAGCAACTTAAACCCTTGCACAAGCCATGAAACATGTGCACAGAAAACTGGAAGGGAAATAATTAACAAGTGAGAACTGCTCTGAAGGTCCATCTGACTAAACAGCTTATAGGAAAACCTGGAAGATTTAAGACTGAGCCACCTAGATTAAAGGCAAAATGTTAATGCCTACACAAGTAGAAGAACAAAAAGGTCTATGTAAGTTGTCATTATTAAAATGCCTTAGGGAAACTTTCTTATGGTAATTTAAACTGAAAAGGTTAAAACCTTAAATGGCATTATGTTCAGTCTGTATGCAGGGCTTCCACGCAACCAAAGAAGTAGGTACAACTTGCTCCTGCAGAAACACCAACTGTTGCTATGTGACCCATTAACTCCACAGATTTAGAGGAAAAAGCCTAAAGAGAAACATGCCACAAAGCACTTAAGCTTCAGGCAATGCTCAACTTTCTAATGGAAACTTTCCAATGAAGCCTAGCAGCAGTTAAAAGTCTAAAGCACCAGTTATATGCCCATGCTAGGAATCAGAAGCTCCACCAGAGTCAAGAAGCTCTCACAAAAGCAAGTTTATGGAACTCCAATTTACCTTCTCCAACTTTACTTTCCCTGAGCTAGAAACACAAGCTGAGTTGGCAGTTTCTTTTTAACCTCTTGTGCATGCTCTTACAAGAAGTTTCTCATCTCACCCCTAACTGCCATGGTTTTCTGTGTCCTGCCTCTCTCATCTGAGTACAAAACAGATCATGGTACTGAATAATTAAAATGTAGACAAAAGCTGCATTTACTGGAAGTCTCTATAATATACATGACAAATATGCAAATACTTATGAATTCACAGACTCATACCACACAAAAGTGAAACACAGACACTATTCATAATTACTTAACTGTTGTAACTAGCAACCTACACTGAAGACAAGTAGCATTTTACCACACATTTAGCATTAGCACACTGTAGCTGTTCACATCTCCACACAGGAGACAATATTATGGTTCAGTGCAATATATTTTTTATACTGTTCCTTCTTTCACACAGCCTGTCTTGTTCACCATCTTTCTTCATGAGGTCTCAAAAGATCTTTTGATCTTGCAGATACCAGCTTACATGTAGCTGCTTCCTATAAAGAGTTGCAAAAGGCTTTGTGCTGGGAAGTCTGTCTGCTCTTTTTAATATTTTATGTCTCTTGCTGCACAATCACCAAGTGCAAGCTTCCACAGCATGAAGATCCATTTTCTGGGGACCCAAAGACTGTGAACCCAGCCAGTCTTTCTGATGAAATGCATAGGAGTAATCTTCTTTAAACTAAAGAGCACCACAGCCACTTGATGCTGAAGGCATGTTTTTGACACAAACTTTCTTCCCCATAAATGTGAAACCAAAATTGTAATTATTGCACTATGAGTGAGTACTCAGTACTGCCAGTGACAAAGAGAGGCATGTGCTCCTTATCTTCTGGCATGACTTTGTCTGACACTCTTAAGTTCTTCAAAAAGCTGAGAGACAAATCCTGTCATCAATGTAGCCTTAAATCACCCAGGACTGAGAGCCTGGCATTCTAACACCCACCTTCAGTGGGATCTCCAGCTGAGACTAGAAAAGGCAGAAGACTACACAGAGAACCTCCCTTGCTAGGGCACTGCTTGTGCTTCTCCTCTAGCATGCTGCAGGTGCTGAGATCTTGAACAACCATTGGCACACCTCAGGAAGGCTCCAAAGAGGTAGCTAACACAAACCAACTCACTTTTAACTGAACATGTTTCTAGCTCCTAGTACAAGCAGAATTCAATCTAGTACCAGACCAAGCTCCTCTGGGCTAGGACCCAACTAGCTTCAGGATTCCAGTCAAGCATAAGGGAAAGATGCAGGAATGGACAAAATTCTGGGAAAGTACATTGCATATTTACACATCTAAAACATAGCTAAGAAAAATTCCCTTTAGATACAGAAAAGCTTTATTTAGCTAAGGGATTTGTTTAATGTTACATTTTTAGGTGTGACCTTGAAGGGAAGGCTACCAAGTTGGAATTATTTCATTTAAAGATGAGATGAAAGAGAATAAAGCAGTATTCAAATATGTAAAAGGCTGTCCCAAAAAAGGAAAGAGAGAATAATTATTCTCCATGTCTCTGAAGAACACTAAGTAGTAACAAGCTTAGATTATAGCAAGCATCTCTCAGAAATAGACTTGATCTCTTCTCACTGGGGAAGGAAATAGTGGACTTTCTCTTGAGGTTAAAAGTCAAGTCACTTGCCCATTTGAACTTACATGTGGCAAATGAATAAAGACACTGGAAGCTGAACAACTTTCTTCTCTACAAGGTCTAAGGGGTCTTGTAAATGAATTCATTATGCATTCAGATTTTTCTTCCCATGAAACAGGATACAGTAAGCCCTTGGTTTTGTTTCTACCATTTATAGCTCTACAGAATTTGAGAGTCTGACAAGATCTATGATCACACCCCCCTTGTAACCACTGCAAAGCTGCAGCTACCAAGACTACTGGAGCTTTCAAATTTCCAGTATCTTTCAAGTTTCCAGTAGCCCAAGACAGTTAGATGCCTTAAGTTATAGGCATCTCTACCCATCTCCAAGGGTCTGCCTCACAGCAGATCTCAATCTCTCCTAAGCTCATGGTAAAACCAGACTTTCACTAAATGCATTTCATTTAAACAAAAGAATATAAAAGCAAGAGAAGAGTTGCCTGAGTATCACATGCTGCCACCTCACCCTCTCCAGAGCAAAATTAACACTGCTTATTTTCACAGCAGTCACAGAACCTTGGGGCTACAAACAGCAGCAGAAGTTATGTGCTGTGGTTAAATCACTAGCAACGAAAACTCTTCAGTTTGTAGGGCAGAGATTAAGGTTAGTCTCTCATCAAAGACTAACACCATGAAAGTCAGGACACTCTAATTGATCTCTGGCATCAGCCACTGAAGTGGATTTGAAACTTTCTGTTGGCTAAAGACAATGCAAAATGAAACAGCTAAGGGAGGGGGGGAGAATTAAAAGAAATAAAGAAGTAAAGAGGAGCTGGCCTTCAACTTATCTGATTTACTCTAACACCACTTGAGTTGCTGCAATTAAGAATAACCTACTCCAAACCAGTGAAAAGCTCCCTAATTAATTGTTCAATAAAGCCTACAGAATCCATGATACTTTTAATTATATTACTGGCTTCAGAGATTGTACAAGGAGTTCTAAAAAGAGCAGCTTCTTCACACTTCAGCTGTTACTGCAGACAACTCAATTTCTAAACCTGCTCCTTCATCTATGCTAAATAAATGGCAAGAAAAATAGCATTTCAGCACTGCAGATGTAAAGCCCCCAGACAACAGCCACAGAACATCTGCTGAACAAACCTGGGTTCTTCTATATTGTCAGAAAAACAACCAAGAACTTGAAATAAAATCTGTCTGCCACTTCTCATTTAGCTAAGGGTAAAAGCTCTCTCCATCACCTGCAATTTGCAACCTTCTGATGATACATAGCTCTGGAGAAAAACAGGGAAAAAAAACAATAGCAGCATGGAAAGCCAACACAGGTGAAGGGTCAGGAGGGGAGGAACTGTGTGTTAGCATTGTTTGACAGTCCTGGACTTTCTTACTCTCATACTGCCAAACATGAGACACTTTGGGAGATGTTTTGGGAGTTCTCCTTCAAACAGGTAAGAGAAACTTTACCCAGATAACAGCTCTTGGCACAAGATTTGTTGTACTTCAGTGCTGTCCAAAGGAAGACTCATCTAAGGCAGCTTTCAATGTTAGTCACCACAGACCCCAGCTTCAAACTTACAGGCAGCAGAAAATCTTACATGACCTCTTCCTCTTTTTACAGTCAAGTCTAGAGATAGTTGCATATTCTAGAGAACTACAAAACTCCTTTTCTTTTTGTCACTTACCATTATGGGTAACATCCCATTCCATTACAAATCTGTTGTGCTGTTGTGCACAGCAACACCCAGGAACTCCAGCACAGATACTGAAGTACAGCTTCCCAGAGCACTTGAACTTGCAAAAGGAACCATGACACTGAATTTAGCACCAGTGTGCAGAGAAAAAGTAGTAAATCTGGTGTCCTTGCTGAAAAAAGGATACTTAAGTTCTGGGAGAGTTGCTACTATATTCATTTTTGGTAAAGAAAACATAACATTACCTTGAGAAAACTTCTATTAAGTTCTTATCCAAACACAAATTTGTTCAGCAACTGTTTTTTTACCTTTTAAATTGTTCTTCTTTAGGTCCCTACTGAGCAGGGACAACTTCTTGCATGGGAATGCAAATTCAGCAATGCAAATAAGTGGAAAGCTGAATTCCTAGCTTCATTTTCTCAACAGAAATCTCTTTGATCAGCCTATCCTACATTAAAGTAATTGTATTAGAAATACTTTACTAACATAAAGTTTTAGGGCACTTCATAAGTAAACACTTGAACACCACTGACACAAATTCAATATGTGAGAAACAACTATGCCTCAGATTTGAAGCTCATGGAAAAGACATGCAGAAGACAGCAAGAAACTTGATCTAGGAGTGACAGCAAAGCAGCCCCATCTGCACCAACCTGCTGGGAGATGTGGAATTTCACCTTCTTTTTTAAATGAATATTTATTAGTTTCAGCAATTCACCCAAGCAAAATCCAGATTTTGCTTGAAGTTTGTACTAGGCCAACTGTGGCATTAAGGCACACTAAAAGCAAGTTTAGCACAAGCTTAAAAACATCATGTTATTTCCCAGACCTGTTCTATCTCTAAATTCTCTTTTTAAACTGACTCAGGAGCTCTAGTCATAGATGTCTTTCAAACTAAGGAAAAGGCTGCAAAAGAAATCAATTCTGCAGGGTAAACTAGGGCTACACTCCTAGGAATGGACAGCTTCTGGACTGTGAGTGAACCAAGGTCTGCCTGCCACCACTAACCCAAAGCATGGCACAGCACGTGGGAATGATGTGTCTCCCCTTACTATCTGAAGAACTCCAATGTCATCTCCTTTGTCTGAAAAACAGGAACCAAGATCATAAGGGTAAATGCCTTTTTACAGCCTAGTTTGCACTAAACTCCTTATTATCCACAGTTTATATCAGAGTTCCTCTACATTCTCATGGCCTTGAATAACTAAGAGCTGCCTCCCTCCCAGTGGCTGGAAGGATAAACTTATTGCAGCAAACCCAAAATCAACTCCATTCAGCACCCTAGAGATAGTATTGCAAAATCTGGCTTATTCTGATTTTGACTTTTCTGTTTAAATAGGGAAGAACAGCCTAACAGCCTTTTCCAATTAAATTGTTTCAGTTGAACACATCATTTCTTCTTCCTTTTGGAGTCTGGAACACTCTTTGCCACTTGCTTTATGTTTTCTAAAACCTGAAGGAGAGGCTTCAGCATTCTCTCTTAGGTTTCAGTTTAAGGCTGCTCTCTGCTCCAGCACTGTATGTGTGAGCAAAGTGCCTCAGAAGTGGTGCTGTTAAGTACCAGTTCTTTCTCTCAGCTGTCAGCACAGCAGCAAATCCTTGTTAAATACATTTGTATAGATGAGCCCTTCAGATCTGCAAGACCTGCCCCTGAAAGAATTTTTAGGGCACAGTAAGATTATAAATGCCCGAGAAACATTTAAGAGAAGATATTCAAATAGGAGGAGAAGTGTCTGAACTCTCCTGGTCCTCACTTGCACATGTATCCCTCTGCCCATCCCACTGGCTGAAAACTTACTTGACAAATCTTCTTCAGAAAAATATTCAGCACTTTAAGTACTGAACTTGAGATTGTTTACAAACCAGCACATTACAAAGCATCAGAAAGGGCTTTTTCCTACTATCTCTAGGACAATTAGCATAAAAATAGAATGGTGTAACCACATTTAGCACTTAGGAGGAGAAATCTTGCCATTTTAGGCCATGAACACATAGCTGGATAGGGAGCAGCTGCCCAAAGCAAGGCAAAACTTTGACAGCATCTTTAAAGAAAGATCTTTCCACTCCTCTATCTACTGAGCCAGTTAAAATAAGGTAAAAAGCATACAGAAAGACACCAGAACAGAATACTCTGCTCAGTGCTAAGTCCTAAAAACCATGAAAACTACCAAATTATATTTCTGTTAAAGATTTCTTCCATGCTTTATCTGTTAACAAAAGTTTAATTAACAAACACTTGAGGTATCTGATGGTGGGAAGGGGTTTGCCAAGTTCCTCTTGTTTGTGGGCAAGGATTGTATCATGCAGGCAGCAGAACATGCTGTCAACAGCCACCTCCTGGTCCCCTGCCTACAGTGCTGAAAACTTATATTCCCAGCACACCACCTTGTCTGTAATACCTCATCTCCCTTAAATCTGAAATAGGAGAAAAAAAGACTATCTACCACAGCTGCTTGTGAGAACAGGAGACCAGGGTAAGTGGGCAGCAAGGGAATACATGAAGGGCCAACAAAAAACCTCCTTGACTGAAGCTCTTTGTAATACAACATAAGTATTTGTAGCATAATCAGAAGAATTCAGAACCACTGCTGCAAACATTGAGAAGGGAGAGACTAGTACCAGATGCTGTCTCAGTTTTTATTTTTCCAGTACAAAGCCAAGAACTCTGGATATTGACTGGAAATAACCAACCACTAAACCCTCTCTTCATAAAATCCAATAATCAGTCCTACCTAAAAAGCTAAGTCTGACTCACAGGTATCTTTTCTATTTCTATATTGCATTTTTGTCCTAACATTCACCCAACTCCTGCTCCTTGGATCATGTTGAGAACAGAGGAAGGATTCCAGCTCCTGAGAGAACCTGCCTCTACTAAAGTAGTAAGATTTCCTTGTAAGACTTCTGAACATAAATGGGCTCTTACTCATCAGATTAATCCACTTCCATGATTTTAAAAGACTGCCTAAAGCTAGATGGCCAGTCTGCTATGCCATTTAGAGACACCTAGTTTCACCCAGTTTTTAGTCATTAGAAATTGAGAGGGATTAATGCTTCTGATATTAGGACTTTAATAGCTGCTACTGTTTGCAACTCCAGCAACAAAACAGACAAAAAAAATCCAGCATTAGTCTTGGTCTGGACTGTTTGTTTTAAGACACTATACAAGAACAATGTAGACATGCATCCTGTTTATTCAGCAGGCAAGGATGTAACAGCCATCAGAACTGGAAGGCTCTTTTACACCATCATGACAATATGAGCCAGCACTACAGCTCACCCCAGTACTTGTTTACTCAGTCTTAGTAGTCAGGAAAAAAGAAATAGAAAAGAGAGACAGGATTCTTTTTATACTGCAAACATCATCCAATAAACCCTTCAGTACCACAGAAATCACATCACTACACCACACTAAAGAACTTTGGTTTAGAATGGCCCAGGTTGGAAGGGACCTCAAAGATCATCTAGTTCCAACCCCCCTGCCACAAGCAGGGACACCACACACTAGACCAGGTTGCCCAGGGCCACATCCAGCCTGGCCTTGAGCACTGAAAGGGATGGGGCAGCCACAACCTCTCTTGGCAACCTGTTCCAGTGCCTCACCACCCTCTGGGTAAAGAATCTCCTTCTAATCTCTAGTCTAAACTTCCCCTCCTTCAGTTATATCCATTCCCCTGTGTCCTGCTGCAATCTGACCAGCTGAAAAGTCTCTTCCCTTCTATCTTGTAATCCCAATTTAGGCATTAGGCAGGTTTAACTAATATTTCAGAAAAGTTTCATACTGGCAACACAATTAATTGAAGCTCTGTTGCTACAGACAAGCCTTATCCTTCCTGAACTCCCCTTCCCTGTGACCCAAAGGAATAAAGACATACACATACATGCTTCTGAAGGCTGAAGATAGCACACTAAGTGATCTTTGGATAGACACTTTAACACACATTAGCATCCTTACAGAAACAAGATTCTCTGTGACACACTGAACAGACTTTGCTTTGTCAGGGAACACCAAGTAAGAATATAAATATTTTCATTCAGCTTAGGTAGCTGACAAACCTTCTAAGGGGCAGTGTGAGCTTTTGATAAATTTCTGATCCTCCCAATACTTTGGACAACTTACAAGTAGCAAGAAAACACTGACATTGTCTGTGCATATTGTGAGAAGTAACATAAGGAGTTAATTGACATTTTCCTACCACATATTTTTAGACAAACATAAAACCAACGTGCTGGATCAGACCCAGAGATCCATTAGTCCAGTTTCCTCTTAGAGCATGATATTGGAAGCTTTTCTGTTTCAGGTCTGTGAAGGACAACTGCCTTATCTCTACAGCACAGGAAGGCCACTGACTAGGTATCTTCCACTATGAAGCCAATTACTTTCAAGTCTTTCCAAAACACTGGTTACAACTGAGGGTATTAATATACAAATGTAAATAAGTTCACTATTACTAATAAATTTGGTTTGAAAAGTATTTATTTATGTCAGCTCTAAGGACAAACCTAAGATTTTTCCATGGTAGGGTCTGCAAGCTCTTACAAGGATAACAAGCCATGAAAAAACCCATGTTTGAAACGATCTGCATCCTAGCCTCTTTGAAAGGAAGACCTAAACACAAGTCAGCATATTTTATTCATTATTATGAGGGGTTTATTTTCAATAGAGGGGTTTTTAATTTGTTTTTACCTTTTAAATGCTTCAGCAGGGTTCCTCTCACATTCCCCAGGCTGCAAGAGACTTTGAATAGCAGGATCTCTCAGCTTGTCCTCATAGCCCTGGATCAGTCCACTGCAGCAGATCTGTGCAACTAAACCTCTGATGAAGCCACCAACACACAGGGTGTCAGAGTCCTGGGCCCTGCAGAAATGGAAGGCTAGAGCTTGACGCTGTAAGCCCCTCTGAAGGTTTGCAGGTGAGCTTGGCCACAGCAGCTCAGTACAGAGGGCTGTCTTCCCACTACCAGGCCCTCCTACCAGCAATACACCCCAGGCAGCTCCTTTCCCAGAGACAACACCAGTATTATTCCCAGGATTCGCTACAAGAGATGGTTTGTTGGCAGCACTACTGCTGCAGTTAGCTTTCTCCTGGAGGCAGTGCTGAAGCTTGTGGAAAACCCACTCCCTACAGTAAAACTGCTTTCCTTGCAGCAAGCTGGTTTGAGCCATTTTATAAAGCTTCTTCACTTGGATTTGTCATAAGCAGCAAGACACCTTCAACATCTCAGGGCAGGGAGATACGTGTTCATCTTGCACAGAAAAATCTTCTGCACAGAACTTGACAGAGGTTACAGTAATCAGTTAACCTTGCTTGTAAAACTTAACAGCCTCGTTGCAGGAAGGGTGTCACTCCATTTGTGTGCTTTCTTATGATTAGCATAACACAATCACAGTTCAGCTGACATCATGAAGCAGTGTCTGATACCAACGCTCAACAAGACTTCTCCTATGGCTCAAAAGTCCATACAGCTCCATGGCTGCATCTGTAGTTTATGCAGTTGTGTGTGTTCCCAGAATACAGGGGAGACAATACATCTGGAAAAACTGAAGGAAAGCCAACTTTTCAGTGGATGCTAAATGCCTCTCAACTCCAGGCAGTAATCTCTCTGGATACACATCCAGACAAAGCTATCCATAATAAAATGTTCCTGCTGGGAATTCTGTAGAGAAAGTGATTCTTCTTCAGAGCACTACATACATACCAGGACTGTGGGTAAGCACCACTCACTAAGAGAGGGTCAGTTTGCACAGCGAGCTTTGCAGACTTCATCCATCTGGGCGAGTGTCTAGGAAGTGCTTCAGATGATGGTTTCTTAGGCAGGAGAGACAACAGGAAGAAAAATGTTTACAGCTTCTTATTTCAATACATTCGTGTCTTCTTCAGGAACCTGGATTCTTACTGAACCTGTTCTCAGGTATCTTAATCACAAGATGTCAGAAGAGACAACATCTTCCCCTAGAGCTCTGAAATAAAGAAGACAGCACTTTTAACCCTACATGCAAGTCACAATTCAGCCAACTGAAAATGCAGACAACAAAGAGTAAAGCCAAGGGCTCCTATTCTTTATTCTTCCTTTTAGTATTAATTAATCTAAAAAGCCATTTAAAAGAAATCTGTTGTTACAAGGTACGATTAGCACCACACAAAAATACATAACAAAACCCCAATAACCAGACATGTCAGATGTCAGATATGGCCTCAAAGCCAGAGAAACAGTAAGTCTTGCATTTTCTCCCGAGGAGAACTGAATAGATCCCTTCATTCTTCCTAGTAAGGCTTCATCACCGAATCCTCTCTTCACCCCATTTTTCCACTGCCGGCTACGGGCTGATGTTTTTATTGAAGTTTATTCCACAGGAGAGAAGCTGCCGCCGGCTCTCCGCACACTTCTTTGTTCCCGACCCGGCGGCAGCAAGCCGCCCGGCAGGCTCCCGCCTCTCCCCACCGCCGCCCCGCTGCCTCTGTCACCCACCGGGACACCCGCAAATACACCCCTTGATCCCGGGACGGGCTTTCACCCTACGCTCTGCTTTCTGTGTCGAGGCACGGGCGCGCACACGGCTCAAAAGTGACTTCGGCAGCGCCCCTTTGAAAAACCCCCGAGTCAAGCGAGCAGCTGAGAGGCTGCCCCCTCCCCGCCCGCCCTTCATCTGCTCCTCACACCCCCGGCGCAGAGCGCACACGCCCTGTCCCCCGCACC